>JBCEDN010000009.1:1436186-1810142 GCA_039880775.1 Diaporthe vaccinii
GGTGGAGGCGCGTGTCTCACTATGCGTGGGGCGCTAGGTGATAATAATGGTGCTTCACCCAAATCCTAAGGAGTTTCGGGAATCTGTAGCTTGCGTTTGCTTTGCTCTTTTTAGACGAGCCAGGACCAGTTATATTTAGTGAGCAGGTTAATTGGCATGAGAAAAGGGAGATGCAGTAGGAAAACGAGAGGAGGGTGTGGGTGTGGATCCTCGGGGCAGAAGACAGTCCAGCGAGGTCTCATCTCCCGGTGGTAGTGAATGGGGCGGATGACAGTCCAGCAAGGTCTCACAACAACACGGTGCAGGATCAGAGTGGTGCTTTGCGGCGTAACTGCGACGGATGCGGCCCCACAAAAAACAGGTGAACTTAGCTGAAGTGAATATTCGCCGTTTGGCAAACATTATCGTTTGGCGATTTGTTGTAACGCAAGACGATGCCGATTTGTCGCTCCTGCCACAGTCCAGCGAGGTCTCGTACCAGGAGGGTCTTTTTCGTGCTGAACAAGCGATTGATCAACACGTCGCCGCGCGAGCTCCAGTCCAGCGAGGTCTCGAAGCAAGCGCGAGCTGGTGACTTAACCTTGAGATCTAACGAGATCAAGATAATTTCGAGTATGTGTCCTTCAGTCATAAAGACGTTGCTACCATTTGGTAAAGCGTACGGAGGGTGTAAAGAATGCAAATTGTCTTAGTATTTGAGAGTTGTGTAAAAGAAGAATCTAGCTACGGCTGCAAAGGCGCCCACGACGCCTTTTGGTAGCGGGCGGGTGGCGCGTGCGCTTATCTAATCTAATCTATTCACCCTCCCTCTGCTGCAGCAGAGTGGTCTACCATTCAACTTTGTTGGAACAGACATCGTATTTGTTCCTTTTATGTGCATGTCTTATAATGAGTGAATAGTCTTACAACCGGCATGTCTGCTGCTGGGTGCTGACGTTTATCTCTGGGGCCATAAAGTTGCTAGCACTTATAGACGGTTGACTGAAGATTATTTGAAAGTATTTATGGCGACAGCAAAAGTAATATGGAAGTCAACAAATGACTGCTCTGAGCCTGCACATCGCTTGGTTGTTGTTACATTTTGACATCACCAACAGTTGACCACATTAAATAGAACTGGCATTCGGCAAGGGCGTTCCAGCTTCCAGATACCGCGTTCTTGTCAGTGTGACAGTATAGATCCGACACAGGCTTACCCAACGTCATTGTTGCGCTGCCGGAGCTGTGTTTGTTACCATCCTTCCAAACCTCAAACACCGGCGGTATGTAACTTATGTATCCCGAGATAAACAGTTGACAGTGGCTCTCTGACATGCTAACTCCGCAATCAAATACAGAGACACAATCAGATAGCCATGCCCCCCCCCCCCGGCACCAACATGCCATCTCCCGTGAGTACTCCAGATGTGCGCTCGGAAATAGCAATAGACTTACTTCAATGAGACTTGTCGCCACTGCGGCCGCCTCGGCCACGCCGAGGAAAAGTGCTGGTCCCGACCGGCGCAAGGCAGCACCATTGCTGCCGCCATTGGTAGCTCCGTCGTAAGTGGACGTGCCTTCAGGGAGATTCGCTGAACCATATATTGACCTCCTGGCTCAGTACCACAACAACAAATCTGAGGCATGTGTCCCTCCTCAAGGTCATGAACGTTGGCCGCCACTGAAATCCCTCAGGCTGATTCTTGTTCCCAGAACCTCCTGGCCAGAGCCCGGGTAAGTGCAATGACCCCAAAGCCCGCGGCTGAAACTGAACGGTGGCAGCTGACATGTTGTCAAACAGGAGCAAGAGGCGAGGGTTGCCGTAAGTTCTTCTTTGTAGCACGGAAAATTCGGGCATGATGACACTGACAGCGTGTGCTACGACGAGCACAGTCACTCAAGCGGCAGATTGCGGTACGTTGATGTACCTTTTTGTCGTGCAGGTAACGGTATTGACAAAACTGCAGGCCTCCAAGAAGGCACTTAAAGTTAGCTTGAGCAGGCCCACTGTTTCCTTCTCATTCCGGATGGCTGATCATAGCTCTCGCATTCTCAGGCCTTCGTCACTGAGGCAGTTGTAAGTCCAGCTGCTTCTCATCAAGTCTTCCACAGAAACCTCCAGTTGACCCAGCCGCTGACTTCACTCTCTTGCTTTCAGGCAGAAAAGAAGCTAGCAAATGTAAGTGAATTCGTACATACAATCTTGTGAGCCTAAACAAGTGCTGATCTCGAGTTCAGGGCTGCCGCCGAGGAGAAGAAATTTGGCGGAGACGCCAGCATGGCTGCTGTGAGTGCCTACCTAATGACAGGCCCACAGGAGTCATCTACAAACGAGAATCTGACAGGACTTCACAGCGACTGTTCAAACAAATGGTAACGTACTCATTTCAGCGACGATAGTTCCGAGCTCGCTGAATGTTCACAGATGGAAGATCAGCAAGACGGCGCCGATGAGCCTCAAGAGGACACCAAAGCTCCTTCGAAGGCCCAGGGGTAACTGCCTTGCTATCATGCCCGCCTTCGCACTTCGGTCGTCTGCGCCTTCCAATATCTCTAGTTCAGGCTGCAGGTCTACGTTTTCATCCGGGCATCAGTCACCACGGACAAGACCGGCGACACACGCTCTCTTTACAGCTACCGTTCTACCACAAGCCAGATTTTGGATGTCCTGCCGACGATCACCAACTCGAACGGATGGGCACAAACCTTGCATGATTTTCTTTCTTTACAGACACCAGCAGGCCTGGCACGAGACTCGATACCGCTGCTTTCCACCGGTCGGCCTCGAGACGAACAAGACGAACAAGAACCATGAACGCGGGTGGCATCATCAGCATCGCGGTGGGAGGCATTTGCATCATGGTCATGCTCGTCGTTCTACTGTGCAGAATAGGGGCGTGGAGCCTCTGCGATGGGCTGGAGAGGAGACACGTCGTCTGAGATCGAGGATGAGGCTGTTGTTCCCCGACGCAGGCTGAGGTGGACTAGGATCCGGCAGACAATACTGAACGACAAAATAATATGGTTTGGTGGATGAGCAGCACATGCACGAACGCACAGTCGCAGGCAAGGAAAGCCATGATAATCACGACTGGACGGAAACAAGACGGTCAGGATAAGCGTGGTATGGGATTTAGGCAGATGCCCTTCCTAGGTTAGCCCGTCTTCATGATAATGCGGCTTGGCGGCACAGACGAATGATCACTGGTCGACGTGCCTGAACGCGTCCCTTGCATCTCGTCCCGGCGCGGCTGACGCGGTTTCCAGAAATCCATCGCCCACTGGTGATGATGGGTGAGTAGTGTACAAATATGCTTGACCCCTCTTTCCATGTATCTGTGATCGCCTCCTACTCCTTTCTCCCTCACCACCACCTTCCATCTCCAAACCCCACCCAAATCCACACCCGTATGCACATCACACAACAACATGGCCGCCCTAAACATCAACCAAGCAGGCTATCACCGCCGCCTCGCCGTTGTCCAGGCCATCATGGACAGACACCGCCTGACCGCCACCTCCGTCACTCCGGTCGAGTACGACGAGCGCTCCCCCTTCCCGTACAACAACTTTCTCTACAAGCTTGACCTCGCCTCCCCAGCCACCACGGCCAACTTCGCCAACAAGACATGCACCAGCCCGCCACCCGCCGGAGGAACCTCGACGCTGATCCTGAAGCTGTCCAACCCCAAGGCCGAGGGGCTCAACAACGCCAACCGCGTCGAGAACGACGTCATCGCCTCCTCCCTGATCCGAAAGTCTCTCTCCCAGCACGCCCCCGAGATGGCCGACATCGTCCCCGCTATCTACGCCTGGGAGCCTTTCGCCGATCCGTCTCCCGACGCAGACGAGGCCTCCTCGGGCTGGACCCTGATGGAATACCGGCCCGGGTCGAATCTGGATGGGCAGTTCGCTGGGATGAACGACCATGAACAACACGCTGTCATGACGCAGGTCGCCACCATCCTCTCCGCCATCCAGGCCTTCCAGCTGCCCGCCGGCGTCAATGGACTCGGCGGCCTGAACATCGCCAGCGACGGCTCCCTCGTCACCGGCCAGCGGGCCCTCCTTCCCGGCGGGCTGTGGCCCTCGTACGCGGACATGTTGGTCACCAAGCTGCGCTTCCAGCTAGACGGCGACGCGGAGAACAGCACCGTGATTCGCGGGTGGAGGAACAACAAAAAACTCAGGGAGAGGCTGGACGCCTTCATCTCGAGCCCAGTCATAGATCGGGTGCTGCAACGCGGCGGCGTTGACACCGGCCACCGGGTCCTGACCCACGGCGACTTCAGTAAGGCCCTTCCCTTCTCCACAGAACTGATCTCCTATAACAGGTCCTTCTTGCGCGCCTGGCAGCCATGAACAACATGCTCTACGATCCCGCCACGAGGCGCGTCTCCGCCCTGCTCGACTTCGACTGGGCCGCCGTCGCGCACCCGGCGCATGAGTTCTTCTCGGGCCTGCACGACCTGCAGGGCAGCACTCACCCAGATGACGCCGCCCTGCAGTCCGCCGTGCTCACCGGGGCATTCGACACCATCACCACCGCTTCCCCCGCTGCCGAACCCGACGAAGCCGGCGCCGATGAGCCCAACAAGACCTGGGCCCTCGCCCGCTCGTGGGACGCCGCCCTCCTCCGCGCGGGCGGCTTGCGGCCCAGCAGCTTCGCCAGAATCACGACGCTCGAGTCGCTCCGCGCGCTCGAGGACCTGATCGCGCCCTTTGGGCTGTGCAACACCGTCATGATCGGCCGCACGCCGGCCGAGAAACTGCCGGCCGCCAGTGCCGACACGGAGGCGAAGCTTGACGCACTCCTCGACACCCTCGCTCGGCAGGCGGGTATTTAAGCTCAGCACAGTCAGACCCTTCTCCCACCCCCAATTTTCTACCGCGGGCTCGACTTGAATAGGTAGGTCAGGCCCCATACTGAGGGGAGCCCGCGGCGGGGAAGGGGAGGAAGGAGGACACGATGCTTGCCTGGTATCAGACATACCGTCCTCGTGACGGAGCAGAGGTGCCATTGGTGACGAGACGGACAACGAGAGCAGACGTTCTAGACGAAGGCAGTCAGGCCCCATCCCGGGTCCTTAAGCCTGTCCTATGTGGCCGCCTTTTCCATAAGAGAAAGGACGCATCATCAAGTTGATGATGCATGGCTATAAACCTTCGCAAGTCTGCCTCCGTCTTGTTACCCGGATGGTTCCTCATGCGAGTTATTGTCGTATTTGTACCACATCATTTGCAAAATGGCTCGTGGACTTGTGCTCACCCGCTTTGGCTAGAGAGGGGATTTGTCGTTTTGGGGGGGGGGGGCGGGTCTGATCGGGTCAGGGGATTCGGATGGAAACATGGACTGATGGGAACAAGGACGGTATGGCAACTGAAAATATTTTGGGATTGGCTGTTGTGGCGGCAAGCGGACGTAGGCACATGCTCGTCCCCACGCAGTAATTTATGTACAGCAATGATAACCAGGCCACACCAACTCAGACTTTGTCATTCTTGATCCTCTTCACACCCAAACAGTATCCATAGCAATGCTTGTACTCCGGCACGCCGACTTCATCATAATTGGTTCTTTTCACTTCCAATCATAATCCCCAGCAGTGCTTGCACTCTGGCGTGCAAACTTCATCATATTCCATTCCTTTCACTCTGAATCGGAATCCCTGGCAACACTCGCGCTTCTCCATCCACCCTTCGGGGGCGGCGGGGACTTGGCTGTCTTCTTTCCCTTGCTCTTTGTCTTGGCCTTGGACTTGCTGGCCCCTGCAAAAGACTGCTGGGTGTTCTCGGGCTCCACCGACCCCTTCTCAGCTGCTTCACCGTTCAAGTGCTCGGGGATCCGGATCGACACGACCTCATCTCTCTTCTTCCCGTGGGTTCTCTTACCCTTCCCTTTGCCTGTCTTGCCGTGCTGCTGCTTCTCAGCACCCTCAACGTCCCCTTGCCCAAGATCAGTGCTGCCCGATCTCGGGGTGTGGTCTCGACCTCGCTGCGCGGGCTCGCCGTACTCATCATCGTCGTTGCCTGGGACTCGAAGAATCTGGCTCGAGACCTTCTCGCTGGCCCGGCTGCTGGCCCGGCTGCTGGCACTGCTCGACCGCCGCTGCCTCTCCCTGACGGCACGAGGCTCTTGTGAGGGTGTCCGCCACACCTTGCTGCCGGGGTGGGTATTGACAAGCTTCTCCTCCACTTGCTCGTCGGCCTGATGGTCTTCGATGCGAGGCAGCGACTGCTGGACGTTGTAATAGTTCAGTAAGTACCGCGCATTAGACTGAACATCCTGCTCCTCATGATCTGGCACCGTCTTCCGCAGTCTGAACCAGACTAACTTGAGACTGGGGCGCCGCCATTTTGCCCTGAAGCGCTCATCCACAAGCGAGTTCCAGCGGATTTTGGAGTCGCTGGTCGCGCCGGAATCGTGAACGGCCTCGATCACTTGGAGCTGGTCGTCGACGCTCATCACACGGTAATCCTCTCGGGCATTGGCCAGCACCTCACTCATGCCATTGATGGTCTTGGATTCACGGGAGGCCTTAGGGAGGTGGTCATTTCCGTCACCAACGACGCCCTTGTCCTTGAGATCCTGCCATTTGAACTTGCATTGTTGCCGATTCCGCGTGAGACCCATGGCTGCGCTGATCTGTTGCCAGTCCAGCAGAGACTCGTCGTCAAAGCCTTTGGCGCGGGGTCTAGGACGGAATTGGTCGTTATTCTCACGGTCGATTCTGATCTTGTTGAGGGCCTCTTCAACCGCTTGCTTGAGCATCTCCGTCTCGTCTGGCTTCCACCGTGACTTGCGCTGATGCCCATCTACAACGTAGTGATTGCGCCAATAATCCCTGATGTCTTTTTGATCGCGATTGATCAACGAAGCTATCGCGGCGAATTTGGTGCCATGCTTGTCGAACAAGTCGTGCAGCTGTTCCTTTTGTTCTTCGTCCCAACGGCCGCGGCCTGCAAAATTATTGTAAAGCCTTCGAGTCCGTTCGACGATTTGCTTTCTGGTTCGCTTGTCGATGGCTGCAACAGCATTGTCCCAGAATTCCTTGTGCAGCGGATTGGTCATGTCGGGGCGTTGGTGTATCATGTCGTTGAGTTCGGACTGTGTCATGTCGTAAGCCTTGCAAAACTGGTCTACAACCCGCCCGAGTGCGACCAGCTCCTCGCTGGTCCAGGGGCCGGTGGCGATCTCGCCTTGCGATGACCGATTTCTTCTCGAGGCGACTGCGGCTTTGTCGCGATCGCTGAGATCAAGGCCCTGGCTCGATTTCTTGGACTTCTTGCGCTTGGACGGACCTGCCAGTAAGTTCTCCAGCTCGTCTTCTGATGCGTCGTTAGAACGCCGCTTGCGCTTCAACTTGGCCTGCTTAGGCAGACTCGGCTCTTGAGATGGCGGGATGTTGGTTCCTGCCTCGTCTTCGGGGCTATTGCGCTCACCGCGCATGACGTCCTTGAGCTTGGATCTTTGCGACATAGACACTCGGGGCTGATTGTCACCCTCACCGAAGTCATCTTCTAGCTGCGAAAGCGAAAGTGATTCCTTCGAGTGGAGTTGGCGCTTCTTCTTCGCCTTCTTCGGCTGGGTCGCAGACACCTCGGGTTCCTTATCAGCAGGTGCTTCTGTATCTCGAGTAAGAAGCTGCTGCTGGAGCTCTGGTTGGATCGCCTCTTCTGTTTCCATCTCGTCTTGAGCGGCGTTGCGCACAACGGCCTCCGCGCTCTGGCCTGCAGCTTCATGGTCCGACTCTTCCACCACATGATCGTGAGTTCTTCTACGGGCGGGCTGTTGAAGCCAATTTACAACCTTATCCACATCCGTATTTAACATTGCGTTGTCACTCTGACGTTGTCGGCCTTTCTGAGCATGCCTCTTGCGAGATGAAGCAGATGCGTCGGGGCGTTCGTCGACATCACTTGCCTCCGCCTTGATTTTATGGGCTCGTTGGTGGCTCTGGAGCTTTTTTGCGGACTTCGCTTTTCTGGACTGTTTCTCTGGAGGACTGACATGCCTATTAACAGAGCCTGGATCGTCCACGTCCAGATCCATAGTGTCAATGTTCTGCTGGGCATCGTGGAAGCTCGATGAATGTGCTGAGTCTCTCGAGGTGGGTCTCGCGTCTTGTGTCCGAGCTGGAATGCTTTTATTTGAGCCTGTTGATGAACGGCTTGGTGGTGTGGCTTGGTGGCCCGCGTCGAACTACAAACAACAAATTAGCGGACGAAGTGAGACCAGTAGGGGTGGCGGTAGAAACTCACACTTTCGGTTGCAGGCTTAACTAGCGGCGGCCGAGAGATGGACCTCGACCTCGACCTCTCTAGTCTATCTAGCCTTGCCACGCTTGGAGAGGCCAAATCGGACTCGCTCTCAGAGGAAGGAGG
Source organism: Diaporthe vaccinii (assembly GCA_039880775.1). Taxonomy (NCBI): domain Eukaryota; kingdom Fungi; phylum Ascomycota; class Sordariomycetes; order Diaporthales; family Diaporthaceae; genus Diaporthe; species Diaporthe vaccinii. The sequence continues at coordinate 1,444,551 of JBCEDN010000009.1, forward strand.
CTCAGTCTTGATTTGACTTGGCTGTAAATCTGGCAGGGGCGCCTCGTCATCGCTTGCCAGGTCCGATCTGCCGTCAACGATGGACATCTCTCGCTTGTGCATAAATGGAGACTTCTGGCCCGGGTGGTAGCCATCGACGACAGCATCGACGGCGATTCCGGCGATTCGGAAGGGCAGCTCGTGGTCTGGGACGTCGTCGGCATCGACGTTGGGCTCGGTTTTGAGATGCGCTGTTCCGATCTCCTCCACACTGCTGGCCGGTACATAGTCTTGTTCCGCTGATTCGGTGTCCAAGGGTGGTGCGTGTTCTGCAATCCCATTCGTGGCAGGTTGCTGGCCAGATGGCGGCGAGCCGCCCACGGCATGTGACACAAGGAATTGTTGGGCATCAGGGCTCTGCACGTCGTGGGTTTTCTTGCTTCGGGACTTTTTCTTGCCCTTGCTCTTCTTGGGCGACTCGTGTTCATGCGCGTGCGCGTGCGCGTCGTCGGCCATTGCAGCTGTATCGTCGGCTGCTTCGGCGGCTGGATGCCCGTTGGCCCCGTTGCTGTCCAAGCTGTCGCGTCGCTTCTTCTTCTTCTTCTTCTTCTTCTCTTTCTTTTTGTCCTTCTTTTTCTCCTTCTGGCTCGATTTCGAGGGGTTCGAATCGGAGGATCTGGCGTCGTCTCTGTCGCCCCGGAAACCACGAGGTTTTCGAAAGTCGCGGACCTCGCCAGGGTATGGGGGAGGGCTTGGCGACATGGGAGTGCCGATCACCCTGCCCCCTCGTTGCAAGGCCTCAACTGCCTCAGCTGCCTCCTTCTGCAGTTGACTCGATTCGTTCCCCATGGGCGTCATCGCAGACGGGGACGAAAAGTTTCGACAGGCAGGTGGTGCAGGGAGCTCGCAGCTTCCTGGGTAGCGCTAAGAGGGTGAGAGCTCTTAGCTCCTTCGGTCTCTGTTGGAGGCAGTGGGAGGTTTTGCAGCCCCGCTATTCCGTTTCCCTGGGCTAGGCCCCACTGCGGAAAGCTGCAGCGTGCTGGACCAGAGCTCTGCCCCACAGGGTTCGAAAACCCCACGGCAGCAGGCAGGCAGTCGGTCAGTTGTCACAAATGATGGTGGTGATGGGGAACGATGATGATGGAGAAATGGAGAGGCAGGTGCTGGTGTTGAGTCTGTTGCCCTGTACAAAAGATGTACAAAGAATGCAGTGGTGATGAAGCATCAAAGACTAGGGGTTTAATTGGAGTTTGCCCAAAAGCTTGAGGAACGCGCCGCGACACGCGAGGGAAGGGAAAGGGAAACTTGGAGAGGGTGACGGTTGAATCGATTGGCCAATGGCACGGGGACAGACGCGTATGAGCTTGAGCTTGAACTTGGAGGTCTCGGATGCTGCCGTGCAAGCTCGATCTAGTCCTGCACCTTGTCAATGTGAGAAAAACCGCTTAAGACCAAGGATGAGAAGAAGGCACTTACTTGTTATTAAGGCCCAAGCTGTGACCCAGACCACCTGCTCCAGGAAGGAAGGAAGGAAGAAGGTTGGTTGGTGGATGGATGTACTGGGAAGGAAGGCAGCTTGGTCCTGCATTTTACAATTGGACCACCTTGATGTCAAAACATTTCGAGGTAGACTACCTACTTTGCCTCTCAAGCACCTGCCAGGTCATCGTGCCTTTTTTTTCTTTCTTTGCCTTGGCATGGGTGACACACATCTCCAGAGTCCGATCTGAGCTTCGAGCGAGCACATTTCAACCTGTCAGCCCTGAATGGTCCTCCTGTCCACCAGACCGACCCGGGGTCAAGCCTCCAACGTCAGCTTACCATCTTGATAAAGCACCACCTGCATGCAAGCATCCCATCCCGTCTTGTTTTTGTTTATTCTCTCTTGCTCGTTGACATCTGTGAGCCAGACCATGTGGCTGTCCCTGGGTCTGGTGGAGGTTCTGGCCTGCTGCACGCCACTCGCATGGCATTCATGGGTGAACAAATATGCACTTTTCAGAAATGCATGTAGATCTCGATCGTTAGGCTACATGCTGAGCTGGAAAATCAACCCATCTGGTAGCGTACATATGCATGCGCCCATCCGTGGACTTGTCTCACTCTTGCTGGCGCTTGTTGTTTGTCTGCCTCTGCTCCTGCCTCTCTGCTCACCTCCCCTTTTCTTGCAGAGAAACAGGCGCAGCACAGACCAGCTCAATTGGCCGTCACCTGCACCGCACCTTCCCCAATGTCGCCTGGTAGATCAGACCATATACTTTTGCATGCACTGAGCTGAGGAGAGGTACTTACCTAGGTACCTGTGTTTAAATATCACTCAGATCCAGGGGTCCCCCAATTCAAAAATGAACCCGCCTCCTGGGTCTTGGCTCCCTCGCCAGCCAGGTCTGGAGGCCCGCAACCTGGCGGCCAAGAAACGGTTCCAGGTCCGTCCGTCATGGCCGGCCATCTCCTGCTATCAAGGGCTATCAATGGACAGCTTGACTCTTTGTTGCCGTCGTCGCACAGCAGCAGCCCGAGCCCGCCACCCCGCCAGCCAGCCCGCCCTTTCGGTTGGCCTCACTCCGCCGGGTCCAATCTCAATTCGCCCTCTCCTTTCTCATCAACACGCCCTTGCCCTCATCAACAACCAAGTCTAAGTCACTCGCAACCTTCTCCTTCGTAAACATCTCATTCTTCTTCCACTTTCATTCTGTCTTGAATTCCCATGTCTCTCTTTACGCTCCCATAGCAGAGCCAGCCACTCCTTTTTGTTCCTCCGTTCACCCTGTCTATTTCCCTCACACATATCACTGGACACCGCGCAAGCCACAGGAATAGGAGGACACAAGCAGCCTCACATCATGGCTTCAGGCCAGCGCGTAACCAGCGCCGTCCTGAAGCAGCTCGTGCGCCCGCATGCACCATGCAGGGCCGCGCATCAACATCATGCGCCCTTGACAGCCCGCCACGCCCAGTTCCCGCCGAGAGGCCTCGACATGCGGCGGTGGCACGGCGCAGCATGCACGACCACTGGGAATAAGACAACGCGCAGCTTCTCAACCGGCCGATCATTACGCAAAGAAGACGCCACCAGCAGCCGCCCTTCACCCTCATCTGGCAGCGGCGGAGGCGGCGGCGGGAGCAACTGGAACTGGAGCGGGAGCCACAATGGCCATGGCAACAGCCACGGCAACGAAGAGCCCTCGCTCGCGTACAAGATGCTTGAGTCGGCCGCGACGTCCTTCGCCTCCGTCATGGTGCTGGCCGTCGGATTCGCGAGCGCCGCCTACGCGTACCACAAGTTCTACAAGAAGGTGCAGCTGCAGAAGATGGCCAACGCCTTCGAGCCGGGCGACCCAGTCCTGGAGATGGCCGCCCTGGGCAAGGGCATCACCAAGGGACATGCCCCCTCTAATGTCCACCGCAACGGCGACGACGTCGACAAGGACCACTGGGTCCAGCGCCCCGAGCAGGCCAAGGTCGACGCCATCGTCTCCGGGCTCGACTACGGCCACTATCACCTCTTTATGGGAGACAAGGGCACCGGCAAGAGCAGCATGCTCATTGAGGCTATGCGCAAGATTGACGGTGACGGCGGTAAGTGATTGAGTTGTATTTCTGTGTTTTTCCTGTCACTTGTGTAGGCGTTGTTCTCGCACAGGAGGCACAGGTTGCAGCAACAAGAGGTGACACGGAATGAGCCACGAGTTCCAAGCAAAGGTAGGCGGGCGCAGTCCGTAAATAATTCCTCATACAAAGACTGCGTCTACGAAGTAAAACAGAGGTCCACGGGAGGCCTTTCTACGAGCAGGATCTTGAAAACCCAGATGATATTGGAAGCTCTCCTCGACCCCAGAATGGCCTCACGCTGTCCGAACCATAGTGACCGGGACTCTGTGATTTGCTGTCCTGTCGCAACTCACAGAATGACACCTCTTGTTGCTGAAGACCTGGATGCCTCCCAGACCTCGTCACAGCTTTTCTAGGCATTCATGCGCAGGGACTACACCATTGGCGCGTCACTGGTAGACAAACGGAATTCGCTGACACTTTTTGAACCCTAAGTGGCCATGTTTGAAGCACACTCAGACCTAGAAATCTTCCGGATCCGGCTCGGCAAGGCTCTTGACTACGAGTTTCACGAGGACTACATCGGCGGGTACTTCAGCGAGAAGGGGCCAAGGGATGTAAGTAGTGACTTTGCTGTGAGACTTTCATGTTGCATAATATGCGTCCCCCCGGATATTCTCAGCACAGCACGCATAGGGTGGTACAAGAGGCTGTGGCATCTGAGACAACATGCGCCCGCGTCACCTCGCGGGGCTGTCTCATGAGTGAGGCCAAGCACGCCCAGCCAGAATCCGCTGAGAAACCTATCCTGCTCTCTTCCCACCACGGCGTTGCTGACGTCTAATCAACCCACCGCAGACAACCGCCCTGCTGGACATCGAGAGAGCCCTCAACAAGCTGGAGAAGGTCGCACTGGACCGGAGGGCCAAGGTCGGCCGCCCACTCGTGATGATCATCAACCAGATGCACCTGATCCGCGACGACGAGGACGGCAAGGACCTGTTCGAGCTGCTGCAGCAGCGCGCCGAGATGTGGGCTGCCTCCAATCTCGTCACCATGGTCTTCAACTCGGACGACTACTGGGTCTACGAGCGCCTCAAGCAGCTCGCCACCCGCATGGAGGTCCTGAGCGTCCAGGACCTGCCAAAGGCCCCCGCCACCGCCGCCCTCAAGCGCTACCGCGCCCGCTACTTCGACGAGCGGCTGTCCGACGACCTCGCCACCCAGATCTACGACAAGGTCGGCGGCCGCCTGACTTTCCTCAACCGCGTCGCCAAGAGTAGCGACATGCTCCAGACGTGCGACGACATCAAAGAGGTCGAGAAGACTTACTTCCTGAACCAGTGCTGGATCCTCGGCGAGGAGATGGACGATGACGTGATGGACCAGCAGAAGTGGGCTGTAAGTGGTTGAATCTCCCTGTCTTCTGCATCGCTGAGCCGCCCGGCTCGTCACACCAACCGTGTTCTGTCTTTTGTCAATACTCGGCCACATGTTCCCAGCCTGTCGCCATGGCTCTGTCTTGTTCTCGAAGGAATGGATGCCAGATAGGAAGACTGCTGGCTGTGTCCAGCCCTCGTGGACGAGGCACAGTTTCCGTCGGCGGGCGTTCCGGACGAGTGCAAGCAGCGCTTCCCGCTGGGACAGCCATCAACGAGTCTCAGAATCTCGTTTACAATCTCTCCTTCCCATGAGTTGCTCACCTTACCCAGACAACCCAGCTGACACCTCCCAGGCCGCAGCAATGGTACTAGCCCTGGCCCTAGTGGACAAGGAGCGCGATATCGACGACGCGCTGACCTACGACCCGGTGATCGGCCACATGCTGCCGTCTTTCCCGATGCACAAGGCGCAGGAAATCCAGACGCGCGCCGACTTCGTCCGGCAGCTGGATCGCATGAACCTCTTTACCATCACGAGCAACGCCCAGATGCGCGCCTCGAGCGTGCCCATGCACCTCGCCTTCCGCGAAATCTGCGCCCTGCCCGGGTTCCGTGACCACCTCGACGCCACCATCGAGCGCATCTCCGCCATCGAGAGTCTCGGCCGCACGCGGGAACTGGTGGCCAAGGATCTCGTGCTGGGCGGCAAGTATGAGATTGCCAAGGAGGGGAGCGGGTGGGACAGCAAAGCCATTGTCTCGCTAAGGCAGCCGCCGGAGGAGGACGGTGACGGAGACGGCGACAAGAACGGCGGCGATGACGGCGACTGAGTTTCCTATGGATTCAATAGCCGGTATACACTGGGAGTTGGGGCCGGCCGGTGCCGGACCGGGACCGCGACCGGGATTGGACGGCCATTGTCCCTGTCCGATGGCCGGCATTTTCCTAATAGCCGACTACAACGGCAGTTGCTGTCTTCCACAGCTTGCCTTGCCCAAACATCCTGATTTTCCCCAACCTTGGCAGAAGAAGCGCTAAGCTAGAGCCAAGGACCTGCCTCACCGACAGAGACGTCTTCGAGACTACTCAACGCCACGCGCCGCATCGTTGACGGCTAGAGTTGCCTAGCCTGGAGCAGGAGCAGCCATGAGGATGGATGGCATTTCCTGGCATTTGGGGGGTTGGGCGTTGGGCGTTGAGCGTACAGGTAGTCCGAGCGAGAGGGAAAGAAAAAGAAGAAGAAAAAACAAGGAAATAGGCGGTGAGCAAGTTGGGAGGAGATTCCTGCTCTCGTGGGCTGAACTTACCACGTGGTATTTATGTATTATATTGTGTAAGATGAATTCGATTGTCCGTGATTCTGCGTCACCATTGCAGCTGACGGATGCAACGGTCGGCCGACGCTGGGAGGCATGTTCCTTGTGCCTTGCTGCTCCTGTTCCTTCTCCCGGACCTTCTGCTTGGTCCAGGCACCAAAATCTTGCTCAACATTGGAAATTCCGCTGCGCCGAGGCGGATCGTCAAAAGGCAGACAGACATCGGGACAAAAAAAAGTGGCAAGGCTGCAGCTGCAACCGCTGTCAGAAAAGCATGACTTCATGTACGTGGGACGCCACACATCCCAGGGCCCTGGATCTCGGTACCCCAGATGGGAGGGAGTACAGCACAGTCGGAGTCCGGAGTAAGCAATATGTTAGAAAAGAGGATAGAACATGCATGCGCTGTGTAACACGAAGTCTTACAAGCCGGGCATATTTCTGCCGGTCGGCAAAGCAAGGTGGTCTTCTCTGGCTGGCTGGCTGTCTGTCTGTCTGTCCGTCAACCAGGAATGAAGGAAGAGTAAGCACATCCAGATGCGAGCGCGTCCCCGCCCAAGCTGTGCTGTGCCTCAATTCTTCCCCACAAAACAAGCGAGCGCCCGGATGGCACCTTGATGGGTTTTTGTTGTTGGCAAGATACAGATCTGCACGCTGGCCACATGACCGGCACCATGGGCGTCAAGCTGCCAACGATTCGCTGGTGTTGGACTCGGCGGTTGCTTGCATTCTCGGATAGTCCCCGCTGTCGTGCATCGCACCATGGCGGAGGACTGGCACACTGGGTAGAATGGGAGTGGAAAACACACAAATAACCCCCCAAGCTGGGTGAAAGACGGAGGAGACGACAGCTCGAAACTTCGTGTCTCCTGTGCGCAGGTGGAGCGGCGCTGGGGTCAGACCCCTCCTCGGTCGGTCGATGCTGGCTGGCACTTGCACTGCATCAAGGGACCCTCCGGCGTGGACCATGGTGCGAGCTGGAGCAATTGTGAGATGTGAGATGCACGCACGGAGGAAAGATGGGTACAGGAAAAGGATTTGACACAGAGACGACGAGCCCGCAGTAGCGGGCAGGGACCCGCATCTCCTCTTCCAAAGGGGGAGCCCATCGTCGCACCAGCATGCATATGCTCGACGAGCTTCGGTTCAACTGGCCGAGAATGCCAACCGCGTGCCCACCCACCTGCACCACTGCTGCTGCGGCCGCTAGCACCAGCTGGAGCCTGGAGCAAGATCAAGTGCGCTGCGTTCCCACTCAATGACGGCATAGCTGCACTTGCTCGTGCCCTTGCTCCAGACCCGCTTCTCCTTGCTGCAAGTGTGCGCAGTGATGTGCAGATACACCACCGCGACTTGGGCCGCGATCCATCCCCTTGCGTTCTGCTGGCGCGCTTGAGTTTCAATCTGTGCCCCCACAGCACCACAGGCACGGGTCGGCAACGGTTGGCATGGCGCGATATCTTGTCGGGATGGCAGCCAGTACCGTATTAGTAACCGATGGTGCGTGGGCAAGGTCACCGGCCTCGTCAATCAGTGGAGACGGTACACGTGCTGGCTGGTGACTGAGTCGGTCCAACTGAGGCCTGAAGCTGAGATTCAGGCCCCGCATGCAGAAACCGGATGTTGTTGAAGACGCACGGCACGGGATGTGGCGAAACAAAAAGCGACTCCGACCGATGAGGGCTTGGGGGCCGGACGTGTCCACGTCGCACGAGTCAACGTCGAAACGTGTCAGCGCCGCCGACAAGACTCGTCAAAAGCAGCCGCGTCGCTCATCCTCGCCAGAGACACGCGCGCGCGTGTTCGCTGTCTATCTGTCTGACTGACTGGACTGACTTGACTGACTTACTTGGGCCGTGATCGCCAGTGCCGATCGGAAGACCCAGTAATCGTGCCGATGGCTACCGTCGGTCTCTGATGACACCTTCCGCCTGCAATCGATTCAGAATTTGCGCCGTAGCGCAGCCCCTGGCCATAAGCCGGAGCCACGAGTGATTGTGGTCATGTATTGTGAGTGCTAACGCTGCCTGCTAGCATACCTATGCGGGCAAGGAAAGAGAAAATCATGGCATAGAAAAGAATAGAAGCAACAAACGGGAGGTCTACTTGCCGGTGCACGATGTAACCTGTCTCTGGTCGTTCACTCGCCTCGTGTTGGGACGGCAGACACGCCGCTACTGAAATGCTCACGCTCGACATTGGTGGTTGGGGGGCGGCCGGGGGGGGGGTAGCTACACGAACAAGCGCTGCCGTGGACGGACCGTGATGGATAAATGCATAACAGCAATATCGCGCTGCTGGAAGTTGGCCGAAGTACAGCCTGGTACCGTCGCGATTATCCTCAGATGACCTTTACTGCGTATGGCATAGCGTCTGAGCCAGGCGGGCTGGTCTGAGTAACGGCTTCTTTATTGGCCGACGTACCAAGGCATTGGAAACTGTAAAACCCAGTCGCCCCCTCTCTCGTGCATATCACGGCCCATGCTATGGTTACATGACCACGACAAGCACCAGTTCGCCAGCTATCAGTTGCTGTTCCATATTCCGCTGCCATCAGGTCGTTCGGCATCGCGCCGTGCGTCTTGGGGACTCTGGGCGCAAATCTATTTCCAGATCTCAACATGCGCAATCCCCAAGAAACACTTGACCGGACTGCTTCAGTCGCGGCGCAAAAGCGCGTCAAAGCTCACCCACAGGGTTGATTGAAGCGGTTAGCTATCAAGGCCTGTCGCCGGCAAGAGCATTGATAGCAGGTGAAGAGGGGCTGGGTGCGCACAGATGCTGGACGCTGGATACTGATGAGGTTCGAGTGGAGCCGCCGGTCCCTCGGTTCGCCCCGTTTCCGTCAATCGCAAAGTTTATGGGAGACGCTCGACCCTTTTTCCCGCCTGTCTGGATATGGGCTGGCCTGAGCCCAACGGGTTCGAAATTGTGGAAGTCACTGGCGGTGCTTTGACAGTCTTGGAGGGACATGGATTGAATGCGTGTGGATTCATCTGTGTCGTGACTTGCTTTTTTCCCACCATGTGTTGGTGTTTCAAGAGTGGCTGCAGTGGTCAGCAGCACGGGGTTCTCCACAGTATTTCCCGCTGCTGTGCGTTGAAAACGCTGTCAGACTGTCAGGTTGTCAGCTGCAGAGACGATCCCATCGGCAAGCCAGGACAGAGGGGTGACCCGACCCGATCACAGAGAATAGACGTCTCCCAGTGAGACGGACTGGGTCGCTGAGCTGCATTGAGCCGCGGCGTGTCCAGGAATTTCCACTTTAGGCAAGCCGATCCAGTAAGTACTGGTCTGGCGTTCTTCCTATGCGCGGCTGCGTAAGAATGCGGTGTACGTCTAGGATTTCTGCCTCACTCTTTACAAATGCCCGGCTCATCTGTACGTGTGCGGCATGGGCGCCGGCCCACAGCGATCGATCTGGCTTGACGCGACAGTTGTGAGATGAGGGGCTTGGCAACTGCTTTTTCGTGGTTCCCCGGAAAATGGGAAAAAAAGCAATTGAGGCGAGCGACCAGGGCCGTTCCAGACCTTGCCAGGACGATTGACTCTAGAACAGGGTCCATTTTCTCGCAAGCCCCAGCCGTCGCGCCAACAGTAATGACGTCTGGTTAACGCTTGTCCGTTAAACTCGCTCCCGGTCCGGTGCGGTGCGGTGCGGTGCGTATGTGGACAATTGCCATCATCAGTGTTCGATTGCCATTGAGAAAGAGAAGCCCAAGAAACCCAATTCGGCTTCCACTCGATGTCGACCGACCCCTCCGTCAATGCGGCTTTGTACCACAGTAGATCTGGTGGGCGGAAGCTAGGGTCCGCCCTGTTGGTGTCATGCAAGGCGTGGGGGGCGGTCATGCCCCAGCGATGATGGCCTTCTCGCGTCCTTGGTCCCCTCAGCGGCGGCTGGCAATTGTAAGCATTTAATGACGCACGATCTCAAGAGCCGAGTCTCCAGTCACGATGATGACCTCTCAATAGTCTGAATTCAACGCTGCAGGATTCTCTGCAACAATTGCTTCATCAGAAGGAGGGCAAGCTGGAGCGGTGAGAGTGCTGCAGGCACAGTCCTTTCTGACATTCCACCGATACTCTGAAAGCTGGGAATATCCCAGTTTGCCACCGTCGGTCTAGACTTGCACATAACCGATCTGGTAGAACCATGCAAGGACGGGCAAAGGGTTGATCGACAAGTGGCGCACCTCGGTCCGTCGAGCCCTAAGAGCCTACCTGGGTAGTTCCCAGTCGTCATGGAGCTGCCTTGTGTTCGCAGCTGCCAGCACTGACACTACAAGACTAGTAGTGCCTTTCGAAGGGCTGGTGACCGCCGATGGTTGGCTCAGATCAATCGAACAGTCGCTGCCAACCTAGCATTTTTCCAATTCAGACCGGCTGCATGAGATGGGGCTTTCCTCCAGCTGACATGGCGAACGACTAGATGACGGGATCCCAAGCGCACACAGGCGGATTCGTAGTCTCAATGGCTGTTCGTTCAACGGGCTTGGCCCCAAAGCAGACTAGATCAAGGTTATTACCGGTCCGAACTTGCTGTAAGCTCCGCCGGGCCCCGACTGACCAGGAAGACTGCTGTTGGTCAAAATCGAGCAGTCTCGGCAACGATCAGACGTCCTGATGGGTGTCTGAATTGGGGCGGCCGACTCTGGGGTCCTGAAAGGCAGTGTACAGTCAAGGGAGCCACAATGCAATGGATGGGTTCCAAAAGCATGGGGTCTCTGCAATAGCGTGTTCCGCCGCTTGGGGTGCTGCTTAGTGCTGCCTGCGGAAGAAGCACGAGTCAAGTTGTGCGATGACAGGAGTGGCATCCCAGATTCCCCATCCGCGTGCACCAGACAGACACATGGTCGGAAGCCCTTGCGAATCCGATGGTTTGCATGGACACAGACATCGGTTCTGCCTCATGCGTCGAAGGCCTGTGGCGTTGCTTGTCTGCGGCAAAGTCCCCGAGGTGAGCAAGAGTAGGCATTCTAGCCAGTGGGCAGAATATGACAAAGACAGAGAGCCGTTGGATTTACTGTATGGCCTACACCCTGTGTCGCGGCTGCTCGGTAGTCAGTCGGTTCCAGCATGTTGCTGCTGTGTCTGGTACATGACACATCACATTCCGGAGAAACGCCGTACTTCTACACCTTGTTTTCACTTCCACCGGGTCAGAATCCACAGCTGGCAAAATGCCGCGGTCCTGCCCCGAATGTGAATGCCGCGACGAAGCAAGCGGGATGCAGCCTCACGGCTGATCATGAGTTGCATTTGTGCGGTGAGCGAGCTGGGGCGACCAACAGCATGAGGCTCAAGAGTTGTCCCAAGATTGCCGTTCCGAGATTGCGACAGAAGCCGACCAGTACGCCTCCGCCACAGCTTAAATCTCGGGAAATGCTGTGATTGATCCAGTCAGCGTAGCAGCCTCGCATGCATGCATATCGTCCTACTCAAGGGCGTATTCTGGACAGTGCCTTGCTCGACGAGTATGGATGTGGCGCGCGCCAACATGGCATCTACCAGTCCAAGCTGACACGGCGAGAAGAGAGAGGGGGATCGGGGATGCGACCTCAGCGATCCGGTGTTGTCGTTGTCTAGAAATAACCACGTCGTGCTACCCCAATCTGTGGTGCCAGTTAGAATTTAGGAGGACCTTTCGAGATGGTGATTCTCGCACATAAAATTAGGAGGATGATATCATGATACATACAGCCTCTTGCAGCTCGTCACACCGCGTGGGCGACCGAGGCAATGAGTCAGTCACTGAGAAGCGTGCACAGGCAATGTTGATGAGGCTGCAGAAATCCCAAGGTTGAAAACTGGGATGTCTCGCAGGTTCCACAGAAAGGAGCTGGCATGTCTGCGATGGTCTGATCCTTTCTGATAGGAATGGACCAGGTTTGAGGAGGGAAGTGCGTTGTGGCAGGCTGAGAGCGGTCGGAAGACGTGGTTGGAAGCGCGCCTCCGCGGGTCATGCACCTACTTGCTGTCGTTGAGGTCCCGTTCTATGTATGGTGGGCGGGTTTCGAAGGCAGGGCGGTAATCCTGACAGGAGTACCGACTGGGGTTTTCTATTCTTGCTATGACGGGCCGTCTGTGGTACGGCGGCATCGCTCACTCTGGCCTTCGTGCAGTGAGGAACCACCTCAGACTTCCCGCGAATGCTTGGCAACTCGGCATGGAAGGTTTTCAATAGTTCGCGTCTCAATACCCCCCCTCTCCCACCCGACCTGTAGTCCGTGTGACAGATTGCTCCAAGCGTACTCTCATCTGGACCCATCCAGCTGTGTACGGTTCTGCGTCTGCGGGACGGGTTCGGTCCTGGCCAGCGCACGGAGCAGAATCTGCACCCATGCCTCGCCATCTCGTTGGGAGGGTCCGCATCCTGGTGGATGGGCCCATCTCAGTGTGCAGCGGAGAGGGAGGGACTTGCATGAAGGGGTCGATGTAAATCTACGACAGGCATTAGCGCAGCCAATGGAGAGTTGGGTGAGGGAGAGGGGTGCCCAGGATTTTGATTTACTGCGTATGAGCACATCGATGGATATTGCACTGTATTGCAGGACGTAGGCGTCCACAACCCATCAGCGGGAAGACTGTGGCACGCAGACAGAATTGGGCTGGACATGACGGGCACCGGCTGCAGATTTGCTCCAGATGAAGCTGGTGTTAATTGCCATGTCGGGCGGTCTCGGGCTGGGCGAGTGAAGACGAGATGGATGCACTCCGTACTGGGAGAAGCGAGTTGCATGACATCGCGTCGCGTGACATTGCCCCGAGCGATGAATCAGTGCTCAAACCAAGACTGACCCCCAAGTCAGGCTCACGGTGTGTCGTGGCTGTCTGCTCTGCGCTGCTCTGCGCTGCTCCCTTCCAGGTTCGGCGCGTATGAGCTTTGACGCCGCGAGGCTGCGGGATTGGAGGGTGTCTGGAAGTAGCCGGCATCCCAGTTTTACTGTGTGTGATTCCAGCCATGGCCCGTGGGCGTCTTGTCAAGTCAAGTGACAGAAGAGCTGTTGGGCGGGATGGGCCCAGCATGCGGTGTTTGGCTGACTCTGACTGTCAGTCTCGGGTATTTTGACTGTGTCCATATCCGAGGCCTAAGCTGGAACGAGAACGTCGTGCAGCGTAGATCATGCGGCCAATAACGTAGCGTTCGATCTAAACGCTCGAGGTGTGGATGCCAAGCGAAGGCGGTCGGCACGGTCCAAGGGACTGGTCACTGTGATTGACGTGATGTGACGGAGGATGGAGGATTTTGGGGGCAGTCTCGACGGCTTGCACATGTCAACTGAAGCTTTTTTTTATATTTGTTTTCCGCTTTATTAGAGTTGACGGGAGATGAGGGCTGATGGTGATGGAGGAATGTGATGAAGATGGGTGATGGGTGATTGGCGTTGTGCATAGGCGTTGCTTCCTACTGTTGCGCACCAGAAGCCTCGCCGTTTGAAGAATTTTCAATTTCCCTTGGTCCACGGCGATTCGAAGCCAGTTGATCGCGACGTTGCGGTGCCGATGGAGAAGCGAACTGGAGCAGGCCCCAGAGTTACCAGAGTGAGCGACCGAAGTGACTTGGGGTGGACCGTGGGCGCGTGGACATCTCCCTCACGGGTCACACAGGGACAGATAGGTGCATGTCGTGTTGGGAAGCTGCACTCGTGCGGTGCAGCCAGTTTGCACTACGCATCCTGCAGCGGGCAGACTACAGCGGAACAGCAGACACGGCAGAATAGAGCAGAGAGCATAACGGTCTGGCCCAGACCAGGTCAGAATCAGAGCACCTAGGCGAACGGGCAATGGCGATGCCCCTTCCTCAGTATATCTCCAACCAGATGCTTGCATCGGGCCTCACCATACCTAGTAGGTAGTTTATGATGGAAGCGACGTCCAACGGTTGGCAGTCCCAAGGAAGGAGGAGCACAAACTGCAGTCAGCGACGAGGGCGAGTACGGTACTGTACGGACGTACTGTCGCGCAGCAGACCCCACTCTCGTGCTCTTGCTGCCGCACTTGCGCCTGCGCCTGCACTCACCCTTGCCTTTTGCTTTTGTTGTCGCGGAGCACCACCGAAGCAGCTTCCTCGCTTCGCTGCTTCTATCTTCCTTTTTTTTTCCCCCGGTCTCCTGGCAGACTGTGTATACCACCACCATCGCCAACCTCGTCGCCGCCAACCTCGGGGGTGGGGCGCAGCCGTCCTCACCCACGTTGCCCCTTGGGTCTGTGAGCAGCTGACGAATCTGGAGTAGCAGTCGGACCCTCGCATCAGTTGCAGTGTCCATCCACCCACCCATCCACCCGTATTGTGGACACACTATAGATATCTACCACAGTATGTATGTGCACAGAATACTCCCACTCTCCCATCCCCCTCCCCCCACCTTGTGCGTAATGTCGCCAGACCCTGTCCCTCTCTGCATCCAGCGCTGGCCCAATCCCCATCTCCTGGTCGGTGATCAGCAGGTCATCCCTGCTCGGCCGGGTGCTACGGTCTAAATGAATCGCGTCCAAGAGACCACCTTGCTAGTAGCAGCGACATCTTTCTATCCCGTACGAGGGGTCGTCTGCCTGTCCCGTCAGGTCTGCCCCTCGACTGGTCATGGTCCGTCCGCCATGGCTCCCGACCCCCCCTTCTGCCCCCGCCGTCACCCCCATGCCCACGATACGATATTTACAGCAGCTATTTTGACAAGGGCAGGGAAGCTGGCAATGGCGATGGCACCGGCAGGGACATGGGAAGCTTGAAGAATGGGTATGGACCGGGGCTCGAGAGAGGGGGGTGCCACCCTCTCAACACCACAAGGAGAAATAAGACCTCTCTCCACCTCCCCTCCAACCAAAGCCAAAGCACCACTCCAACAAACCCCTCCATCCCGCCTGCTGCTGTGAGATCGTGGTTGATCCCTCGCCGCCGTCTTCACCACCTCTTCCTCCTCCTGCCCTTGTGTCACCCACGCGGCCACGGGCTATCTCAAGTCTCCTCTCCTCTGCATCCGGCTCGGCCGTTTCCCGACAATTGATCGCTCGCTCGCTCTCTCGCCCGGGCCAGCTTCAAGAGGGAAAAGGAGACACTATCCTCGCCTGTGTGCTCTTGTGTGTTTGTCCCTGTGTGTGTGTCTGTACGTGAGTGCGTGTGAGCGTGCATGCGAGCGTGCATGCATTGTGTGGAGGGAGGCTGAACGGAGCCGAGTCGAGGCCGAATACAGACAGTACTTTGTGCTGGTTGGCGGTTTTGAATGTCTCATGGTCCCTGGCCCTTTTGTTTGAGACTTCACATCAACCGGGCGAGCGCCTGACGCTTGACAACTTGACACTCGACACTCGACACTATCCGACAAGCTGTACGCGGCTATACCGTACAGTACTATCTGTGCCCTGGGTCCTGCTCGCCGACACTGGCGTCCTCGCTGGATCGTCGACTCCTCACTTGCTCCACAGTATCCATGCACATCCCGACGTCCTACCCATCCTGCTCCCGCATTCACAACCTGTAGCTCCAGAGCCGGGACAGGCATATCGTGATCGACCACCCAACCACGTCTGGTACCTTGCCATATTTGAGAGGCTTGACTGCATCATCTCTTTGTTATCTCCATCTCCGCTCCCTGCATCTCCTCTACCATCAGTTCCACCTACCACCCACCACCTATCCATCAACCTTAACCTCAGCCTCAACCTCAACCTCCGTCCAAAGCCCGCACGCCATCCCCCCCCGCCGCACTCGACGCCCCGGAAACCAGCTGTCTGTCTGCTCGTTGGCATGCCCAGTCCTTCCGCCTTGGAGCTATGGAACATTCCCTTCGTCTTGGCGCCCAAGATCGGATCTTGTCGTGGTCGGCGACCAACACCGTCGGAACCCTAGGCTTGGACGAACGCCACTCTATGATACTTCCGCAGTCACCCCCATGGATGGATGCCCTTCACCATATCCATCCGGCCTCTATCGCGCACAACACCGCCAGCTCGGCTCCCGCTCCCGCCTCTACGTCAACCGCATCCTCTGCGACCGTGCGACACCCGTTGAACGGCCAATTGTCGCCCATCAGCACGGGCATGGACATGGCTGTTGGGCACTCCCATGACGACGGCCCGTGTCCGTCCACCGCAGAATCGGCGGGCGCCCGGCCCATGTCGCAGTCAGAATCCTCCTCCGTCGCAGATTCCTGGAGCATGATCTACGGCGAGAACGCAGAGGGTGTCAACGTGACGCATGTCGTGGGTGATCACGACATGCACTGGGAGCAAGGGTCCGACGAGGGCGTCGCGGTCCCAAAGGTCGAGCCCATGGACGAGGACATCCGCCTCGACGAGATCAAGGAGGCCCCTCCGACCCCTGTGCCAAGCAACACCAGCCCGACATCAGCCCAGCCAAAAGCGAAGCGACCGCGTGGAAGGCCGCGCAAACATCCCCTCACCCCAGTCGTCTCCGCCAACAAGATCACCAAGGGCAGGTCCAAGACGGGATGTCTGACCTGCAGGAAACGCAAGAAGAAGTGCGACGAGGCAAAACCTAGATGTACGTCACGAGCTCCAGCAAACTCCAGGCGGTGGGGCTTGCCCCATATCCATACTCCACCGTGTCTACGCCCCCTTCTCCATGTGCGCAATTCTTTGCTGACCATGACTGGTAGGTATGAACTGTGAGAAGAACGCTGTTGTCTGCGAAGGCTATCCCGAGAAGCAGATATGGAAAAGCGGCAAGGAAAAGGCTGCGGAAGGTGAGAGACAAGATCCGTGGAATCCTGACTTCGGCAGCGCTAACCCCTCCACCTAGGTGGCTTGAGCCTTAGCCAGCCTCTGCCAGTGATAACCATGCAACCTATATTTCACGGGCTCGAGAACGCAGAGGACATGATTTTCTGGAAGCACTATCACGCTCACCTGAGCACGGTGCTGACAGTCGAGGGTGAACACAAGAACGCGTTCAAGGACCTGCTCATCCCGATAGCAACTAAACACCGCGGCCTCATGCACTCCATCCTCGCCCTGTCAAGCAAGCACCTTGACTTTGAAACTCCGTACGGCGCAAAGATTCTTGGGGACAACCCAAACACGAGTCTTGACGCCCTCCAGCAGCGATCTGACTATCACCACGAGAAGGCGATGGAGAAGTTCTATGAGGACCTTGCACGGTCAAGTCTGAACTCGGACAGAGATGACACCGAGTACTCGACAATATTATCTGCTCGGTATGGCCAGATGCTATGCTTGCTTTTAGAAGCTCTTGCAGAGGGCAACCCCCGTGGCGAGCACAGGGTCCACCTTGGAGGCTATCAGCGCTTGATCCAGCACTCACCGCCCGAGGATCCAGCCTTCTTGAGCTTCATCATGGAGTTCTTCCAGTATCATATTTTCGCCGACGAGCTAGTTCGCTACCCCGACATGCACACTCCTCGACTGGCATCCGAAGACTGGACCCCCAGTGTCTCCATCCATCCGCCCCGGCTGTTAGGTGTTGCCGATGGCCTCTTCAATTACCTGTGTCAAATCACGTCGCTCAGGAACACGATCAGGGCCAACATGGCTGCTGGGGTGGATCCAGCTGTCGATTACACGGGCCTGTACAGGGCTGCCGAGATCGATGCAGCGATCCGGGACTGGACGCCGTCGTGGCCTCCGGGTGACAGTCGGGACCGTGTTGGCCTCCTTTACAAACAGATGATGTGGGTGTACTTGTTCCGGACGATATATCCACCATCCCTCATGTCCCCGCCGCCTTCGTCATCTTTGCCCCTGCTCCACAACTCGTCTGTTCTTGTCGGTTCGACCAACACCCCTCCGAGATCCGCAAACAACAGTTGCGCGTCATCGCCATCAATACGGCCGCGCACCTCGGCCTCCAACATGCCATCTCAACCCATCCGTCGACACACCATCGCCAATTACACCATTTCTCAAGCACCGCAGCCAATCAAACATCACCAGCACACCTCCAGCCTGGAGTGTCACCCATATGTCGCCGAATCCCCGCCGCCCGTCCGTCAGCCGCCCAACTACGACCCTCGCATCACTCTTGCTGTCAATGAGTCCCTCAACATCCTCGAAACTTTCAAACCAAGCGATCCTTCTCAGAAACTGCTGCTGATCCCGTGCCTCGTGATCGGTACGGCTTGTTTCGCGCCTGACCAGCAAGAGAGGATAAGGACGGCGGTGCGAACAGTGAAGGGGTATACGGGTTTGCGAAACACGGAGAGGGTCACTGAGCTTCTCGAGGAAGTATGGCGGTGCATGGAGCGTGGCGAATGGTTGCGCGTCTGGGATTGGCAGGGCATTGCCAAGAGTATGGGCTGCGACGTGCTATGTTCGTGAGTCCCACGACTCTTGCGGTAACATTTCGTCCCGCCTGCCCCATCGGCAGGAGCGGACTGCGATCTGTGGTGAATCAATTGCGTCCAGCGGGCCAGCCTCATCGTCTGCGCATTCGATGCCGTCCTTCTGTGCCATTGGCTATTTCCCGGTGCAGATTACAGCTCATGCACATCACCAGAGTCGGAGAGAAAGGGGGGGGGGCGGCAGCCGTCTACCATTCGTTTCTTGTGTTGTTGATTTGTTGTCGTTTTTATGTACTTTGGCCAGGCCTGTATCACGTTCGGTTCAGGCCCTTGATATACCCTGTTTCGCTTCCAACTACCTGAGCACTGACGGGCTACTATGACCTGGCTGTTTCGGACCTCGAGAGCTTGGCGCGTTGTGGCTGGGGGGGGGGGGCACTGATCTGACGGGAGGAGAGGTTTGTTAGCGTTGAGTTGTTTCTTTGTTTCGGGCCAGCATCTGCGGCGTCTCGTGGGTCTTTTAGTTTTTCGGTTTTGTGTCTCCTCTTTTCGTCGTCTTACGCATGATCCACTGGTCAGGATTCGGAGTTTGATTTTGGTCCGGGCACATATAGGCACAGGAGAAGGCGGTCCCATTGATTTTGCTTCGTTATTCTTTTTATTTTCTCTTCCTTCTCACACATTTCCTGTTTATATTCTCCTCTCGCATCTGTTGAGGCGCGATTAGAGGAAGGCTAGGGGGTTGTTTGCCGTGAGTTTGGAGCAGTTGTCATCGGGCCCGGTTGAATGGAAAACTTGCTAGGCTGCTCGGGCTTGTCTCCGATGCCTCAGCACACAACACATATCTTTGCCTTGTTGCTCAGTGAAATCCGCGTGGTGACATACTCTTCTTCGAGGCCTGACAATAGCCTTCTGTGGCCACAATGGTCATCCATCCTGCATCCATGGCAGCTACGATACGTATCTGCTGGTTATCTTGAAAAACAGCATGTACGACTCGCATGGACTTCAGACTTGGTAATGGGCCGCTAATGAGAGACCCTGATCTATTCATGTAAGAGAAAGTCAATTATGAGAGAAGCAGTTCCCATGTTCTACGGGCCTCTTGCTTTTGTAAATAGGTAATCTATGTCGTGGGAAAGCAGAGTGGCCGACGCTTGAGGATGAGTTTCGAAATAGGTAGAAGAGATTTCGGAGGCGCACAACTTTGCAGCATGAGCTGCTTCGAGTTGCTACACAGTAGCGCGACTTGTGTTGAGCTACTTAGTAAGTTCGTGCTAGTCATTCCCACAAGTATTCAATGTCAGGCACCAACTCGGGATCGTTTCATCGTTTGATGTAATCACCACTAAGGTGTCTCCACATGCCGCATTGAGAGGAAGTCGGCATACTCGGACGGGGATAAGTCTGGAAAGAGCCTCATGACTGCAGAACTGAAGATCCACTCGATCTACTTTTTGGAAGAAGCCAAACTCATCCAGGCGGCTTGCCTAGAGGATGTGAGTCGTGCCAGAACTACGGGCACATACATATAACGTCCCTACATCCGATTTGGCGCACACCCAATTTGGCGCACCGTCACCTATACAAATGCCATTATTCTTAACTTTAATTGCTCGCCACAACTATCACCAATCTTTTTTTATTAATATTAAAGAATTATTAAACTTCTCTTTATTTATAAACATTTTGCTAGCATTAATTTAAGCCTTTTAAATAGTTTTAATATTAATAAAAACTATATTTAAATTAATTTAAACCTTTTTTTAATAATTTTTTTTATTAATTTTAATTTAAGTTTTTAATAGTTAGTTTTTTTAAAAATTATTATTAACTTAATAGCTTTTTTATTATATCTTTTAAAAATCTTTTAAATAATAATTATTATATAAAGTTTAAATATTTATATTAAATATTATTAATGATTATATTAAAAGCATTAAATATTTTAATCTTTAAATAAAGCTTTATAATAATGAAATTAATAAAAAAATTAAATTTAATAATTAAAAAAAATCCTTTGCAAAAATATTTAAGTTTTTCTAAAGGGTAAATATAAATATATTTATATATATATACAGGTATAAAGTATATTAAATCAGGTATATATTATAAATTAATATAAATAACATTAAAGTGCTAGATCCCAGCAATATAAAGACTTAAAAAAAGATATTATAATAAAAACCTAATAATATTAAAGTATAGAATTATAAAACTTATATATATTAAAGTTAAAGTTAAATTTATATTATTTATATATAAGTTAAATAAGTTATTTAATAAATAAATTATTAAACTTTATATTATAAATTATAAACTTACTTTATAAATTAATAAATTATTAAAAAGTTAAAATATATAAAAGTATAATCATTATTATAATAAATAGCTTTTATAAAATAAACTTTTTAATTATTAATTTAAATACTTAATTTAATAATTTAATAATTAAAATAATATTTTTATATATTAAAATAATTAAATATTATTTTATATTAAATTATTAATATAGATTTTATAAGTTATTTATTAAATTTTATAAAGATTTAATATAATTTTTATATTTTAATAGTTTTTATTTAAAATAATTATATAATTAATTAAGTAAATAATATAAAAATATAATAGCATTTTAAATTCTTATTCTTTTTATTATTATTAATAATAACTTTTAAAATATAATTATATAAATTATTATACTTTAATAAAAATTAACTTTCTTTTAATATAATAAATTAAAGTTTATAAAATAAATAAGTTAATTTTTATATAAAAAAATAAAGAAATCCTTTAAAAATTTAATATTTAATATTATATTTATATTAAATATTATATATATTAATTTAATACTTAATATAATAAAATTATTTTTATTAAATATTAATTAAAAAATAATATATTTATATAATTTAAATTTATTTTTAAAAATAATTTAAAAAATAATAAAAAAGATTTAAATAATAATATTAAAAGATTTTTTTAAAAATTTTAATAATTTTAAATAAACTCTTAAAAATACTTATAAAAGTTTAAATAAAAAAAGATTTATAAAATTTAAATTTAAAAAATTTAAATAAAAAAAATCAACTTTTAAATATATTATATATTTTAAATAACTTATTATTTATATTAATTAAAAAAAGTATTTATAAATTAATTTTATAAAAAACTTAAAAAATAATTTAAAAATAAAGCTTTTAAAATAAATGAATTTAATAATTTTATTAATAATAACTTTAATAATAATAATAAACTCTAATATTAAAAAAATATAATAATATAGTGATAGATATTTATATAAATTTTGCAGAATTTAATATAATTTAATAAAGTTAAATAATAAAAGCTATTTAAATAATATAACTGCTTATTTAATAAATAATACTTAATATATTTAAAAAAAACAAAACACTTTATATTTATTAATTTAATCTTTATATAAAATATTTAATTTATTTTAATAATAATAAAAAACTAAAAAACTTATTATTTAATTTTAAGTAAATAGCGGATAATGATAATAAATATAAAGCCTTTAATTAAATCTTTTGTTTTAATAATTAATATATATTATACTTTTTTTAAAAAAAAGCTTTTAATTAATTTCTTAATAAATCCCGTTAAAAACAATAATTAATAATAATAAAAGATTATTATATAATATAATAATAAATAACAGTAACTTAAATTGCTTAAATATTAAGTATATAAAGATAAATAACTTTTAAAATAATATTTAAAGAAATGGCAATTTGCAATAAATTAACCAGATAATAAAAAAGAAAACTTATAAAAAACCTAAATAAAAACCTTAAATCATATTTAAAATATAGCATTTTAATTATTTTAAATACTAGTATTATTAAAATTATTATAATAAAAATTAAAATAAATTAAATAATATAAGAATTTTATTAATTTTTAAAAGAATATAAAATAAATAATAAATTATATTTATAATTAAAATATTTTAAATATTTATAGATTTTCTAAGCTTTATATATTTAAAACTTATATTAAATATATTTTATAAAAAAAATTAAATATGATTTATTTTTAAAATACTTTAAAGAAAAACTTATTATTTAAATTTATAAAAAAAATAAATTCTATTATTAAAGAATTAATAAATATAACTTAAATAAAGCTTATATAATATTTAAATTTAACCTTTAACTTTTATTTAAATATTTATAATAATAATAATAAATTAAAACTTATATATTATTTAAATATTCTTTTTATTTTAAATATAAAATTATAAATTAATATAATAATAAATAATATAAAGAATATATAATATATATTTAAATTAAAAAGAATTAGAAAATAATAATTATTATTTATAAAAAAATAATAAATAATTAAAAATTATAAATCTTTATATATAATAAAAATAAATAATTATATATATATTATATTTAAAGTAAAAATTAATAAATAATATATAATATATTATTAAATAATAGGATTTAAAGTAACTTTATATTATTAAATATTATTAATAAAGATAAAATTTTATAATATTAAAAAAGTTTTTATAAACTTAATATTATAAAAAATATAAAAATAATATAATTAATATAAAAGTTAATTATTTTTTAATTTTAATTTAATAATATATAATTTTTATAACTTTAAATATTATAAATATAATATATTATAAATTAATTTTAAGATTTTATAATTATAAATTATAAATTTTTAAATTAATAAAATTATTAATTAAATCTTTTAAAATAGCGAAAAGCCGCATTTAAATAAACTTATAAATATCTTTAAAAGCAAATTAAGGATTTAATTTGAAAAAAAAAAGAAAAAAATTAAATTAATATTAAACTTTAAAGAAAAAATAAAAGTTAATTAAATTAAAAAAAAGCATTTCATTATATATTAATAAAAAAATAACTTATTATAACATTATATATAAATAAAAATATAATAATATTTACTTTATTTATATTAAAAAAAAGAATTTATATATAATAAATTATTAAATAGATTTATATAAATACTTTATATTATAAATTTAAAACGTCTTTAAAAAGATTTAATATAACTTTATTATAATATAATTATTATAATAATTATAAAATCTTATTATAAAAAAAAGATTTAAAATATTATTAAATTTTAAAATTTAATAAAAAGTAATTTAAAGCCTTTAAAAAATATTTTAATAAAAGTTTTAAGAAATAATATATTTAATTATTAAAATTATTAATAATATATTTAATTCTATTTATATTTAAAAAAAATGATAAGTTATAACTTTATATAAATCATTAATAACTTAATAATATTATTATTAAAAATTAATTTAAAGAAATATAATAATTTATAATTTAAATTTTAAATATAATTATAATTAAATAAAAATAAAAAATAAAAAAAAATAAAAACTTTTTTTATATATTTATTATAAATATTATAAATATTAAATTATATTCTTTAAATTAATTAATACTTTAATTAATTTTTAAGAATTAATAAAAGAAATTTATAAAAATATTTAAATATTTTTATTATCGTTTATTTTAATAATATCTTTATCTTTTTTAAAAGTTTTAAAAAATATAAAAAATATATTAAAAAGTATTTTAAAAGCTTTAAAATATAAAACTTTTAATAAAATAAAAAAAAACTTTTTTCATATTTAGAAAATTAATTATTTTAAATATATTATTAAGTTAAAACTTATTAAAATATAAAAAAATAAAATTAAAGTAATTAAAATATAATTAATATTTATTAATATTAAAAGTATTAAAGCTTTTTAAAAATATATTAACTTTTATAAATAATTTATTTATAATTATAATAATATTATAAAACCTTTTATAAACTTAATATAAAAAAGTATCTTTTTTTAATAAATTTAAAAAGAAGAATAAATATTTTAAATATTTAAAAGAAATTATATAAAACTTAATATTTAAAAAATTAAACCTTGAAAAAGAATTTCAAATTTATATAAATACTTTAAATAATATAATAAATAAAAGGTTTATTTAATAAAATAATAAAAAATAAATATAAATTATTATAAATTTTAATAAAAAGTTTAATAAATTAAAAATATATTATATTATTTTAAATAAAAAACTTATAATAATAATATATATATTTTAAAAATAATAATATTATTTTATTAAAATTTAAAATAAATTAAATTTTATATAAATTATAAAAACTTAATAATATTTATAATAATTAAAAAATTTAATAAAAAATAAATTAAATATATAAAATTTCTTTTTTAATTTAATATTAAAGTTATTTATATTAAAAAAATAAAAAATATTTAAGTTAATATTTTTAATAAATAATTAAATTATTATATTAAAGAATTTCCTTTAAAGTAAATAATATTTAAAATATAGAAAAATAAAAGTTTTATATTTAATAAAAAACTTAATATTATAATTAAAATTAATAAAATATTAAAAAAAACATTTAAAAATTTTAAAAAATATATTAAATCTTAAATTTTAAATAAAAAATAAAGGAAATTATTAAATAATATAATTCTTTTAATAAAAATAAAATATTATAATATAAACCTTATAGATTATTAAAGCTTTTATTAATATTTATAATTATTTAATTATCTATTAATAAAGTATTAATATTATTAATATATTTTATAATTATAATTATAAAATATATTAATAATTATATTTATATTTATATTTTATATTTATATTTATATTTTATATTTATATTTATATTTATAGTTTTTAAAGGGCTATATTTATAATTTATATTTAATATAAAATAATTATATAAATATATCTTTATATTAAATTAAAGCTTTTTATTATATATTAAGTATATTTAAAATTAGCTTTTTAAAATAATAATAATAATATTTTTTATATTTTTAAATAAATATATTAAAAAGATATAAATAATATAAATAATATATATTTAAAACTTTTTAAGTTTTTAATTTCTATAATTTATTTTAAATTAAATCTTTTAATAAAGAATTCTTTTCTTTTTTATTATCTTTATAAATAAATTAATTCTTTTAATAATAATATATATATTAATTTAATTTTAACTTATATTTTATATTATAATATTATATTTATATTTATAATTATAAAAATATTTATATTTATATTTATATTTATATTTATATTTATATTTATATTTATATTTATATTTATATTTATATTTATATTTATATTTATATTTATATTTATATTTATATTTATAATTATAAAACTTTATATATTTATATTTATATTTATATTATATAATTTATAATTATTATATTTTCAATACTTTATTTATTAATTTAAACTTTATTATTAAGTTATTTCTTTTATAAAAAGCTTTAATTAAAGTATTTTATAATAATATTTTTAATAATAATTTATAAATTAAATAAATATATATATTTTATATTATATAAAAAAGTTAATATAATAAAAAAACTTATATATATATTTTTATAAATAATTATAAATAATTATTTTAAATAAAAATAAGCTTTTTATATTAAATTTTTAAAAGTTATTAATAAAATAACTAAGATATCACTTGGGCTATATGGCTTATAGGCTTGAAATATGCATTAAAATATGTGGATTTTAAGAGTAGTTATACCTAAAGAAAAAAAAAAGAAAGAAAGGTCTGGAAAGCCTTTTAAGCTATAGGTATAGGGTAAGTAGGGCTTATTGATAAGGGGCTTAATGGGCCACCTGTTGGATACTTATACCCATTAGCCTTAACTACCTCCCCCCTTAAAAAGATCTACAACCCCTAAGTTAAACTTATAACCTTTATATCTTTTTATATATAAATGCTTACTTAATTAAAAGGAGGAATGATTTAAGGAAATATACTATTATATTAAGCTCCTCTAAACCTAGTTTATAATATACTTCTATATTTATTTATTTAGTAGCTAATCTTATTTATTATATATATTAAATATGGTAAATTAATCCCTTTTATTAATATTATTTTAATAACTTATTATTTCTTCCCTATTATAACTAACTATATTAACTTTATTTAATTTATATTATCACCTTATCTATTAAAATTATTTACCTTTATTAATTATAAGATTATTATTATTATAAGGCTTAATCATTTTATCAGCTACAGCTATTATAAGTTACTATGCTAAATGCATTGGTAGTTTTATATGGTTAGGGTAATGGTTATAATATATCTTAAATATAAGAGGAATATATTAAAAGTTTTCCGCTAAGTATTATTAATTATTTAAATCTTAACCCTTTTATAATATTTAATATTTAAGTTTATATATCCTATTATTTATATGAAAAGTATATATTTTATTAACTTCCCATTCCTTTTCTATATTAATAACCTTACCCTTTAATTATTTTAGCTCTTGATTAAGAAGGGGGTCTTTAGGGTCTTTATAAAGTTAATTTATATAGAATATTATAAACCCCCTCCATTTTAATAATATTTCTAGCTAATAAAAATCCTTATCTTTATTTATATATATAATCTAGTATAATTATTATATAAGTAGGAAATTTAGCTTATTATTTAATTAATTAATAGTTTATATCTTTTTAAATATAAAGATATAATTATTTATATTAAAATTAAGGTATTATTAATATTAATTAGCTTACTCTATTATATAGATATTAGCGCATTTAATAATAGCCTTAGTAATATTAATATACCTCTAGATATTCTATACTATCTTTTAAATATTAATATAGGTTATCTTTTCTCATAATAAATTATTATTAAGGGACGCCTTATATTTTTAATTAAAATATAACTATAGTGTTATTCCTATATGGATTTTAAATAGGGATAGCTTATCCAGTGTAATATAAAGTATTATACCTTATATAAAATCTAAAGTAAGAATCCTTTTAAATTAATTATCTTAATGATAACTAATGAATATATAAAGGCATTAATTAATCTATTAATTTAAGTTCTTAATTTATCCTTATGATTTTAAGTGCTTAGGTAAAGATAGTTTTTAATAAACTTTAATAATAAAATAGATCTCTTTAAGCTAAGTAGAGATGAATTATAAACCGTTATTTAAAGAAATTGTTTTTAGAAAACTAAATACCTTAAATAGTCTATTATAATATATCTTAGCTACTATTTTAGCAGTTACCATTTCATAATATAATATGCATTAAGATATTTTAAAGAGTTGATTTATAATAATTAATAAGTTATTATAATTATAATAATCTTTAAATATCTTCTTAAAATTAATAATTAAGTATTACTAGGTATAATATAAAGTAAGGAGTAGGTATAATAATTTAGGTATTTTATCTTATTAATATTTAATGGAATAATAAGAATAATTAATAATGAATTAAGCTATATCTCTACCCATCCCACTCTATTAATATCAACTCTTAATTAAATAGTTAATCTTATTCTTTTTAAGATAAGCTATAAGAAGCTTATAATATATATTATTTATAACTTTAATTTAAAGATTCTTAAAGTTTAATATAATAAAGCATCCTTAGTATATTATATAATGCTTATTTATAAATACTTAATTAATCTTAAATAATATATACGCTTATTTATAGTAAATTTCTAATCTTAAGTATTTTTAATTAGCTTTAAGTAATATACCCATTAGTTTTAATCTTGATTAAGTAAGCAATAGAGATGGATAAGATTCTCTTTATTCCTTATTTATATTATAAATTATATTTATATCTTATAAGGAAAGATTTAACTTATAATACTATTAATCTTTATCAAGATAGTTATATATATTAAAGGTAAAAATATTTATATTATCTAACTCATCTTAATAAAAAAGTTTAATAATGCGATATATATTATATCATTCCTTTTAAGATTAGATATCTATTAATTCCCTGGTTAATATATTTATAATATAGTTCTTAGTACTTAGTTAGTATATAATGGTAAAATGAAATCATAATAAGAACTTAACTTAGCTTACTTAATGTAAATTAAGCAGCTTCTTAATATTGAAATAGATTAAAGTATAGTAATTAATAATAATTTTAAAAGGAGTGATCTAAATACTTATTAATTCTACTTCCTAGAATTATAATAACCATATTATAGCTAGGAGCTCCTTATTATAAATACTATAATTTATTTTAATTAGTATTATAATCTTAAAGAAATATCCTATTAATTTCTAGTTATTATTATAACGCTATAAAAATATACCGGTTAATGCTTTATTTAATATATTAATCTTAAGTTAAGTCTTTAGGTTATAATAGAAATGGATTAAGATTGGTAGCGAAAGTAATATAGCTTTAAGTTATTTAAAGGCGGTTTTATATTTAGGTGATTAATAGAAACCTTTATCTTTATAAGTAAGATTTGATAATAGCTTAGCGATTTTATTAAATTTAAGGATAAATTTTTAATAGAAGTTATAAAAATTTAGAAAAGATTATATTCCCTTAATTATAATTAGGGGTTTCTATTGATTAATAGCCTTAAGCTTAGCAGGATTTATGGTAATTCCGGATGTTTTAATAATAAACCCTAGAAACTTAGTTTAAGTTATATAGAATTTATACTTTTTTAAATTAGCCTATAGGCTGGCTTTATATAGCTTAGTTAATACCTTTATAATATATTAAATATATTTTTCTTTAAAGGTTAAATAGATGATAATATCATTAATATATATATAATAGAATTTATCTAGATAATTTATAAGTATATTGTTGATATATCGCTGGAAATTAGATGGTTTATTAATTAGGTTAAAAGGTATAATATTGTATTTAAATGATCCTTATTGTATTTAAAATATAATAAGATAATTATTATTTTAATATATTTAAAGCTTATGGAAGGCTTGCCTTATATTAATCTTTATAAATATAAAGGCTTTTTTAAGGTTATTTATAATGTTATTAATTAGGGGCAATAAATATCTATCTTTTATTATAATATTATTTAGCTTTTAATAATCGATATAGAAATAGAGTTTACCTTTTAATTTCTTAGCTATAAGGATTAAAGAGGCTTATAATATATTTATATAATTGATAAACCCTTTATTAAGGTTTTTTATAATATATATATATATAGCTTTAGCTTCTTCTTATAATATATATTACAATCCTTTATATTTAATAATATCTTCTAAAATCTTTCTATCCTTTAATTTAATTTAAAGGTTTATATTAGGCCTATATAAAGTAAATCGATTTAACTTAACCTTATTAAATATATAAAGTAGGTAATGATATTACTTTAAGATTTATTTAAAAGCTAGGTAATAAAGTTCTTCTTTATTATATAATATCTCCTTAACCTTTATTTCTTCTCACTTATTTATTATATAGCATTTTAATTTATTAATTAAAGTGATAATAACCTCTTCCTTTAGGATTATCTTTTAAAAAATGCTAAAAAAAATCATGAAAATCTTTATATTATAGATATATCTTTATATAATTCTATCCTTCTTCAATATATAATAACTATATATATTAATACCGCTTATATATTAATAATTATCTTCCTTAGTGCGTTAATTCTTCTTCTCCTCTTATATAAGCGGTAAAGATAAGGGTATAGATAGAAGTATATTATTTAGCGTATCTTATATTTTTTATTCTTTATTAGATTTTGATTTATATTATGATATATGGATTTTAAGATCTTGGGATATTAAGGATTAGTTTGATTTAAGCTTAGTTTTTATAAACTTAACCTTTAATTATTTAATATACTCTTATATTTCTATTTTATAGTTTATAATACCCTTAATAAGAGGCATAGCTTTATCATCTAGCTCAGTATTATAGGTATAATAATTATATTCTTCCTAATTAATAAGAGTAGTTACCTTTTTAATAATAAAAGGTAGGGTTTTCCTTATTATATTTAGGAATATAAATTATCCAAGGTAATAATCTAATAGCAACTATCCTTCTCCTTTAAAATTAAAATATTAGCAGCGAATATTAATAGCTATATTAAAATCTATAAACCATCACTTACCCATAATCACCTTATATAGCATATTTAATATAATTAAAGGTAAGTATTAAGATAGCTTCCCTTAAATAATAAAATTATTAATAAGGATAGTATTTAATATTTATAATAGTTTTTTATTAAAACCCTTAGCTATTTTAAGTATAAACCCTATTAACCTAAGTAGTTATAACTTATAATATAATTATATAACTAATGGGATATTTATGAAAATTAATCTATTTACTTTAGAATTTATTAAAGCAGTTATAATAATTATAATTAAATTTAAGGCTATAATATATTTAAAAACCAACAGATTTCTTCCAAATACTTATTTTAAAAAGTTTGCTAAGAGCTTACCCTTCAAGCCTAAATCCTTATAATCATCTAATACTAAAATCACTATAATAAATAAGTCCCCTAAGATAAAATCTATCCCTAGGGTTAAGCATTTCCTTAATTTATTATATAATGCATTTATTTATTATTATTAACTATATTAAGCATTTTATTTATACCTTTATTATTATAAATAATATTAATAGCAGCTAAATCATTCCAATGATAATTATCATGAGAAATATAGCTATCTATTAACTTATCAGGATAATTCTAAGAGATATATCCTATCTTATAATAATAATAATACTTTCCATTTTTAAAGTTATACTTTAATTAATCCTAAGAAACTTTGTATTAAGTGGTAATCTTAATAGCAATCTAGGCCTATTACTAAATAGAACTTTAATTATTAATAGGTTAATAAGATTAATTATTTAAATTAGAACTTTAGTTATTAGAATGGTTATTAATTACTATATTTATAGATTTCTTCTTTTTAATCTTAGTAATTTATAGGGATTTAATATAGCAGTAATCCATATCTATCTACTAGGCTAGGATATAATACTTTTAGAAATCAACCTTTTAATTAATATATTCTTTAGCTAAGTTATTCCAAAGTTAAAGGATATTAATAAGCTTATTATAAATCTTATCTTTTTATTTATCTTTAAGCTTATAAAGCTATCTTATAAAGCTAATAAAATAATTCTTAAAAATAATAAAAGGCTATAAATTTTTCATTATTAAGGCAGTATATTCTACCTTTATTTTAATTATTTTATTAAGATTATTATACTTAGCCTTTAACTAATTTAATAGCTTTTTAAAAGTTTTAAATTAATTAAGATAACCCTTCTTAAGATAAGAGTTCATATTTTAAATAGCTTTTCTACCTAGGAATCCCTTAATCATACCTATATAATTAAAGTTATCTAGATAATAATTAGTATTACTCTTAAGTTTATTTTAAAGTTTATATTATCAAACCTTAAAATCTAGGTTTTTATCCTTAATAAGGTTGTTATACTAGATAAGTAGATTAAGAAACTTAATAGATCACTTAATATAACGTTTAGTGCTATTAATAGAGACTTTAATAACTATTATGCTAGTAGAATGATATATATAGTTATTCTCATCATTACTATTATTTAGATTATATATTAGCTACTTATTAAACTTCTTAAACTTATTATTCTTATCAAGGTTATGCGAGGGTTATTCATTATCATATAGGGCAAGATCCTTATCTCTAGAAGAATTAGAGGACGATGATAAATCATTACCATCAAGGGTAGGGGCTGATGCAATAGCACCTGCCATAATACCATAGGAAGAAATATTAGCAGATATCCATACATATATATTCTGCTCTTAATAACGCTTTAGCATAATATCGACAACTATATTGTATAGCCGCTAATTCTTATCTTTCAGATCTTAATTCTCTAACATCAACGTTTAATTCTCATTATTTAATTACATAGATATGGTATTAATATCACGCATCTATTCCACTATATCTAGGGGGTGGTTTAGTTTATTAAGCTATATAAGCTCTTCTCCCTATTAATAAACCTAAGAATACATAAGATCGATCTCCTTAGCTTACTTAATCTAGTTCTTCTAGATTATAATATAAAGTATAAGGCTTTATTCCCTTAAAGCCTTGACGTTATAGCCTAGATATTTATTAATAATATATAGCTCTTGATTAATTTTATAAAGCATATTAATGAAAATAAATATAAAATATATCTTTTATTAAAAAGCCTTTCTATTAATATTATAAAACTTTTTAAAGTAATTATAAGTAAAGGGACCCTTATATTTTATAAATATTAGCTTATTAATTAGTATATAAAAAGTAAATTCATTTAATTAGGTGTTATTTATTAATTACGCTACCTTTTCTTTAATATACTTATTAAGGCCCTCTTATATAATGTTATATATTAAAGCTTTATTTATCTATTTATAAAATAAGGTAATGATATTATATTCTTTATAAGTATTATTAAACTCTCCATCCTTAATAATATTTATTATAGCCTTATTTATAATTTAAAGCTATTTAATAGAAGCCTTTTTATAGAATGATAATAAATTAGTATTTAATATAGTTATATAAGGGTTTAGCAATATATTTATATTAAATTATATATTCTTTCTAATAATTAATAAGGTTTTTAATAAAATAGCCTTTGGTTAATTTAGGGTATTTAATATTAATTAAGTTATTATAATAATTATTATATCCTTAAAAGATTCATGCTATTTTATATTATTATAGTTGCGTTTAGTTAATTAATGGGTTGGATAAATATTTCCATAGCTTTTTTAAGCTATGAAAATTATATATTCTTAAAATTAAGATATTACTTAGGCTATATAGCTTGTAGGCTTGAAATATATACTAAAATATATGGATTTTAAGAGTAGCTATACTTAAAGAAAAAAGAAAGAAAGAGAGGCCTAGAAGGCCTTCTAGGCTATAGGTATAGGGTAAGTAGAGTTTATTAATAAGGGGCCTAATGGGCTACCTGCTAGGTACCCATACCCATCAGCCTTAACTATAACTTAATATAAAATATAAACTTTTAATTATAATATATTTATAAATAAATAAATAAAAAAAATTAATTAAATTATAAAATAATACTTTTAATATTATATTAATTAATTATAAAATAATTAAATTAAATTATTATTTTTAATATAATTTATTTATAATAATATAATAATTAATATAATTAAATAATTATTTTTTTTTATAATTTATAAATATTAACTTTAAATATATTATAAATTATTATTAAATATAATAATTATAAAATTAATAAAATAAAAAATAATAAAAAATAAATAAATTTAAAAATATATTTAAAATAAGCTTTTTTATATAAAAATAAATAATAAAATATATAAATTAAAAAAAGAATTAAAGAATTAATTTTTAAAAAGAAAAAGAATTTTTTTAATAAAATATTAAAATTAAATAATTTAATAATAAATTTAATTATAAAAAGATTAATTTATTTAAAACTTTATAAAAACTTTTAAATATTAATTATAAATTTATATTATTTTATAAAATAAAATAATATAATAACTTTTATATTTTATTTTTAAAATTAATATTAAAAATATAAAAATTAAAATATAAATTAAAGTTATTAATAAATATAATAAAAAATATAAAATAAAGTAAATTTTAAATTTATAATAATATTAAAATATAATAAAATATTTTATTAAATAAAAAAAATATAATTTAAATGAAAATATATAAAAGTTAATAAAGAATTTAATTTATTATATTAAACTCTTTAAATAATATTAAGCTTTAAATATAATTAAAAATAAAATAAAAATAAAATAAATTAATTTATAAAATTAATTAAAATAAAATCTTATAGCGATTTAATAAATAATTAAATCTTTAATTAAATAATAAGATTAATTAAAAGAAAAGCTTTAATTTAATTAAAAAGCCCTTTATTAATTAAATTAATTTTATTAATTAAATTATTTATTAAATAATTTATTATTAATATTTCTATTTTTAATATTAATATTAATATTTAAATTTATAATTTTAAATTTAAATTAATTAATATTTTTATTTATTATAAAATTTTAATTAAAAATATTAATTATTTTTTTAATATAAAATTAAATAAATTATTATAAATAATTTCAGCGGATTATTTAATAATATATTTATATTTAATCTTAATTTTTTTATTTTTTATATAATTTAATTTATTAAAATTTTATAAGCTTTAATAAATAATTTATATTATTTTTTTATATTATATATATTTTTCTTTTTATAGCTTTAAAAGTTTCTTTTTTAATTTCTTGATTTTATTTTCTAGTTTTTAATATTAAATTAAGATTTATAATAAATCTCTTAAATTATTAAATTTTAAAATATTATATTTAAAACGTTATTATTAAATATATTTAATATATTAATTAAAACTTTAAGTAGAAACTTTATATATTTTAATATTATAATTATTATAAAAAGAATAATAAAATATAATAATAATATTTTATAAAATTATTAAAAATAAAAAGTTTTATTAATTAGCTTTATAAAAATAATAAAAAAAGTTTAAAATATAAAAATCTTTAATTTTATTAAATATAATAAGTCATAAAAATATAAATAAATATAAATAAATATAAAAAAGTATAAAAAAAAATAAAAAAAATAAAAGAAAATAAAAAAATATAAAAAAATATAAAAAAATATAAAAAAATATAAAAAAATATAAAAAAATATAAAAAAATATAAAAAAATATAAAAAAATAAAAGATATAAAAAAGATAATATTATAAATTAATATAAATAATATTAAAATATTAAATTTTAATAATATAAAAAAAAGATTATAATAAAGATTTAATAATATTAAAATATAAAATTATAAAATTTATATATATTAAAGTTAAAGTTAAGCTTATAATAATTATATTAAACTTTTATAAAGTTTAATAAATAATTAATAAAGTTTATATTAATAATTTAATATAAAGATAATATTTAATTATTTTAATATATAAAGATATTATTTTAATTATTTAATAATATAATTATTAATTATAAAGTTATTTAATTATTAAATTAAATATTTAAATTATTAATTAAAAAGTTTATTTTATAAAAGCTATTTATTATAATAATAATTATATCTTTATATATTTTAACTTTTTAATAATTAAATAAAATTAATATTAAGCTTATTAATTTTATATTAATATTATTTAATAAAATTAATATTAAGCTTATTAATTTTATATTAATATTATTTAATAAAATTAATGTTAAGCTTATTAACTTTATATTAATATTATTTAATAAGATTAATATCAAGCTTATTAATTTATCTTTTAAAGGTAAATTTTAAACTTTAACTTTAAAAGTTTATATATTTTATAACTTTATATTTTAATATTATTAAACTTTTATTAAAATATTTATTTTTAAACCTTTAAGTTATTAATATTAAATATTTTAATATTAATTATATTAATTTATAATATTATTTCCTTTTTTATATTTTTTATTTTTAAAGGTTAATTTATATTCTTTTATATATCTTTTTATATTTATTTATACCTTTTTAATTTATTATATTTAATAAAGTTATTTAATTTTATATTATAAAATTATTTTTTAAATTAAAATAAAAAGCTGCTTTAATATCCATTATTACGTTTTTAAGTTTTATTATTTTAATATTTTATTATTATTATAAAAAGTATAACTTAAATAAAAATTATTTAATTATTAATTTAAAATTATTTTATTATTTAATTTATATTTAACTTAATTTATTAAATTATAATATATAAGGTTGTTCTTTTAATTAATTAAATAAGATTATTTTAAAATATTATTAATTAAAAAAGGAATTAAAAGTTATAAAGAAAAAGGTATAATTATTAAATATAAAAATCCTTTATTTATAAAAATAAAAATAAATATAATATAAAAAGATAATATATATTATTTATTAAAATATTAATAACTTAAAAAAGCTAAAAAGGGTAAGAAATAAAAAGGTTAAGGTTAAATATAAGTATATTATTAAGTAATTTATTAAAGTTATCCGTAATAATTTACTTAATTTAAATAAAATAAAATTATAAAAATCGTAGCTTTATATTAAAGGTAAAATTAATATTTTTAATTAAAGTTTTATAATAAATAAAGGTATTAATTAATTTAAATTTAGGATTATAAATTTAAATATTAATATTAAAAATAAAAATATTAATAATCAATTATTTAATAAATAATTTAATTAATAAATTAAATGTATTAATAAATTTATTTAATTAAATTAAGGCCTTTTTCTTTATTTAATTTTATTATTTAATTAATAAATCTTATTATTTAATTAAAGATTTACTTATTTATTAAGTTATTATAAGGTTTTATTTTAATTAATTTTATTAATTAATTAATTTAATCCTTACTTTATTTTTAATTATATTTTAAGCTTAATATTATTTAAAGAGTTTAATATAATAAATTAAACTCTTTATTAACTTTTATATATTTTCATTTAAATTATATCTTTTTTATTTAATAAGGTATTTTATTATATTTTAATATTATTATAAATTTAAAACTTACTTTATTTTATATTCTTTATTATATTTATTATTAGTTTTAATTTATATTTTAATTTTTATATTTTAATTTTTATATTTTTTAATATTAATTTTAAAAGTAAAATATAAAAGTTATTATATTATTTTATTTTATAAAATAATAAAAATTTATAATTAATATTTAAAAGTTTTTATAAAGTTTTAAATAATTTAATTTTCTTATAATTAAATTTATTATTAAGTTATTTAATTTTAATATTTTATTAAAAAAAAGGTAGATTTTATTTCTTTTTTTAAAAATTAATCACTTAATTCTTATTTAATTTATATATTTTAATATTTATTTTTATATAAAAAGAAGTTTATTTTAAATATCTTTTTAAACTTATTTAATTTTTATTATTTATTATTTTATTAATTTTATAATTATTATATTTAATAATAATTTATAATATATTTAAAGTTTATATTTATAAATTATAAAGAAAGGTAATTATTTAATTATATTAATTATTATATTATTATAAATAAAATATATTAATAATAATAATTTAATTTAATTATTTTATAATTAATTAATATAATATTAAAAGTATTATTTTATAATTTAATTAATTCTTTTTATTTATTTATAAATATATTATAATTAAAAGTTTATATTTTACTTTAAGTTATTTTATTAATAACTTTTAAAAGTTTAATATAAAGAATTTATTTTTACTTAAAATAATTTTTTTTAACCTTTTATAATTATTTATAATAATTTATAAAAATATATATATAAGTTTTTTTATTATATTAATGTTTTTATATAATAATATATATATATATATATTTAATTTATATATTATTATTAAAATATTATTATATAATACTTTAATTAAAGATTTTTATAAAAGAGATAATTTAATAATAAAATTTAAGTTAATAAATAATTAAATAATTAACGTAGTTTACCTGTGAGTGTATGTACGCTTAGGCCTTATTGACTGCCTATATTCATTAAGGCTCTACGCCCTACACCCCTTAAGTATAAAACCCCTTGCTTATAATTTCCTTTAAATCTCTTCCTTATATAGAAGGTAGCACCATCTTATTTTAAATTAATATATTGAGGATAGTTACCTTATCTCTATATTCCTTCTTGTGATATAATTTAAAATATTTATATTTACCTTATTTTATTCTTTTTATTTAAGAAGATATAAATCATCCTTAATGAATAAATAATAAGGAAATATAATGTTATTTAATATAATAAAGATAAATGAATAAATGAATAATAAATATAGATTATTATTATAATAGCGGATAATGATGATATAAATATATAAGTATATATTAATTAAAAGTATATTGAGAAGAAGGAGTGATTAATAAAAGCTTAGGATAAGGCTTATTTTAAATATTATAATGCTATCTTAGCTTATAAGATAATTAATAAGATATTAAAGGAAACTTTATTATTTGCGCTAATTATTAAGCTATTAAGTTATAAGGTACCCAGCTTATAAGAGATGGTAA
The DNA here is from genome assembly GCA_039880775.1 of Diaporthe vaccinii. Taxonomy (NCBI): domain Eukaryota; kingdom Fungi; phylum Ascomycota; class Sordariomycetes; order Diaporthales; family Diaporthaceae; genus Diaporthe; species Diaporthe vaccinii. The sequence continues at coordinate 1,483,020 of JBCEDN010000009.1, forward strand.
TTAATATTATTATTATACCTAAAGGTAATAAAGATTATAAAGTTAATGAGCAGATTATATATGATTAATTGATAAAGAAGCTGCTTATAGATTTTATAGATTAGCAATACCCTTATAATATATTTAATATTATAAAGGATTTTTAAAAAAAGCTTAATTACCTCGTTATATATTTTAATAAGATTAAAACTAGCCTATTATACCCCTTTAAGGTTTTAATTATTAAGGGAAAGATAATATAATTAGATTTTAATAAAATATTTAATTAAGTTGCTTTTAATAATATAATTAAGAAAGATTTTAAGGTACTTTTTGTTAAGTTTAAGGCCTATTTCTTAGGAATATATATCGCTATAATTTAAATTATAAACTTTTATATTATAGCTAAGTAAATAGATCTGAATATATTTATATTATATTAATAGGTATATTAATTAAGTAATAAGCTTATTAAAAAGAATATTAAGCTCTCCTTTAAGGCATAAGAGATTATTAATATAAAGGATAAGGAACTTAAGAAGAAGGATATTGAAATTATATAGCTTAATTAGATTATCGCTAATCTTATTATTAAGTTATTAAAAAAGAAGAAAGATTTAAAACTAAATATAAATACTAGTAATAGCGATAATAATAAAAATAATAATAATAGTGGCGGAATCGCCTTAGATCCTGGCGATGATAGTTTTGATTTTAATGATAATTTAAATAATTTTAATTAATATATAAGAGGTAGCGATAACTATAAAAGCTATTATATAACCCTTATTTTATAAGTTATAAATTAATTTATTATAAGAGGAATTAAGATTAAGTATATTTTAAAGGTTAATAACCCTTTTAAGTTTTATATTAATTTTAAAAAAGATGATATATCCTTTAAGTTATGGATTATATAAATCTATTATAAGCTTAAAATCAATTAAAATTAATTTAATTCTTTATAGGTTAAGGTTTAATATATAATTAGATATTTAATTAGCTAGCCTATTTTAAATATCCTATTATATATTAATTCTAAGAACTTAATAGCTATTTATTTTATTATTAAGATAATTAAATATTTAAAGAATATTTATTATAATGCTAATTATTAATAAAAGGCTATTATTTAATTTAAGAAGCTATAAATATTAAATCTTAAGATATATTATCTTAAGGATGTTAAGAAGAAAATTATTAATTATTAAAAGTTTTAAAATATTTTTATATATTTAATAGCCTAATTATAAAAGCTTAAGGAATAATAAAAGGATGAGTTTAAGTATTACTTAATGCTAACCTTTATAAAGGCTTTTATTACTTAATTCCTTAATAATAAGATAGATTTTAATATAATTATTATTTTAGTATAAAAGGTTAAATATATTAATTAAAATATTGATATTAAGGCTTATATTCGTTATAAGGCTAGTAAGAATATATCTAGCTCCTCTTTTAATATTAAATATAAAGGTTATAATAGAAAGATAAGTAATTATAAAGATAGTTATAATAGAAGAGGTAATGGTTAAGAAATAATTTATATTAATAACCTTCCTTCTTAAGAATAATTTAATAAAGATATAAAGGATAATAATTACTTTTATTATTATAAAAAGGGATATCTTTCTAAGGATTATCCTAAGGTTTTAAATAATGTCGTTAATAAGATTAATAAGGAGTATAAAATATATATTAATAACTTATATAATAAGCTTTATAATAGAAGATAAATTATATTTAATTTAATATTTAATTGTGAGAAGCTTAATACCTTTATTAATAAGGTAGGAAATACTTTACCTTAGGATAAATTAATTCCTTCTTAAAGGAAGTATTATTAAAGTAAAAAGATATTTTAAAAGATAAATTAAAAAAATACTTTAAAGGCTTACCTTTTATAATCTTATATAATATAATATATAATGGATTATCTTTAATAATAGATAATATTTTAATTAATATAAAAGTAAATGGTTTTATATTTATAAGTATATAATTAATAAGGAAAGTTATTAAATACTTATATATTTTATAAAATATAAACTTTACCTTATAAGGAATAAATAGCTTTAATAATAAGCCTTTATAATTAATTAATATAGGCCTTAATATAATTCTGAAGATTAATTAATAAATTAAGTATATAAAGTTATTAATTTTAAATATAAAATATAATATAATCCTTAGTTATAAGTGGCTGGAAATATATAATATTTAGGTTAATATATAATGATAATAATTATTATTCCTTAATTTATAAATACTGGACTTAATATTATATAATATCCTTATAAATAATATAATCAACCTACTTTTATCTAACTTAAATTATTAAGCTAATATTAATTAATATAATAAAGTATTTATAAATAATAAGAAGTATAAAAATAATGATTATTAATTATAGCTAGATTAAACTACTATCTATTAAGTGGAGAATCATATATATAAGCCATAAGATGTATATATATATAAGTAATAAAATATAATAATAAATAAAGTGATTATTTTAAAACTTAATATCGCCCTTAATAATAATATATTGGAGTTAATATTAATGCAACCTTCTTTTAAAATCCTTTCTTACCTACTTAAAAGCGTTATTATTAAAGAAATAAAGATGAATTAATAGTTATATATAGGTGATTATAGCTTTCCCTTACCAACCCTTATATTAAATAATCATAACCTTAATAAAGAGGAGGAAAAGGAAAAGCTAGCTTTAAAAGTCTTAAAAGATGCTATAAGATAAAAATATATATTAAAGAAAGGCTTAATTTAATATAAGGAATATATTAATATTATTATTATCTACCTAGAATCCTTTGCTAAATTAATATAAGATGATATTATAAATATTATTATACTTTTTTAGATCGAAAAATATATTTAAAATAAGAAATAAGAGTAATATATAAAGGAGTTATTATATAATAAAGATAAATTATAATAAAAGGTATATAAGATAGTCCCCTTAAAATATCATAACTTCCTTAATATATTTAATAAATATAATTTTAATATCTTAACTCTTTATTATTATTATAATTATAAGATTAAATTAATAAATAATAAATAATTGGAAGATTTTAGCTTTACCTTATTTTATAAGCTTTCTTTAAAGGAATTAAAGGAATATTAAAAGTATATCATTAAAGCTTTATAAAAGGGGTTTATTGAAATAAATAATATTCCCTAGGCAGCGCTAATCCTATTTACCAGGAAGTTTAATAGAAGATTATGATTCTATATAAACTATTAAAAGCTAAATATATTTATTAAATAAAACCAATATCTATTGCCCTTGATTAATAAGACTTTAAATAAGATTATTAAGGCTAAGATCTTCTCTAAGATTAATATATAATAAGCCTTTTATCGAATATAAATAGTAGATGAAAGTATAGATCTAATTATATTTTAAATAAGATATAGATTATTTAAATATAAAGTAGTCCCCTTTAGATTTATTAATGGATTAATAATGTTTTAAATATTTATTAATAATTAATTATAGGAGAACCTTGATATTTTCTATTATATATATTTAGATAATATCTTAATTTATTTGGAATTATTTAAGGAGTATAAGAAGTATATTTAATGGATTTTAAAGAAGCTAAAAGATATAAATCTATAGGCTGATATTATTAAATATGAATTCTATATTATAAAGATTAAATACCTTAGCTTTATTATTAATATTAATGGTATATTTATAGATCCCTTTAAGATTAAGGTTATTAAGGATTAAGAAGAGCTAAAATCTATTAAGGTAATCCAAGTATTTCTTAGATTTTATAACTTTTATTATTGCTTTATCTATACTTATAATTAAATAGTTAAGCTATTAATGGACCTGACTTGGAAAGGCATTCTATAGGAATTTAATGGAAAGCTATGCATAGTATTTATAAAACTTAAGGCGATAATGATTTCCATATCTATACTTAAGCATTTTAACTATATAAGATAAACTTATATAGAAATTAATATATTTAATAAGGTATTAGCTGGTATTATATGTTAAGAATATAAGGATGGATAATATTTAATTGCTTTTTATTTATAATTTATATATAAAGTTAAGCTGAATTATTTTATCTATGATAAAGAATTAATGGTTATTATCTATTCCTTTTAAGAGTGGAGATTGGAATTAGTTAGTTTATAATAGAGTAAACCTTTTAAGATTATAATTAATTATCAGCCCTTGGAATATTTCTTAATAAAGTATCTCTTAAATATATAATAAGTAAATTAGGTAGTAGCGTTAATTAACTTTTATTTCATTATTATATATAAATTAGGTGTTAATAATATAGTTCCTAACTTTCTTTTATATAAGACTTAAGAAATATAAATATTAAAGGATAAATAAAAAGTAGAATATATTATAGCTATCTTTTAGCCGGTGAATATAAATATTTATATATTAAAGATTATTAATATAGATATTATAATCTAATTAAATATTTTAAATTATAATAATAATCTACCCTTGCTTTTAAGAATGCTGCTTATAAATATAATCTTAAATATAAATATAATATATCCTTCTTTAAAAGATAATTATATTAAAGTATATATTAAATATAATAATTAATAAATATTAAATAATAAATATTTTATTTATAAGGGGCGATTAATAATCCTTATATATAACTATTTATATACCTATATTATTTAAAAACTCTATAAATATATAATATCCGTATATCTTAAGGTATATAAGATATAAACTATAATTACTAAGCTTTATTAATAGCTTAATTTATATAGAGATATAAATATTTTTATAATAAATTACCCTTACTTTCTATTAAATATTCATATAATAAGACTCCTAAATTGCTCTATCCCCTTCTTATGCTTAAGAGGGCTTAATAATATATTATAATAGATTTTAAGGAAATATTTAAAAGTAAGAGAGGTTATAATAATATTTTTAATATAATCAATCGTTTCTCTAAGCTCCTTTAATTAATTACTTATTTTAAGATTGCTATTATAAAAGATATTACTTAAATATATTATTAAGGATCGCTTTATATTTATAAACTACCTTAATCTATAATATTTAATAGAGGATTATAATTTATAATAGATTTTATTAATAAAGTCTTATATATCTTAAGTATTAAATAAAAGCTTATATCCTTTAGCTAATTACAAATCTTAAGTTAAATAAAGAATTATTATTAATAGATAGATTAGCGTTTAAAAATATATATTAATTATTATCAAGATAATTAAGACTTGATATTACTTATATTAGATATAATATAAGCTTTGCTTCCTTATAAAGTATTGAATAATATATCCCCCTTTAAAGTTATATATAATTATCTTATATTATTTAAATATAATTAAACCTAGTAAATTAATATAAAAAGCTTATTTATTAAGGAATGGCTAAATTATAAAGATATTTAATATATAATTAAGACCTTATAAAGATATATTAAAATTACGCGCTAAATATTAATAAAGTTATAAAAGTAGATAATAGAATAGGCAAACTATTATTATTAAAAGCTTAATTTTAATATTAGTAATTATATCTTTATTATTAAAAAATCTTAGATTATAAGTTAACCTAGCGATAAATTAAACTTCCCCTTTATTAAATACTTATATAAGATTATAAAAATAATATAAATATTCCTATCATTTTATTATCCTTAAGAGATGGCGTATAATAAATATTTTCTATATTAATAGATTATAAAAGGACCTTAAGAATCCTCTACTTAATTAGGATTATCCTTAATTAAAATCTAAGATATATAATAAAGAGGAAGAATAAAAGATTTAATATATATTATCTTCTTACTTACTTTATAATTAACTTAAATATTAAATAAAGTGGATTAAATAAAACCTTAATCTTATTTATTATCTTATATTAGATTTTAAGAATATATTAATAAAACTATATTAATTCTATAATGAAAACCTTAATTAAAAAGGCTTATTAAAGTGATTAAATATATAAGAAAGAGCTATAATAAAGGATAAGTATTATAAGGATTACCTTAAAAATAAATTCCCTATATTTAAAAAGGATATAGTTATAATAAAGTTAAGGTATAATAATTATATTATAAAGAAGGGTTAAATATAATATTACTTTATAAATAACCCCTTATAACCTTTTTAAAATAATTATATATAATTATATATTAGGATATAAGGGCTCTTAATATAATAATATAATTAAGGATATCCCCTCCTTATCTGGAAAGTAATCTCTTCTGTTAATATTAGATTTGATTCTTATTTAAGTTAATCCTTATGCTGATATTTTTTTGCTTATGGGGAAGGAAGGGGAGTAATGTAAGTATGTGTATGCTTGGGCCTTATTAACTACCTGCATTTACTAAGGCTCTGGGCCTTATACCCCTTAAATATAAAACCCCTTGCTTATAATTTCCTTTAAACCTCTTCCTTATATAAAAGGTAGTGCTATCTTATTTTAAATTAATATATTAAGGATAGTTGCCTTATCTTTATATTCCTTTTCGTAATATTACTAATCAGCTATATTTATTATATATTTATGTTTTTTTACTACTTTTATTAACTTTTATTAGCCTTAATATCTATTTAAGGTAAAGGATTTAATTAAAATTAATATTAATTAATATTAATTAATTTTAATTATTTATTTTTAAATAATTTAATTAATTTAAAGGAATAGGGGTAGGTATAATATTAATTTAAAGTAGATAACTTTTAATAGGAAAATTAACTTCCTTATTAAAATAAAGCATTTTAATTATATAGAATTAACCTTAATTTATATTAGCTAGATTAATTATTTATATAATCCGTTATAAATTATTTAAAAATATATTATTATTTATTTAAAATTTAAATAATTAAACTCTTTTATATCTTTTTTATAAATTATTATATAATGCTTAATATTATTATAATTACTATATCATTATTTATTTAATCCACTGCAATCCACCTCCTTAATATTACTACTACTTTAAATTAATTAAATTAATTAAAAATAAGCAATTAAGATTAATTAACATTAATTAATGCTAATTTTAATTAAATCCTTTGCCCTAAATAAGTGTTAAGGTTAATAGAAGTTAATAATAGTAAAAAAATACGGATATATAATAAATACAGCTAATTGGTGAACTACGTTATAAATATTAATAAAGGCTTTAATAATTTATAAAGTTTATATTATATTATATTATTTTTATTATAAAAATTATATTATTTAATAACTTGTTTTATTTTTTATTTAAGGTTTAAGATTTAATATATTCTTTAAATTTTTTTAATTATTATAATAATACTTTAATATTTATATATTAAAGCTTTATATATTTCTTTAATTAATTTATTTTACTTTTTAAAATCTTTAAATATTTTCCTTAATATTTTATTAATTTTAATTATAATATTAAATTCTTTATTAAATATAAAATTTCCATTTTCCTTTATTTTAAATATTATTTATTTAAAAAAAGATTTTATAATATAATAATTTAATTATTTATTAAAAATATTAATTTAAACGTTTTTTATTCTTTTAATATAAATAACTTTAATATTAAATTAAAAGAGAAATTTTATATATTTAAGTATTATAAAAGTTATTAAGTTTTTATAATTTATATAAAATTTAATTTATTTTTAAACTTTAATAAAATAATATTATTATTTTTAAAATATATATATTATTATTATAAATTCTTTATTTAAAATAATATAATATATTTTTAATTTATTAAACTTTTTATTAAAATCTTTAATAATTTATATAAATTTCAAATTCTTTTTAAAGTTTATTTCTTTAAATATTAAGTTTTATATAACTTTATTTTTAAATATTTAAAAAATCTTTTTTAAGTTTATTAAAAAGAAATTTCTTTTTTAATAAAGTTTATAAAAGGTTTTATAATATTATTATAACTATTAATAAATTATTTATAAAAATTAATATATTTTTAAAAAGCTTTAATATTTTTAATATTAATTAATATTAATTGTTCCTTAATTATTTAAACTTTATATTTTTATATTTTAATAAGTTTTAACTTAATAATATATTTAAAATAATTAACTTTTTAAATATAAAAAAAGCTTTTTTTTAAATTTTATTAAAAGGTTTATATTTTAAAGTTTTAAAAAAAATAAAGATATTATTAAAATAAGTAATGAAAGATATTTAAATATTTTTATAAGATATTATTAATTATTTTTTAAAAGGTAGCTAGAATATTAATTAATTTAAAAAGTATAATTTAATATTTATAATATTTATAATACGTATAAAAAGCTATTTTTTATTTTTCTCTTTTCTTTATTTTTATTAAATTATAATTATATATAAAGTTTAAAGCTATAAATTATTATATTCTTTTAAGTTAATCTTATAATTTTTTAATAAATAATAATAAGTATTAGTTTTTAATAATAATTATTAAAAGGGCTTTACTTTATATAAAGCTTTAAAATAATAGTTTAAGGTGAATAATTAATAGTAATAATGGTTATTTCATTAAGTTAAAGAGCGCTTTTAAAGGGAACGCTCTTAATATACCTATATATATTTATTAAATCCCTACCTTTATAAGTATAATTAAATAAAGCTATATATTAATATTAATACTTTTTATTTTCATAAAAATAAATTATATTTATATTAAGTTAATCCTTTAATCCCTTAATTAAATAAGTGATTTAATAAAGTAAAAATATTACCCTTTAATTTTATAATTAAGTAAATAATTAAAAGAAATTAAAAATTATTATTCTTTAATCTCTTAATTAAATAAATAATTTCAAACCTTTAAATATCACTCTTTAATTACTTAATTAAGCAAATAATTTAAAACTTTCTAAAAATATATTTTAAAAAATATAGCCATTAACCCCTATTATTATAAATAATAAAAATTTCTCTTATTTTAATAATTTTATTTTTAAATTTTTAACCTTTTAATTATTCTTTAATAAATATTTTTAAGAACTCCCTTATAAATAACCTTTTTAAAATCCTATTTAAAAGCGCATTTAAAAGAATATTTATTTAATTCCTTAATTTAAATTATATATCCTTTTTTAATCTTATTTAAAATATTAAAATATTATAATTATGCCTTTTAAACGCCCCGGAAAGGGTAATAAGGATAATAATAAGTGTTAAAACCCTTATTAAATATACATTATAATATTAATACTCTTTAATTAATAAATTTATTATTATTAAAAATATTACTTTAATCGCTTAAATAAAAATAAAGATTAAAGCGTTATAATTTATAAATAATAAAGTTAAATATATTAAAGAAAAATAAATAAAGCTTATAATGCTATTTTTAAATATAACGCTCCTTATATAAGCTATATAAATAATATCGCTTTTAATAAATTAATTAGAAATTGCCTTAATAATAATAATAATAAGAGCAGCTATTATATTTATTATAATTAAGGCGGCAATATTTCTTTAAATATCTTTAAAATTTTAATTTTAATTATACTTTACCTTTATATTCTTTAAAAGGCTTTTTTATAAGGTTATATTAATATAGCTAGTTTAAATAATATAATTTAAATATAAAAAACTAGTTATAAGCTTTACATTATTAATATATATAATAACCTAATTATTTATATATATAAAGATAGTAATTTAAAGCTTATTAAGATTCCAGCCTTAATTTAAAAGCTTATTTAAAAGCGTATAGCTAAAAACGTTATTTTAAGCATTTTAATTAAAAAGTATACTTAAAAGGAAATAATTATGAAAGTCCTTTCCTTTTTTAATTCTCCTAAATTTAATTTTAAAGAGGATAATATTAATAATAATTTAAAGCTTAATTTTAAAGAGGATAATATTAAAGATAAGTTAAAGCTTGCTTTTAAAATAAATAATTTTAAAAATAAGCTTTCTTAATTAATTTAAAAGAATTTTAAAAAGTTGATTTATTTAAGAATATAAATTTAAGGCTTTAATAAATCTACTTAAAAACTTAATTTTAATAAATTTATTTAAAAATTTAAATCTTTAATATTAAATAATGAAATTAATTTAATACCTTAAGATTATCTTTTAAAAAATAATTATAAAATTCATTATATTATATTTAATAAATATAATATATCTTATAATTATATACTCCCTGAAATGGTATAATAAAAAATAAAAAAAATAAAGGAAAGGCTTATTATAATTTTAATTGCATAACTTTTTTTTAATATAAATTATAAGTTTATTTTAATTTATAAGCTTTATAAAGGCATTATTTAATTTAACTTTTATTATTATATTAGCTGGGTTATTATTATTATAAATCTACTTTATCTTATTTATTTTTTATTATTTATAAAATTACCTTAATGTTATAATATTAATTATTAAGCACTTCTCTACCGTAATCTTAAGCTTAATTAAATATTTATATAATAATAAAGAGTTTATATAAATAATAAAAGGGATTAAAAATAACAATAATTCTGAAATAATTAAATTAAATATAATCCTTAAAGTAATATTAATATTAAATTTAATTATTATTTTATATATTTTTAATATAAGGATGCTATAAATAACCCTTTTACATTTTATTAAACTTTAATAAATTAAGTTAATGCGTAATATAAAGCTATTATTATATAATTCCTTATTTTTAAAAGCGATAATAAAACTAATTTATAAGCTTAAGTCTAGTATATTTATAAGTAATTTATTTATAAATATATATAGCTTAAGTATCTTTAAATTAAATAAGATATACTTTAGCCCTTTATTAATATTATTAATTTATTATTATAAATATATATTAAGTTATTTATAATTATTTTTATAGGGTTTTGTTAAAATTATACCGCTGTAAATAATTAGAATAAAGCTTTTAATTAGGATATTATTAGAATTTAAGCTATTTAAATACATTATAACCTATATTCATTTATTTAATTTAAATCCCCTTATTATATAACTTTAAATAACGCGCTTTATCTTTTTTAAATAAGGTTAATAATATTATTATATAAGGTAATCTTATATTTATTAAAGTTTAAATTATTATTATATATAAAAAATATTAATAATTTATTTTTTAATTTAATAACATATAGCTATATATCTTCTTCCTTTTAAAATGTTAAATTATAAAGGATAAGGATATTATTTATTTATATCTTAATAAAGTTAAAATTAATTATATTATTTATTATAATAAATAAATAAGGGTTATATAAAGATATATTTATATATATCTCTTTATATAAAAAGGGTTAATATATTATAAATTAATATATATTTAATTTAATAATTTTATAAAATAACTTAATAATCTTAATAATATTCCTATATAAAATTAATTACTTTTTAATAACTTAATAATAATATCTTTAAAATTTAATTTTAAATTATATATATATTTATATAATATTTTATAAAATTAAGAATTACCTTTTTAAGTATACCTTTAAATATTAAAGTTAAAATTAGCCTTATATTTATATATTAAATTATAAGTAATTAAGTTAAAATTAAGGTTTTATCTTTATTATTATATCCTTAAATAATTTTTTTAATTTTTTTAAATAAGCTTATAAGCAACCCTTTAACTTTATATATAAGGCGTGCTTTAAATATTTATATATTATAATGGAGGGCTTTATTATATTATTTGAAAATGATTGCTCCTTTATTAATTAATTCTTATATTTTAATTATTATAAATATCTTAAATAAGGCGCTTAATATTATAATAATACCTTCCTATTTTAGCTTTAAGGTAAGCTTATAGCTATTGATTTTTTTTATATAATATATTAATTTAGTTTATTTTTTAAACTTAATAGCCTATCCCTTCCTTTTTATATATTTAATAACTTATTTATTTAATCTTCCTTTTTTAAATATAAGCTTAAAGGGGCGCTTTTTAGATTTATATTTATATTTTTAATAGGTTTATATTAATTATTAATTTTTATATATTAATCCTCCTTTAATATTAAATAATAATATAGTTTTATATTTATTAATTTAAATAGTTATATTATAATTATTAATAAAGATTAACTTAAAAGGCCTTATTTAGCTATGCTTTTCTCTTTAAATAAAGATATTACTTTAAAATGAAAGTTATAATATATTTATAATATTTAATTTATATATTAATTTTAAGGCGCATTTTATATCTTTATAAGCTTGGAATTTATATAATGCTTTTATTACTTTTTATATTACTTTAACTTTTTAAAGCATTATTATTATTATTAAGGATAAGTCGATTATTTTAAAGTATATATTAAAAATAAAAAATATTAATATTAATTTATTAAGTCTTATAATATTATTTACCGTTTTAATAGTTATTTATAAAATTGCTTCCTTTAATATAAATATATTAATTTCAGATTATAAGATTTAAAATATATATTTCAAGGGTATATAATATCTTTCTATTTTTTTAATTAATTAATATACTTTAATTAAAACTTATTTATACTTTATTTTTATAATTCTAGCCTTTTTATAAAACTTATTAAAATTAAATTAAATTCCTGCATTATAAATAATATAATTAAGCGGCCTTAAATATATATTTATTTAAATTCTTTAAAGTGCTTTTTAAATAATCTTTATAGAAATATTATATAAGAATATTATATTTTAAAAGTTTATTTTTTTATTAATAATATATAAAACCGGTTTTTTATTTAAAAAGTATATAATATTTATAATAATAATATAATTAAAGTTATAATTATTTTAAATTATAAATTAAAATTATTAAAGGCTTATTAAATATATTAAGCATTAATAATAAAACCTTTTAATAAATTCCATTATTTTTTAATTTATATTTTCATAGCTTGTATATATAAGAAGCTTATAAAGGTAATTTATTAATAGGTGATTAAAATGCTTATAAAGGCGTTATAACTTTATTTCTATTAAATATAACGCAGCATCTTTTATAATACGCTTTAAAAAGAATTATAGGTACTTAAATTTTATTATTAAGGGCATTAAAAGTTTATTTTAAATATAAATTATTTTATTAATTATATTTTAAACCTTAATATTAAATTAATTTATATCTTTAATTAAGAGGAAAAAGGATATATTAAAATTTATTATATAAAAAAGGATTAAGCTAAGGGTTATTTTTATTATTATAAAATTAATTAGGCTTATTTAGCTTTTTTTTAAATATAATTTATATATTACTTTTTATTAAAATATTAAGTTAAATATTTAAGTTTTCTTATTATAGCGCTTTAAATTAGCATTTTTTAACAGTTAAGATTTTCGCTATATTTATATTTAAGAAAATACCTTAAAATATTATAGAAGATATTTTTAAATAATTATATCTATCTTAAGCTCTTATTTAGCCGCTAAAGGAATAATAACGTTAATAAAATAATAAATAAATATTTAATTTTTAAAATAATAAATTAAATATTAATTATTATTATTATTTTATAATTTTTAATTATCCTTATTTTCCTTAACCTTTTTTATTCTTAAATCTATACCTTTTATATTAATTATTTAAGCTTTAAAGTTATTATTTTAATTAGCTTATATTTAATTATTACTTTTATTAACTTATTATAAATTAAAATATTATTATTTTATAATATCTTTTTATATAAGGTGATTTATTAATTAATATCTTTATCTCTTATATATAATATAGCTTTTATAGCTTATAATAAAGTTATTTTAATTTAAAAGGCCTTTTCCTTAGTTAATTATATAGCTTTTATAATTCCTTTTTTAAAATAATCTTTAAAAATAGCTTTTAAATTTTCCTTTATACCGGATTAATAATTAACTTTATTAATTTTATTAAAATAATTTATAATATTAACAATTTATATATATTGCTTTTAATATCTTTATAATATATATAAAGCTTTATTTTAATTATTTTATAAGGGTTATATTAAGGGTAATTATAATTTATTATATTAACTCTTTTATATTTAATTTAAATATTAATAATATTATTTTAAGCTTTTATACTTTATGGTAAGCTTTAATTATTATAATTTATAGCCATTTATTTATATTTTATTATATTTTAAGTGCCTTTTAAGCTTTAATTAAAGTATTAAAGAGTATTTAAAGTATTTCTTTAAGCATCTTTTTAATATTATCGCTATTTAATTTAATAGTATTAAGCATGCTATTAATTTAATTATTATAATAATATTAATAATTTATAATAATATTAAAATGAGATTAAATCTTTATATATATAATTTTAAAAATATTATCTTTTTTAATATATTAAATTTAAAAATTAAATGCTAAGTTAAATATATCTTTTTAAAGATTACTTTAAACCTTAAAGGGTTGATTTTATATACTTTATATATATATAATATTAAGCGGATTTTTATATTAAATATATTATAAGCTTATCTTATATAATATTAATTCTTATTATATAATTTAATAAACCTTATAAATTTATTTAATAAAATAATAATATTATAAAATTCTTTCAAAGGGAATATATTATAATTATTTATTTTTTATTGATTTATTTTAAATTATAGCTATATTATTATTTATTTAATAAATAATTAAGATAGTAATAATCTTTATAATATTATAATTAACTGGATAGATTATTTAAATTATTTTAAGGTTATTTATAAGCATTATTCCTATTATTTTAAGCTTATAAATATAATTGCCTCCTGGAAAGGTACCTTTATAATTGCTTAAATAGGCTTGCTGCCTTATTTTCATTATTTATCCTTATATATTATAAAAAGGGGGTTTAATTGCATAAGGTTTATATTGCGGCAATCTAGTTATTTAAGAAAGTTTTTTAAAGTTATTATTTCCATAAATATATATTAAAAGCTTTAGGTTGGTTTTTTAATATAAATTCCATTATATTTAATTATATATTTAATTTTATATAAAATAATTATATTAATCTTTAAAAATATCTTTAAATTATAATTATAATAGCTTATTATAATATATTAATATCAGTAATATATTATAAAAGTATTTAATTAATTAAATTGGAATTTTAAATTATTAATTGCTTTATTAATATTAATTAATTAATTAAAGTATAATAAAGTTAAAAGCTGGATTTTCATTAGCTTAATAATTTATATAAGCTTTTTTTATATTTAATTCTTTAAGTTTAAAGAATCTTTAATTTATATCCTTATTTTAAATATCGCTATAAGTTATATATAAGCTGAATGCTAAAAGTAAATATAATAATAAGCTAAATATTAAAAAATAAAAGTAATAAGGAAAAAGGAAGTGTTAAAAAAAGGGGGAAGAAAAATAATATATATTATTTAAAAATTATATTCCTAAGTAATTATAAAGTTATATTTATATAAAGAGATTGCTTTTTTATTATATATATAATAAGATGCTTTTTAAAATAATAAATTAATCTTGCTAAATGCTTAAAGGTTCCTGCCCGCTTTAAAATAGTTAATTAAGTAGATTAATTAAGTAAATTATTTTTGCTAAGTATTTAAAGATTTATACCTTAATTAAAATACCCTTTTAAAGATAAAAATAAGCAATGCGCTTTGAAATTAATATATAATATATAATTAATAAGGGGTTAGCTTAATATATTAAGTCCTTATAATAAATAGTTAATATTTCTTCTTTTTTTATTAATTTATAGCTATTATTGATTATTAATTAATATTAAAAGAGCTTAACTTATATAAAGCTTTGAAATAATAATCTCGGGTAAATAATTAATAATAATAATAATTATTATTTCATTAGGTTAAAGAGCGCTCTTAAAGGGAGCGCTCTTAATATATTTATATATATTTATTAAATCCCTACCTTTATAAATATAATTAAATAAAGCTATATATTAATAAATAATATTATTAAGCTATTGATAATTTATATAAAGTTATAATTTACCGTTTTTTTAAATATAAATAAGATTAAATATCTTATTTATAATTTTAATAATTAAATATATTATTTTTTAAGGTTTTTATTAAAATATTTTTTAAAAGCTTTAAGTTATTTTTTATTAAATTTATAAATTCAATAATATTTAAAGTTTTTCCCTTTTTATAATAAAATTTTATAATTATAGCAACTATATTATAATAATATTATATTAAACTTTTCTTGAAGATTTTTTTTTAAATTTATAATATATATAAAGTATTTATATAAATTTATTTAATGGTTTATTATTTATAAGCTCTTTCCTTTAATATAAATAAAGTAAATATTATTGTATCTTTTACTTATATATAATATTATAATAGGTTATTTTTTTATTAATATATAATAAATTATTGTTTTTCTTTTAATTTAATTGATTTTTACTTTTTTAAAAAATTTAAAATTAATTAAATTTTTCTTTATTTTCTTAAAGTTAAATTTTTAATTTATTTTTAAAGATATTTATAAGTTTATTTAAATGCGGCTTTTTATTATTTTTAATAATTAAACTTCTTTTTATATTATTAATTACAACCCCTTTTTAAGAAATAATATTATTTTAAAAGATTTAATTAATACTTTAATTAATTTAAAGATTTATAAGTTATAATTATAAAGGTCTTAAAATTAATTTATAATATATTATATTTATAATATTTGAAATTATAAAAGTTATATATCTTTAAATTAAAATTAAAAGATAATTAATTTTTATATTAATTATATTATTTTTATATTTTATTTTTATACCTTTTATAATATTAAGTTTATAAAGGTCTTCCTCTTAATATTATAAAATCTTATTTTTATTAATAATATTTAATAATATAAAGTTACCTTAAGCGTTATTATATAATAATATATTATATATTTTTCCATTAATTTTTACTTTAATTATAATATATATATAATTATTTATTTATATTATATATAAAGATTTATAAATTTTAATTATTTATTATTCCTTTATAAATAATTATTATTATTTCTTAATTTTTATATTCTTTTAATTTAAATATATATTATATATCTTTTATATTATTTATTATTATATTAATTTATAAGCTTATATTTTAAATAAAAGGGGCATTTAAATAATATATAATTGTTAACTTATTATTATCCTTATAAATATTTTAATAAAAGCTAAAAGTTAAACTTAAATATTATATAGGCTTTATTTAAATTATATTTATTAACTTTTTAATAATAAAATTTATCCTTTTTATAAATTTAAATATTAAATCTCTTTTTAAAATATTTAAAAAAAAATAAGTTATATTTAACCTTTTCTTTAAAATATATTTAATATAAGTTTTAAATATATAAGGCTTAAAATATTTTAATTATAGATATAGTTTATCGTTTATTTTATATTTTTTTAAAGGTTAATAAAGCTTTTATATCACTTAATCTATTTTAATTTTTATAATAGCAATCTTAATAATGTTAATATTTAAGGCGATTAAAATGTTATATTTTAAATATTATTTAAGGTTTTTATTTAAATCTTTTATAAAATCTTTTTTTATTTTATTATTTAATTAATTTATAATAAATCGTTATTTTTCTAAATATTACTTTAAAAGTTATTTATTTTTATATATTTAATATTTAAATAATTTAAATTTGTATTATTTATTATTATATTATATAATAATCTTCTTTTTTTTATTAATTATTATCTTTAATAAAGTTTTTTTAAAAAAAAGTATAATATATATTAATTATTAAAATAAAAGGTTTAATTAAAAACTTTATACTTTTTATTAATATTTATTGCTTATTTAAATTTAAATAATAAGTTTTTTAGTTTCTTATTATTATTAAAATAGATTAAATATTTTATATAAAAGTTAGGGTAATAAATATAAAATATTTTGCTTTTTAAATATATTAAGTATTATTTATTAAATAAATAATTATATTATTTAAATAACTTTTATTATTAAGTTATATTAATTTATTATTATGTTTTTAAAATAAATCTTTATTATTTTTAAGCTATTAATAATTTTTAATAAAATATTTTAATTTTTTATAATTATAATAATCTTTATTATTTAGCTTTTATTAAGCTATATTTAATTTTATAAGATTTATATAAATGTTTATTATTATATTATTATATGTTTTTTAATATTAAAGTTTACTGCTATTATTAAAGTTATTATTATATTAATATTTTTTTCTTATATTTAATTAATTATAATTCTTTTAATAATTTTTAAAGTTTTATAATTATATTTTTATTATTATTTAAATAGTTCATTATTAATATATATTATTATAATGATATATTTAGCGAAATTATTAAGTTAATTTATTTTAAAAACTTTATTTTTAATATTTTCTTTAAGTCTTTTATAAAATTAACTTATAAGCGCTTCTTTTCTTTAATTAATATAAGTAGTAAGCTGCTTAAAATATATAATATATTTAAAGGCCGATCTTTTTTATTTAAGCTTTATAAATTTATATTTTATAAATCTTTTTTATTTAAAGTTTTAAAGGCATCTTTAAAACCTTATTTAAAATTATTAAAATTTTTAAAGATTTTCTTAATATTATTATCTTAATTCTTTTATTATCTTTTTAAATAATCCTTAAAGGTAGATTTAAATTATATAAATATATTATCTTTTAATTAATATTTAATAAAAATACTTTTATTATATTAAATATTAAATTAATATATATAATGCTTAAAATAAGTATAACATTAAATAATAAATCTTTAAAGGGTTTCTTTATCTCCTTTATATAAAGCTGGTTTATTTATTTTATAAGCCTTAATTTATTATATTATATAAAAAAGGTTGATTTTCTATTAAAATATAGCAATTTATATAGCTATATTTTAAAAGTTATTATTATTAATAATAAAGAAAGTAAGAATTTAAAATATTATTATATTTTTATATTATTTAATTAATTAATTATATAGCTATTTTAAATAAAAGTTATTGAAATATAATAATTATATTAAACTTTTATAAAGTTTTATAAATAATTTATAAAGTTTATATTAATAATTTAATATAAAGGTAATATTTAATTATTTTAATATATAAAGATATTATTTTAATTATTTAATAATATAATTATTAACTATAAAATTATTTAATTGTTAAATTAAATATTTAAATTAATAATTAAAAGGTTTATTTTATAAAAGCTATTTATTATAATAATGATTATATTTTTATATATTTTAATTTTTTAATAGTTAAATAAGATTAATATTAAGCCCGCTGATTTTATATTAATATCATTTAATAAAATTAATATTAAGCTTATTAATTTATCCCTTAAAGGTAAATCTTAAACTTTAATTCTGAAAGTTTATATATTTTATAACTTTACATCTTAATATTATTAATTCTCTATCAGGATATCCTTTCCCAGACCCTTAAGCTGCTAATATTAAATACCCTGGTGCTGATTATATTAATTTATAATAAGGCTTATATTATTTATATATAAATTAAACAAGCTATTTAATAAGTGAATTATTAAACTTTATATTATAAATCGCAGATCTGCTTTATAAATTAACGAGCTATTTAAAAATTAAAATATATAAAAATATAATTATTATTATAATAAATAGTTTTTATAAAATAAACTCTTTAATTATTAATTTAAATATTTAATTTAATAATTAAATAGCTTTACAGTTAATAATTATATTATTAAATAATTAAAATAATGTTTTTATATACTGAATTAATCAAGTATTACCTTTATGACAAACTGCTAATATAAACCCTATAGGTTATTTACTGAACCCTACAAAGGTTTGGTGTGATCATTACAGTGTGCATCAAATCGGGTGTAGGGACGTTAGCTCCAGAGATGGCTATATTTTGCCATTATGAGCTCCTCATGTCTGCCTGTATCATTCACCCAAGTTGTCTCACTCTGGTCTTTCCTGACGAGTAAAATAAAGCTGAGATACTAAAGTGTCTTTTCTTTAAATTAGTACTCTGAAAATGCCGTACTCCTTCCTCCCTTTGGGTGGAGATGAAGCTAGCCCTCCCAAGGAGCCCTTTGGAAATCTGACCCCGTGAGTCCCCGGAAGCACACTCAGAGCATCAGGGCCAGGTTGAAAGACACCATCTCTAATAAATAATCCGTCACTGAGCCAATCATAAATCTGACAACGTGTGCAGCTGGGCCGAGCCCGCCTGGCACAACCAGCTGGAGAGTGCCTACTATAACGAGAGCCACAGAAAGCTGCGGTCTTATGCACGGGCTTTCATCGAGAAGCACGCCATCCCATTCGCGAAGGACTGGGAGGCCGCGGGAGAAGCACCTCGCGCCGCCAGGGAGGCCTGGGTGCAGTCCGGGCTGGCGTTCCTGGAGTTCCTGGACGTGTCTGCCGAGTACCGGCCCAAACACCTGCTTACCGTCGCGGGCATACCGTACGACCAGATAGATGCCTTCCACCAGCTCATCCTCTGGGACGAGATCTCGAGGCTGCCCAGCGGTGTGGCACTGGCTCTTGCGGGCGCCTCCGTCGTGGGGGCTCCGCCCATCATCGCGGCGGGCACGGAGGAGCAGAAGCGCCGCTGGCTGCCCGGCCTGTTTGACTGGAGCACCAGCTTCTGCCTGGGCATCACGGAGGCCACCGCTGGCAGCGACGTGAGTGCCATACGGACCAAGGCGCGCAAAACTGCTGATGGGAAGGCATATGTTGTGTCTGGCCATAAGAAGTGGGTGACTGGGGCGCCTTGGGCAACACACATGGTCACTGCCGTTCGCACCGGTGATGCTCCTGGGATGAAGGGATTATCTCTCCTGGTGATATCGATGGATGCCGCAGGAGTATCCCAGAAGAAGATACACAACTCGGGGCATAACGCCGGCGGATCCTCATGGGTCTATCTGAGAGATGTGACTGTGCCGGCTGAGAACCTGCTGGGGACGGTAAACGCGGGCTTCCCCATCATCATGTCGAATTTCAACAAGGAGCGCATTGTCCTGGCCGTGGACTGCAACAGACAGGCGAGGATGTGCCTGAGCGAGGCATTGGCATATGCCCACGAGCGCGAGACCTTCGGCCAGCCTCTGGCATCACATCAGATTATCCGGAGTAAGCTGGCAACACAGTCGAGGGAGGTGGATGCACACTGGGCCTAGATGGAACAGATCATCTACCACGTCAGCAAGCGTGGATGGCAGGCAAAGGAGCTCGGTGGAGTCATTGCCCTGGTGAAGATACACGGTTCCAGGGTCGTGGAGCTCGCGGCCAGGGAAAGCCAACAGGTCCTCGGGGGAGAGGCTTCGAAAAGGGGGTCACTTTCACGGAGCAGGTCACTCGCGATTTACGGCTGAAGGTGATTGGTGGAGGGAGTGAAGAGATTCTGAACGACCTGGCCTGGCGTGAAGAGCACAAACTGGCTCAGAAACGAGGAGCGAAGCTGTGAGCATGATCTTCGTGGTCCCTCGACTCTTTGGCGTCGATGAATTAAGGTTTCCGGGGGGTCCGCCGATAGACACGAAATTACGTTCACGAAACACAATCAGAGACTCAAGATCCCTGCGGATTGATTGCCTGAGTCGTACGTGTAACACAAAAACAGTGAGGCGGCGACTGGGCCAACAACCTGAGGAATCTCACTACAGCTAACACACCCAGACAAGAGCCTGATCATCCGCAGAAGTTTTCATAATCAGTGCTTCCTTGCCTTCAACTAAGCCAGCCGAACTCACAAGTCTAGTTATTTATGGACCTAGTGGCTGTTGAATCAATCACACATTTCAAGTCTATACTATAGTGTGCAAGGCTATTACAGAATGACAGGCCTTTTATTATATAAGTGTTCCCAAACAGGATGGTGCTCTTAGGCCTAGAAAATCAATTCATAATATCCACAATCAATTCAAACAGTATAATATCACATTAGCTACTTTTTTATAAGCAATAAAAAATAAAGAAATCTAGTATAGAGAATTTAAATACTTTAATTACCTTTAGAAATAAAGTAATAAGGTTTTTAAAATTCCTTTATAATAATATAATATTTATAATTTTTAATAAAATTATTAAACTTTACATTATATTAAATAGCTATATCTTTAATATAAAATTAAATAAATTATTTTAAATAGCTTATATTAATATTTTATTTATAAAGCTAATCTTAATATTAATAATTATCTTTATAAGGTTTTAAATTATAAAAATAAAAAAAAGCGCTAGGTTTAAATATAAATTAAGAATAAAAATAATTAAACTTTAATAAAAATTAAAGTATTATATATATTAATTTAGAAATTTTATTAATATATAAATAAATTAATATTAAAAATAAAGCTTATTATTTAATTAAGGAATATTTATAAAATCCCTTTTATTTTATATATAAAGCTTTATATTAATATTATATAATAAATAATCTTTATTTATAATATTATATAATTTTTTATATCATTAATTTAATACTTTTAAAAAGTATTAATAATTTATAAATATAATTAAAAACTATAAATCATAAAAATCTTGAAAATTGTAATTTTATATAAAATATAATACAACTTCTATTATAGAAGAATTCACTCTGACCCTTTACTGCTCACTATTACCATAGTCTCTTGATATTTTGAGGAATGCGGCCATGCTATAGTAGAGAGCGATCAACCAGCTCATCAGCCATTCTTACAAAACAAACGATGTGAATGATATTGCGGGCTGATTTCTCCATACCTGGTTTTTGATTCCTAGCCTTTTATATTACATTATAGAGATATCAAGATTGGTGGGATGCTGTTATGAGGGCTCCCAGATATCTAGTTAGCTCTTCAGCCAAATATTCTTGTCGACCAGCGTCAACTCGAGTCAATTCATGAGCTCTCACGTGTACTAGTAGCGTGGCACCGTGAATACCAGCCGTACCTAGGTAGTCTTAGCGCGGCCGTTCAATCCGTGATCCTCCATTGAGGGCCAAACCGCTTCTTATAGTCATTGTAGTAGCTGGAATTATACAACAGACCGTCGCCCTCATCCTGCATGGCCTCGTGGCGATTACCCGGCCAGCTCTGGTAGACATGGCCCGCGTACACATGGATGGGGTACGTCTCCTCAAATATGTCAATCTCGCCGTTAGGGAACGCCCTGCGCAGCGCCTCGTTGTTGTCAGGGACACCGTTGGAGCCGGGTATCTGATCGCTGTCCTTGTCGGTCTTGAGGCCCGACACCTGGATCCCCCGGAGCGCCAGGCGCCGGAGGTTGGAGAAGCGCCCGCTGTGCTCCAACATGAAACGCAGGACGGATCTGCAGAAGAGCTCGTCGCCGCGGTCGGCCTCGGCACTACGCCAACCTGACAAGCTTTGGGAGCCCCTGAACTCGGGCAACGGGTCACCATCGCCGACGGTGTCGCCGTCCTCCATGGGGATGCGGTGCTCCAGCACAAGCTCCTTCAGCGAGCCGGCAACCGCTTCAAGGAGGAAGACCCATTCCATGCAGAGGACCTGCTCGTATCGATGGGGTATGTGGGTGAAATTCTCGAAAGACATCATCGATCCGGTCTCTCCTGTTGCCGGCTTCACCAAGTGGAGGTGTGTCACCCCCGAGAACGCTTGCGCAAGAGACCTCGGCAGCCAGATTGGACTATGCAAGGCCCATGGAAGATCTTCCTCGTCAGACTCGTCATCGGAATCCTCTTCGCCTTCTTCGCCGTCGGCATTAGGTGACTCAGACTTGGCGCCCCCTGCTTTCAATGAACGGGAAGCCGCCTCGGCGCCGTCCCGCCGAAACTCCTCGGCCTCGCCTTCGGTGACCGGCTCCTCGCTGTCGTCGTTGCTCTTCAGCAGCAGGGTATTTTTGTAGGCCGCATCGTCAGTTGGCGTTGCCAGCAGCCCTATATCCAGGTGGGTGATATGCTCTGCGTTGTGACAGATGTTGCGGGCCAAAGCAGCCGGGAAGTATCCGCGCAGTTTGAGATTCTGCAGATTGGGAAGATTCACTTGCCGCGCCGTAGCCGGGTGACCTCTCTCTAGGGGGAGGCCGATGAGCTCCAGGGAACGCAGGTTCTTAAAGCTTGCAATCACCTCGACGACCTCGTCGTCGACACCTATCGACATGCACAGCGAGCGTACGTGCTGCGCTAGTTCAGCCCAGCGCTCCTTGGAGGCAGTCCTCATGGCCCCGACGAACTTTTCCTCTCGACCTTGTTGGAAGTTCCTTCGGTTGGCGTTATCCGTGGCTCGGGTAGATGAGAGATCAGGGATCTGCCAATGTAGACCTTTTCCCTTGAACGACGCACTCCAACGCTCAAGGTTGAAGCCACATTGCGAGTAGTTGCGCGAAGAGGGCTCGTAGATGAGCTTTTTGAACGGATACATGCTGTCCTCGACCTCAGCGTCCGCCAGGCGTGCCTCCACAGATCCCCACTGCCCGATTTGATAGTCATCGACCTCGTTCTCAACGTTGATGCCCTCATGCGTGCCCGAGTGGTGCAGCTCGACATCGCCCCAAACAACCGGCGTGAGCAGGCGGTTGAGAGCCTTGCACGTTCGGGCGAGTGCTGCTTCATCTGGCCGCAGGAGGAGTGAGGTGATCTCCTGGAAAAGCTCGGACGGGATCGAGGTCAATGGCGAAGTCATGACAGTGGTTCTGCCCTGGACAAGGCTGTGGGATCAGGAGAAAAGCTGGGAAAATAACTTAGGTTTGGTACTATTCCAGTCTTTCAAGTTATCCGCAAGCAACTTGAGTAGTGAAGTTCCATACTCATCCACCTGGTAATATCATTGTCCTTGGTCCGTGCACGAAACGTCTGCCTAATATCGCCCTGCATGTTAGCTGCCTTTAGACTAGTGCTATTGTCATCCAAGGCCTAGCACACAGTGTTCGATCTCCTATTCCAATCTTGTGCACCGGCGCTGCGAATTTCAGGTACAGAGTCCACTTCGTATTTCACTTCGTGTCGCTCCTCTGAAGTGCTTGATGATGGCTGCCTCCATCCGCAATACTTTCAATGTAAGACCGAGGTTCGACAGGTTCAACAGCGAACAAACTCGCGCGAGATGCCTGGAAGCCTCCTGCCATTACCCTGCGTCTGCTGCAGTGTGATGAACAGCTCCGAGTTCCTGCTCCTCAATGTTTTCATACTCCACCGGGTTTATCAAGTGGCCACCCCGAAAGATATCCTTTGCATCAATTCTGTGTATAGATATCAAGTATGAGTTCCTGTATCGAATCAGCTGGATTTCGACAACTTGAACTGTGCGGAGCTGCACTGCTCGACGAGGTTCCGGACGGGGACTCGATGCAAGCTGATAGAATTCTGGACCAGGTTGAGCCTGCAGTCCGGTCCTTCTCCTCGGAGCACCCGATCTTCACCCTCGAGAGCAACATTATGTCATCGACATCGTTTCTCTGTTGCTACAGCACTGACGATAGGCATCGGAGACGGGCCCTGGATATTCTCCATTCAGCACGCATGCGCGAAGGGGTTTGGGATAGCCTCAAACTGGCTAGTATGCTTGAGTCTGCATTCCCGGAGCTCAAGCTGCACGCCACAACCTCGACAGCCTGAGTGTTAGGGTCATGGGCGGACAGCTTAATATAGACTGGTTGCACTACATCCTACGCTAGCCTCCTTTCGTATTCATGGCACAACCATTTGTATCTCGGCACAATCCAATCCCCCGACAGGCTGGTACTGGGACAGCATAAGACGGATGAAGCAGACTTTGGAGAAACAATCCCAAGAACTCTTCTAGACAATGCGAGTCTGTCTTCCCTTCCCAGCGATAAAGAACTACCAAAACACATCTGCACATTCTTTAATGATCGGGTTGAAGTATTCCAACATGGTCGCCCTAGACAAAGTACAGAAATCAAATGTCCAAATCGCCTCAACATACCCGGCAGGGCTCGTCGCTGTGTTCGCCGGCGCGACGGCGGGTATCGGTGAGACCTCACTCCGGGAGTTCGCAAGACACACATCCAAGCCTCGCATCTACATTGTCGGACGCTCACAAGAAGCGTGCGACCGTCTGGATGCAGACCTGAAATCTGTCAATCCGGAAGGCGACTACACCTTCATCAGGTCAGACGTCAGCCTGCTCCGCAATGTCGACGACGTCTGCAGGCAGATCAGGGACAAAGAGTCAGCCATCAACGTGCTATTTATGAGCCAAGGGACACTGAACTTTAACAAACGTGAGAAAAGAACCCTTTCATTCACGCGCCCGCTGTTGATAATACGGCTAACATGTCCGCAGAAACCGAAGAAGGCATGAGCTACCTCATGAGCCTGACGTATTTCGGACGCATGCGAATGGCCAAGAACTTGCTGCCGCTGCTGCGACGAGCCACAGGCCTCCGCCGCGTCGTCTCCTCATTTACGGGCGCCAAGGAGGGCAAGGTCTACGATGACGACTGGCAGGGCAAGGAAGGCAAGGTCCCGTTTACAGCCGCACGGGGCCATGGGGCCACGATGATGACGTTGGGCCTGGAGACGCTGGCGAAGGAAGCCCCGGATGTGTCGTTCGTGCACGCGTTCCCTGGGAAGGTCAAGACAAATATCATCAGGAGTGACGATGGCGCCATATTGAGGACTGTGGCCCTCGTCTCCAAGGCTTTGTTCTTGGTGACCGGATACACACCGATTGTGGAGGTCGGGGAAAGGCACACGTTCTACTGCACGAGTGCGCGGTTTCCACCCAAGAAACCGGTAGATGCACCGGGTGCATTGGGAGCCGAATTGCCTGAGGGGGTGAGCGTTGCGAACGGTGTAGATGGAAGTGCCGGGGGCGGTGTTTACTCTGTGGACACATATGGAGAGAGTGCTGATGCGAAAGTCGAGGAGCTTCTTGCAAATTACAGAAGGGACGGGACGGCAGACAAGTTGTGGAAGTATACGGAAAGCGAGTGGCAACGAGTGACGGGAACAATGTCTCTGGAGAAATGATTTGAATGTTGAGGCCTTGAGCAAGGGTGATTATTCACGCGGCTACGTCCTGGCGGGATACCTCAAAGTCAAGTTCACCTATACATTCACAAGTCGAGTCTCACGCTTTTAACACTATGGTTGCCCAGCTCCCCGTAAACTGCGTAGCATCTTCATTTTGATGCTCCGCAGATGAGCATGTTGGTTTATATATGATAATGGGCAGCGTCTGATCAATTGCACATGTGGGCAGGGTTTGGAGACGAGTGGTAGAGTTGTGCATATGGACTTGGCTTCATCTAGTCAAGTGCGTCTGCGGGTTTCAACCCGGTCAACAGTCATCCGGCGAGCTGCTTTGGACTATCTCTGTTAATCGGCTGGAACATATCTACCAATGCCACGCAAGCATTACTACTGGTATCTCAGACAAACAGAGTGCCTGTCATTAACATCCACTCTATAAGATTAAACCGTTTCTTCCGTTCTCAAGAACACAGACATGTCGATTCAGACAGCACATCCCAATTGAGATCGATATCTCCACCATGACATCTCCAAATACCCCTTCGTTTTCCCTGCAGCCAGTTGTCGAAGAAGACATTCCGGAGCTCATTGCAATTTCCGGTCTGACCTTTGAGACAGACAGGCACACGCAACTCAAAGCAGCCCATCCGACCAAACCGTACGACCACGCGGGCGGGACCCCAGACTCTATCAGGCACTGGCTCAGCCTGCCCCAAAAGGTAGAGGCGACCAAGGCAGTCGACGACGCAACGGGCCAGATCGTAGGCTCCGTCGGCTGGGTGTTCCGCGGCTTCGACAGGGACCCCAGCACCGCGGGCGCGGTAGAGAACCCCCCGGAGCCTACCAAGCCGCCCGCCAACTCGGTCTCGTCGGACTACGCCAAGACCGGGTCCGCGGACCTTGACCCCCTGGAGCAGCTGCGCGAGCTCACCGACGACCACTTCGCCCAGTTCATGAGGAGGATCATGCCGCCGGGGACGCGGTGCATGTTCATCGCCGGCATCCAGGTGCACCCTGAGCACCAGGGTAAAGGCATGGGCCGCGCTCTGGTCCGGAAGGGTACAGAACGCGCTGATGCCGAGGGCATGATATGCTGGGTCCACTCGAGCGAAGCTGGGGCCGCTCTGTTCCCCAAGTGTGGGTTTGAGGTCGATGAGACACTTGAGATTGACCTGGACGAGTGGGCTGGAAAGATGGACCTGAAGCCCCCGGCGGGCGAGGAGAAACGGGGGACATACACATTCAGGTACTTTGTGAGGCAACCTCATGCTTCTTGATACGTCAAAGGGTAACTAGACAGTACGGTACCGAGAGTATACTAGATCCTGAACAGCGTACAATTTGTGAGCTGCCTATCTGCTACTACCTGTCCATCTAATATCCATGGGATGACCTGCCATGGGTTAGCCTCCTATGGACTAATTTGCTATGGAATGATTTGCCTTGAGATGAATGGCCTGTTGTGGGATACCCTACTGTGCATTTCGCATTGACCAATGCCTGAAGGCAGCAAAGTTGGCTTGAACCCGCACTATAACGATGAAACTCTGTGGCATAGAAACTACCATGAGAAAGCCGTATGTGAATCAATCCCCTGCAGGATGTTCAAGCCGTGTCATTCTCATGGAACACCAATGCCCTGACCTCAATGCTCTCCCGGGTTGGCAGGTCCTCCCGGTCAGTGTCCGGGTCCACAAACGCCGTATGCGGGACCCGCCTCGCCCGCCCATCCGTCTTGGTATCAAAGCACTTGATCAGCAGCACCTCGTCCGGCGTCAAGCCGCTCTTGTAATACCAGCGGTGCGCATCGTTGTGCCTGACCTGTAGCGTCTCGCCCCTCCGGGGCTTCGGCTTGGTGTAGATCAGGCCGGTGGGGACGAGGTCCGAGTCGGGGACGGAGTGGGCGTCGGCAACGGCGAGGGGATCCCGAAGGACGGTCGAGATGGGCCGCCACACGTTGATGATCTGCACCCGACCCTTGAGCAGCTGGTCCGCCTCGTCTGGGAGGTGATGCGGGACGCGCGAGAGCGATGCCGAGTAGGATTGGTCTATGTGCACGCGCTGGACTGGGCCCCGGCGGGCGGCCTGGACGCTGCCGTCGGAGGGCACCTGACGGCGAATAGCGTGGTCAAATATGAAGACTCGCGTTGCACCGGTCCTGCGGTGGAGAAGTTGGTCAGTCAGGGGTACTTAAGGTGTGAGTGCATGTGGGTTGATGCATGTGTGTGGGTCTCGGCACTTACACGTCTTTGAGCAGCTGCTCGGTCTCCTTGTAGTAGCCTTGCTTGATCTGCTCGTCGTCTAGGAAGTCTTTCTCATTGGCAGTGTGGCTGTGGAACTGGAACCCATTGCCGTCGAGAGAGTACTCGTCCTGGTGCCCACTGACATCGCGGACGGTGACGGAGTGGCTCTCAACTGGCCGATCATATGTCTCTGGCCTGTCAACATAGGTAGGATGGGGCGGAGACCCGTCCTCGTTCTCTTTGAAGTAATTCAAGATCGTGTCGACGTCATGAGGCTTCAAAGATGTCGGTTTGGGTGCGCTGCCGAGCTGGGTTTGCAGTTTGCCTTGGTCGGCAGACCCGAGCCCAATGTTTGTGGTGATCTGTTGAACCGCCGCGGCTGCCATGTTTACTTGTATGTTTGGACGTTTGCTAGGGTACTAGGAGAAGAGTTATAGTATCTGATGTCCTTCGTTATCCCCGACACTGTTGTAGGCGGATCGGCCTACTTGAAATACTCGGACCGGCGACTTTTGAGTATCAATTGAGCCGTACGTGGCTGACACTACCCCATCTCTCCACACGAGCACGCAATATACTCTAGCATCGAGATTTATAATACACAACACTGGCAAAGTTGGGGCATGTTTCAAGCTCGAGGCACTCCTCCACAGTCGCATGCGGGCGGCCCCGTCGGGGTGATTAGAAATAGAAGCCCAATGTGCCACGAGTGTGCCCAGGCCGCGTGCAGCATTTCGACCAGTGGGACCATGACGGATGCACCCAACAGCCCACCAGCGGCCACTTGACAAATCCAACTTCTTTCCGTCCCGCAGGACTCACTGCTGCTATGGAGCACTGCTGGTAGGAACGGGTCGCAAATAGCTTGGCGCACATGTGCCAAACCTTACAAGCATGTCCGCCTCCTCGGCCGAAAATACTGAGCCTCGGCAGGTCGAAGCCGCTCAAGGTAACCGCGTAAACAAGAAAGGCTGAGTCCAAGGGAGCTACGACGATTGCTTCGCCTTGTCTAAGTGTATCAAGTCACGGGTTCGCTCCTGCCGAGCCACCCAAACGATATTCAGAGAGTGAATCAGCTTGGCTCTTAGAACATGAGTGTCTAAGGGACTAAACATCCCCATATATTCCGGAGAAAACATCAGGTATCTAAGAAGGGTGGCTGGAGAATACCACCTTGCTGCCAAACCCTGCAATGCGCCTTCAAGTTCCACGTTGTCATCAGGCTGCAACCTGAGAGGCGATGTACCGCTTAACTTTGTTGTTTCTGTCTCAACTTCTGCATGGTCGATCCCGCAGCTACGTCCTGCTTCGTCTTGGTATACATGTATCAATATTGTTGAGTGAGAGTGTTCAGATTAAGGTATACGGATATTCTATATCATGGTACCGTCCTCCTTCGAATGCACCAATAATTCACCCCGTAAATAGCGTCGTTCATATGAGCAATCATGTCCACGTCGGATGTGACAAAGTCCTCCGCCGCCACGTAACAATCAACAATCCGATCTAGGTCAGTAATTTGTAAGCCTTCGAGGATAAACCGCGCCATAGCTCAACCACCAGCGTCATGGCTTGCTTTCCAGCCTGTACATTCAAACCTCTTTCTTGCTCAAATCATCCGACACAGCATCACGCTCTGCCTGCTGCACCACTGCTTTCTCCTGTGGCTCATGGGGGCTATCGTGGTGATCATCAACCTCATAAAGTTCGGGAAACGGAGCGACGTCCCGGCGCAGCAGATACTTGCTAGCGTACCAGGGTGCCTTCTTCGCGTAGTATTGGGCGTGATCACGGTTGCGGACGGCAAAGACGGTATCCAGCTCCTCGAGCGTGAGGTTCTTGGTCTCGGGGAGGAAAAAGTAGGCGACCACAAATCCGAAGACATTCCAGCCGGCGTACCACATGAACGCCCCCGTCGGCGTGAAACTCGACATCAGGCGTGGCCACGTGAAGCTGATGATGAAGTTGAAGCCCCACGTCACCGCAGTGGCGCTGCTCATGTCGATGTCGCGGATGTGGAGCGGGAACGCCTCTGCGCAGTAGGTAAAGGGCACGGGCCCGGCGCCTGGCGAGTAGACGGCCGCGAGGAGGTAGATGCCGGTTGCGACGCAGGCCAGCCTCCCTGTTCCCTCGGGAATGTAGAAGCTGAAGGCGGTGAACGTCAAGGCGAGCGCCATCAAGGGGAACGTGACCAGCAACAGGTTCCTACGGCCAAATGTGTCGATAGTGTAGAACGCAGGCAGCGCAAAGAGCCAGTTGATCAGGTCCATCCCCAAACTTGTCAGCAATGCCTCAGACCGTTCGAAGCCGGACTGTTCGAAGATGGCAGTCGAGTAGTACATCCTTGATTCCATGTTGGAAAATCTGTCCTGGAGTGCTGGACAAGAGAAATTATTCTCCCCATAGCTAGCCTCCCCGTTATCTCCGGTATGGGCGAGAACAACTTACACGACATTAATTCCGCAAAACTGTTGCATGAACATGACGTAATACGAGTAAGTAGCAGCACGCCTATTTCTCCGAACGGTGAAGAATTCCTTCCAGCTATGACCGCTCCTTGCTTGATTCTCGACCTCGAGAAGCTTGTGGGCATAGTACATGTCTCTAGTGGCCTGGATTGTGTGGCGACGCAGCCGCTGGACTGAACGTAATGCTTTCGTGTATTTGCCTTTTTCCATGTACCATCGTGGGCTTTCAGGGCAGAAGTAGACCTGCGCAATCATTGGGAGAACTTGGTTAGTGTCTGCACATCGGATGGAAACTGAGGCTTATGAGATGATCTTACCTGAACCATGACGATCAAGGGCGGGACTGAGGTGCTTGCCAGCATCCACCTCCACTGCGAGTCTGCTCCGAGGAAGTCGGTGTTGCGAAAGGCCACGGATACTATCAGTCCCAACGCGACTCCGAAAGCTTCTGACCGTTAGTATTGTTCGTGGGACTGAAGACGTTAAACGTTCATCTGGCTTGAGAGCAGAAAGGGCCGCGTAAAGATAGTGAAAGCTAACCCACCTGTCCACATTTGCCACATCATGGTCAAAGCCCCGCGAATGGCCTTCGGTGCCGCTTCTGCCGAGTAGACTGATACACCTTATTAGTATCGGGGAATATCATCATCAGTCTTTGTCGTACCTGGCGTCGTGCTGCTTTTTGCACCGACAGCAAGACCAACGCCGAATCGCGCAATCAAAAGATTGTACCACCTGTCCTTTAATGGTCAAATTGGAGTATATCGAGTGAGAAGATATGTAGACCCACTAGTCTGCTGCCGCCATCCAAAACCCAGTAACGACGGAGAAGAAGCAGGATATGAAGATGGTACCGCGGCGGCCCGTCCACTTGTTCAAAAACGGTGAGGTCCAGCAGCCGAAGAGCGCCGAGAACGCATAGGGAGCACCGTTGAGGAGACCTGTTCAGCTATTAGGAAGGTTTCTCGCTGGGCAACCTATGAAGTAGCGAACCTTCAATTAATTCGTCCTCAATATTGAATGTCTTGTAGTAGTATTCCTGGGTTGATTATTAGCCACCGTCTCTGGACATGACACAGCGTGACTGGCTTACCTGGGCGCCATTGACCGCAGTTTGGTCCATACCGTGCTGCTTTCGTTAGCTTAGACTATTCAGAACTATGATCAGTGAAAGGTCGACATATCTGCACTATTGCCGAGCCCGCACATAACAGTCCGAGGAGATACAGCGTAAAGGGCTGGTCCCAGCGATGTGTGACTTCTTTCCTGAGCACCGCCTTCTCTTCCTCTGTCAGCTCGGCAATGGTTTCGAAGCCATTAGGACGGGTGCTGGCTTGAGCGACCCTCCGCCCCTTTCCGGAAAGAATCTCGGTGCTCATTCAGTCCGTACCTCTCTGCGAAGGCGTCTACATCTGCCATGAGCTCGCTGTGAGAATACCCTAGAAGGGGGTTGCGCAATAGAGCGACCGTGGAGGCCCGAACGGCCTTGTCCGGCGTTGGGCCTTCATCACTCTCGGAAGTGCGAGTGCCTTCGCGGGCGCCCTCATCCGGAGGAGACTCGATGTTTATATTGGCGGGAGGCATTGCGTTGCACCAAGGCTGGGCAACATGCAATCTTGACTAAGCCTGCAAACCGTGTGGAACAAATATGGGGAAGCTATGTTGATCCGGGGAAGAAAATGGAGGAGGAGAGGGGAGTACTCAGACAGAGTCCAGAACGGACGAACATTGTTTATAAAGGCTGTATGTCTGCGACATTGGCTTTCCCCAGATGGCAAACCACCAACAGACGTATTGTGGGTCCAAAAATAGCATACCCATCTGATCGGTCCGATGACATTGACGTAAGAATGTTGAGCTATCACCCTGTGGTGATACTCAGGTAGACTTGGAGGAGTGGAGCTTCCAAGAAATCCAAAGTTTGGACATGCACAGGGGCATATCTGTGCTTTGATCAGGCTGTGCACCTACATGCAGCATGCAGCATTTACCAAATGCACAAGATGCTAAAGGCAAAAAATTCAGAGATACCGGAGGGTATCAAATGAGGCTCAAGGTGAGCAAAAGCCGACAAACGCTTATCGTTGTGACGCATGAAATGAATTTCCCGACCGACATGAAGTGGTATGAAGTTATTTTCAACTCTGCTAACCTTGGTATTCTTTCCTCAGATTTCAGGCTCGAACTCAATTTCGTTTACAGATTCGCTCAACCGAGCACTTGCTTTTGTTCATTTCTCGCTGCGGCCAGTGTTAGCAGCCTTGAATCTCACCATCTTCTCATAAGTCCACCTAGGTAGGTATGCAGGTCACTGTCAGCAGCAAGCACCGGTGTATTTGGCTACTCGGGGTGGTGAGTGTGAGATTGGTTTGGATTTTCAGTTATCAGCAGGTCGGTAACAGAAGACTTGACGATCTGATTGGAATGAGGCAGTGCCTTCATACTGCAAACTCCTCCGTCTAGGCACTTCAGCTGGGTTCGATCTGTGTTGAAGGAATCGTGGGAATACTTGGCATAGGATAAGTCGATATGTGTAGGAAAGGTCAAGTCGCATGCAATTGAACGAGAGCAGCCGCGGCGTGGAAGTGCACGTATCGCCCAAATTCTCAAGCGGCATCAGATCTTCAAGTTCTGTATGACAAGTCGTCTTGGCCGCTCTCATTTCCCCCTCTCTCCCCCCGCTGGCCCAAGAACATCGAACGGAGGAACCAACGAAAAACAGCGAGATAAAAACCTTGAGTCACATGGAAACGAGGTGTCCACCACCGCCTGTTTACCAGCCAACCCTCAAGACATCTGGATGCGGCCAAGGCGACATGAGCGGTACTCGGGTGATGATCGGCAGCACGGCCAAGCGAGACGCGTCTCGGCGGCGGAAGCACCGTCGCTGAGGATTGGAGTAAAAAGGCTGGGCAAGCCGAGAATTCCATCACACAAAAATCGGCAGGATCAAGTCTCGGCGCTTGGCGCGGTACGCGGCACGCGGCACGCACACTGAGTGGCACATATGAGGTCTGTATGTCCCAGAAAGTCACCCGTCCATGCCGTCATCCAGTCTCACGGCCGCTCACTCCCTCGAATCGGTCAGATTTTCCTTACCCAGCTATGACTTCATACCAAGCCTTCCTCACGAAGCTCCCCGCGGTGCTTTAAGCCGCAACCAGATCGGTCACCCTCATGTGCCCGGTTCCACACTTTAGTGCTGTAGTCAACCTAATCCATTCATTGTCCTTTATCGCCCCAGTGAGAGAGAATAAGATCCAGCGGTGAAAATAGGTTTGTGTTTTTCAATCTAGCCTTCGTATAGTAAGGGCCGGTGATCGATATTCCAAGCCTAGTCATCTAAAAAAGTGGTCTCGTTTTTGATCTGTACACATATGCCTCTTAAGCAGTATGCATCCAGTCCCTTCATATCATCTAGAAAAGAGATACTGATAAAGAATATGGGTTGCTTCAGTCATCCAGTAGTTTTCTAGCAGGGCAGTACTGAAGAATTACCATCTACCGGATTCTGTCGGAGCCCCTGTGAGCCAAATGCCCTTCATTCTGTTCTCACGTCTCCTGCACGTTGTGCTCGGCCAAAGAACGGAGGCCTGCCTCAAGGTGGTCTGCCTCAGCACAATCAATCTTGCATATATTTTGGTTCTCCCTGTTCGTGCGGATCAGGTGAATCACGCCGACGAGCAAGGCGACTCGAGGTGGGTAGAGGCTTTGACAAGATTCGGCTCCGGGTGACCGCTTTCCCGGTGTCGGAGTCGGTCCTTTTCCACCGCACTTCATATGCCATTCGATGAGATAGGGTTATGGACCAGCTTCGTAATTGTTGTCCCGTCCTCGAGGACTTCAGCCTTCTCCTCCAGCACGTAGCCCCTCCATTTCGGCACCAGAACGGTCCACAGGTACCAGTATACAGTTGCGGACACGAGTCTGTGAATTCGTCAGTGTCATGGAAACTCGCATGCGCCACATTCGCGGAGTACTTACACCGAAATGCCCACAATTGCGTAAGTTGCGTAGAAGAGGCCCGACTCTGGCTTCTTGGCCGGTGTGAAGAACGGGGCCGCAAGTAGAGCCAGGCTCAGGGCTATGCGGAGTGCCACGGCCGGTATCCATGCCTTGAACGGGCGCTTCAGGTCCGGTCTCTCGTATCGAAGCCACAGGAGACCAGCCGCTGTGGCTATTGCAATAACCTGGCCTGGGTAGCCTTCGACCTTGAGAATAAAAGAATACACCTCGTTGGACGGCGGCAGGGTTATCACAAGGAATGAAGGGATATAATGTACAAGGAGACCACCAAGAGGAGATCCGAAGGGCTTGGTTGAGGATAGAATTTCGGAGAAGGGAAGGAAGCCCTGATGGGCGATCTCCTGCTTGACTCGTGACTAGAGATATTTCATTCAGTTCTGAACACCAAAGCACTATGGACAAATAGGACCCACCTACCATCGCAAAAGCAACGACCATGACATTGCCGGCAGCCGAAAGTGCCACAGCCAGAGGCAGGATCTTGCCACCGACATTTCCCCCAAATACCCGCTCGAAGAACAATGCAGCCACCAACTCACCACTGGCCTTGATCTCCTCCACGGGGACGACTATGAAATAGGCCACGTTGGTCAGGAGATAGAGCACGCAAGCCGTCACAAGCGCCGAGATGGACACGAATCGCAATGTGCGCACCGGGTCTTTGACCTCGTTCAAAACATTGTTGGCGTTCTCGAGGCCGGCGTAAGAGTAGAACACTTGGAGGAGCGATGTCGAGACCACGCCCCAGTTCCAGTTCGACCCTCGCCACAGGTCATCCCAATCACCGACAGCATATGTTGTCGAAACACCCGGAGCCGATCCCCTCGGCCGGAGGATGACGACGTAGAGACCAGACAGGATCATGAAGACGATAAGTCCGACCTTGACCCAGCCCAGGAAATTCTGTATCCCCACGCCGAGGGCCCTGAACACCCCGTGGATGCTTGTGATCGCCGTCAGTAGACCTACAGCAACGCCCTTCCTGACCCATTCTGCCGGCTCCTCGACCACGGCCGCGAACAAGACATACTGGCTGTGAAAAACACAGTTGCTAGCCGTAAACCCCAGGCAGACAACCATGACGGCAACTACCGTGCTCGCAAGGAACCGCGGCCGGCGGTATGTGAACTCGAGATAGACCTTTTCCCCGCCCGAGCGCGGCAGCATGGAGCCATACTCGAGCGCCACGGCCAGCCCGCAGGCCGCGACGACGGCGCCGACGACCCACAGCGAGAGCGCGAGGCCGACGCTGCCGACCGCGCGGATGATGGTTCCCGGGGTCGCGAAGATTCCGGACCTCAGCACGCGCGAGATGACGAGGATGTAGGCGGACTGGCGGCTCAGCGTGCGGCCGAGGGTCGACGTCTCGGGGAGCACATCATTCTCGATGGCTCGAGACTCGGCGGCGTCGAGGCCTTGGGGCGAGCTGCTGTCTGGTTTGACAGTGCTGTATCCGCCGGTTGAGAAAGTGGGTGTGGGTGTGGGTGGCGAGTAGAGGAGCGGGAGGGCTTCTCTATCTTCATCCGTGTCGCCCATACTGTCTTCAAGGTATGCATTGCTTCCTAGGCACAGGTGTGGGAGGTTTTATTTGTGCCCCGGTCTTCAAACAGCTCCGTTTCAACGATTTTGAAACAAGCTCCGGGAATGATGATGGCTTGGGAAAGACAACGGCATTTTGGCAAGTTGTATAAAAAGACACAACATTGTCATAACCTTGATGATAGGTCTGACTGTGTATGTGATGGTGTGGTCCTGTCCAGCTGAGAAGGAAGGGTGAGACATGGATCATGGGAGCTCTCGCACGCCATTTCAACCCAAGTAGACGAAACACCACCAACGGGAGCGACGGGATGATCAACGTTTGAAATATGGCTTGTTCACCCCACGCTGACTAGTAAACCCCAGGCATCACATTTGATTTGTAAGTTTGTTTTCAAGTCCGAGATTCGAGCGATTCTGCCTGTGAAAGCTTGCGTCTGGCTGATGTGCGCGTCCGGGACTGAAACCACACAAGGCGCAATCGCCGTCAGCGGCTACCATGGAAAGTCTGTATTCACACACAAGGTTCTGGTAGAAACTCTGAGCTACCTCTGGGTTTCATGCCTCAACCGATGTTCATATATTGGGGCACGGATGTCAACCACCCATCTCAAGCGTCACCGACTGTCAATCTGATCGTCTCTCTTCCGCAAACAACTGGCTGTCAAACACGCCGCGAACTTGTCCTTCAATCGACGGCCGTCGACAGCTCCACGTATCAGCAGCTCCAGGTCAGGGACGTCCGAGTGCTTCTTCCCGTCTATCAGCGCGTCGATCTCCTCAAGCGTCTTGCCCCTGACTTCTACCCAGTAATACGCAATAAATATGAACATGCAGATGTTCCACGCCCCGTTGATAATGTAAAGTCTCCAGCCGATGTTCTCCAGCGCAAAGAGGAATGCAAAGTTGGCCCAGATGCCTGTCACACAGATCACAAAGCTGAACATGCTCATTCCCCAGGCGCGGATGCTGAAGTTGAGCATCTCGGCGGGTATCAAGAATAAGATGGGGATCCAGCCGAATCCGAAACATGCGCTGAAGACGAATATCATGGCGACTGATGCGTAAATACCAGGCTGGTATTCCGAGTCGCCGTAAGTCTTGGTCAGAGCACCGATGACGAACAAACTGACGGTGAGCGTGCCCGTGGAAACTAGGGCGGCTGATTTGGCTCCGAGCTTGTCTGTGTAGAAACTGCCCAGGATGGACACGATCAGTGTGCAGCAGTTCAGGCCCACATTCACAAGCAGCTGCTGCTTCGGATCCGTGAGTCCGGCATGGTCCAAGACCTTGCCAATCTCATAGCTCATGAGGGTATTCCCCATGACCATGGAGAAGAGCACGCAGGTACCAGTAATGATGAGTCTCTTCCTCGTGCCCCTGTTCTTGAGCATCTGGTTCCACGGCAGGAGCAGGATGCACGCGATGCCCCAGACGCCCTGGAGCAAGCTGGGCAGCCGCCACGCCCAGGAGCCCTCGATCTGCGCCGTGCCGTACGACACGCCGGCGGCGGTGGTCAGGGCGCCCACGTAGAAGAGGTCGTCGAACAGCCCGAGCCCCCAGGCCCGCTGGTCCCAGGGGAGCGTCTCGGCGAGGTAGGCTGGCGCCGTGATCGCGGACGCGGTCGTTCCGAAGCCGATTATGATGCGCGCCGTGCAGAACATGGCGATGTTCTGCGCCGCTGCCTGTAGGGCCGCCGCCGTGATGGTGATGGCTGCGGCCCAGAAAAGGGCGACGCGCCGGCCGTACTTGTCTGTCAGCCAGCCCCAGAACAGGCAGGCGATGCATCCGCCAATGTAGATGGTTGCGACGTTGAGGGAGCGGGTGGCGGTGGTCAACTGGAAGTAATCGGTGTATTGATCCATGATATTCAAGCCGCTCATCATTGCGCCATCGTAGCCTTGGGTCTGTTGGGGGAGTCAGTTCCTATCAATCTACAGGTTCGTACGCCTCTGCACGCGGCGTCATGTGTGCTTCCGTTCCTTGGAGGGTCACTCACCGCCGCGGTGATCACACAGCATGCGAGAAGGATGAAGGTGTTGCCGTATACTGTCTTCGGGTACCATATTGGGGCATGGAACGGGAGAATGTCACCCCTTCTGGCCTGGTAGGGGGACGGTGCGTCCACCATGTTCAGTACAACGAAGAATTAGATGCATGCTCGGCCGGTAAAGCAGAACCTCGTGGGAGAATCCCGCAAGCTACGAGTCTGCTGGGGAAGAGTGTGTTCATTCTTCCTCCGTTTTCAAGCGTCGCCATCGTTCCCTTTAAGGTCTGGAGGCCTGCACGGCTACTTGGGGGTTATGCCCAATGAATGCACGTAGGGTAGCAATGAGGACGCACAGTACAACGGCGCCGGATAGTTTGATAGTCGGGAAGCCCGCTTAAGCCAGAAGACATCTGGGCCCTGCAGATGCTCTACTTGAAATTCGATAATTACCACCGTAAGATGGAGAGCGTGGCAAAACAAGACCAGCCAAGACCGAATCCGAGCATCCGCTTCCTCGTTCCAGACTTTATCGATGGCGAAAAGGGGATTTGATTGTACGGGCTTGCTTTTAGCAACATAGAAGTCACCAGATGAAGGTTTGACCGAGAAAGTTAAA
The DNA here is from genome assembly GCA_039880775.1 of Diaporthe vaccinii. Taxonomy (NCBI): domain Eukaryota; kingdom Fungi; phylum Ascomycota; class Sordariomycetes; order Diaporthales; family Diaporthaceae; genus Diaporthe; species Diaporthe vaccinii. Next base: position 1,522,785 of record JBCEDN010000009.1, read on the forward strand.
ATGCCTAATTATACAGGTAAACATTCATCCGTACTATTTGCCGTGGAGAATGCCCCTTTCCCGCGACAAATCAACGTCGAGCAGCAGGAGGTCATGACTCGACAGATCTGAGCCAGCGGTCGCATTTCACGGAAGGGTGCGACCTCTCTCGACGCCCTCTTGACCTCCTAACTTATCCTACCTGGACATTGCTGTTGGGCCTATCGTTTTCCACAGTCCTTTGGGACACAATCCCGGCCAGTCACAACATACTGCATGGCATGGTCTGTGGGTTTTCACGGTCAGGCATCCGGAGAGCAGGTATCATTCATGCCGATCCAGACCGCCATGGGCCACGCCAGCGAAGTGTGATTCCCAGTCTTTACTTGTAAATAGTACAGTGGGTGCAGTCATAGCTAAGCCCTTTTCATGCGCCTGCCTTGGGTTACACATGGATCTCATTTCATAACACATCCTCTCGCCGATTCCCCCTCACCTCAGTACATCACCAGAGAAGACCCCTAGAAGATGAAGTACCGGTCGACACAGTAGCTCCCATCCTCGTTGCTCCAGCCGTAGCCCTAGCGGTCGTGGTGGTTCCGGACCAGGGGGCACGACTTGAGAGAGAGCCGTCCTCGTCCGAGTGACAGAAGTTGCCAAGCCCGGTGCCGCACCCCGTGAACTGGTACGCGCAGCCATCAGGGGCCGTGAACCAGCCACCATTGAGCTCGCACATAAACTCGCCAGTTGTGTAGTTGGCTACTCCGTGCCCGTGGCCAAAAGTGAAGTTTTGGGCGGCGCTGGCTCCAGCGAGCACAGCTGTGTGGAGGGTGGTATAGGTCAGCTGCGTTGTGATGGCTGTGATGGGCTAACTCCAGCTCTTTCGTCTCAATAAAGACCGTGGGCCTTAATGACGACTTTGTTGGTGATATGATATGGGAGACTCGGTCCTGGACTGGAAGGGATAAATGAACGACGCTGGAGTGCTTTGAACCGCTCTGCTTGTTCCATGAGTATATCAGATGGAAGCATAGTTTGTCTACGAGTATGAGCTCATGGTTATATCGTTTTGTGCTTATACGCATCCCCGACGCCGACATCCGTGATCAAGGGTTTACTTGTGGCTTCAGGGAACAGAATCCGAGGAACTGGCTCCCTCGTAGAGAGACTTGGTTGAAGATGCACTGATCCAGCGTCGGGGACTAGCTGACGGCTGACAGATCGTGTGGTACGTCTCAGTATGTATCTTTCAAGTCGTGCTGCCTCAAGTGAAGCAAGGCAGTAACTAGTTTAAACGTAGCAAGCAGCCATCATTGGACGAAAGTGCAAGCCCAGCTCACTATTCCCCTTCGCAGGCTCGCCAGTCTGACCAAAAAGATCAATAAGAAGGTCCGAGAAGCCAGTAAGAGCGGCGATGAATGGAGTGCAGAATCGGGGCAGCAAGCGTGAGAACCTACAAGGCCTCGACATTACTGTCCATTTCTGTTCGGGACCCAGTGACCAATACTTGATGAGGAAGGTCCTTGTACCACAATTGATCTTCAACTTCTGACAACAAGGCGATCAGACGTGACTCGGCTCAGCTGTATGTACGACCACTCAGCTAACTAGCCAGTTCGAGCGATGTCAGTCACCTGCCAGTCGACCACGCGCTTACCTCTCGACGGTCATTCGATAGTTATCATATCCTTGGAGTGGACTCTGAGCCGCCGCGGAAAACAGTGCGACTGTTCACATTACCCGGAGACCTCGCCGTTGACTCGTGCGCCGCCGCCGTACTTCAGACTGCTATTGACCTTCGCCAGGAAGAACAATGATTGACTCAGAAATCCCGAGTGGCACATTGGACTCAGGGGCGCAACAGGCGACTGTGTCCGTGGTGCCGTTGCGGGTGGGTCGTGAAGATCATATGTGTCAACACTCTCGTGAGACATCGAATTCGGCGGTTAATAGAACGTCAGAGACGTATGTTGATACTCGGGGCAGGCGTCCCCGTCCGATGCTTTGACCATTAAATGTGAATTTTGATGCGCGAATGCTTGGCTGAGAAGTTATACGAGCCTACTGAATGAACTCGTATAGTCAGAGGCATCTAAGGCGGTCACGCAGAGCTAAAAAGTCAGGAATGAGACTGCTGTCCATCGTGCGTCTTGAAATCATCCACAATGTGGGCCGGAGGCTGAGATCGTGGGATAGAGAGCAGCATTCTCCGGAATTCCAGACAAAGCCCTGACTACCTAGGTATACCTGTCGCAACAAAGCGCGTAAGCATATCAAGTGGTGGAGTATGACTGCTTATAGGCGCGATGATAGAGAAGATGACATTCTCTTAAAAAAATATGAGGGCGTATTAGAGGCTGTACTGTCTATTACATGCATGGGGAGAAAGTAAGAATGTACGCTTTCTTGTCAAACTCCAAAGAAGATTGACACGCTCTCAACTTGAAGAACCACGTACGGCATTCTTCAGTGCACTCAACCCTTTAATTTTAGCACAATCCAAATGGTACCAACTTTAACCAGAAAACAGTATGTGTGCTGCCTCGAAACGGAGTGGGCAGTAATGTATATAGTGTCCAAACCCGTCCGCCCAGGCTCGCATGAGCTTCTGGCGAGTACGGGCCACCCACAATGTGTCCTTTGATGACGGGAGGATCCCACAAAGGTCTGTTCAACACAGGCCAAGACCAGTCCTGACTGGCGGAACATTCGTGTTTCAAAACAAAACACCCGCATGCCAAGGGAAGCTCCTGACGATCAAGGTTCGGCGACACCTCGATCAAGGAGGGGCCTGTCCTCGAAATGGCAATCTGCCCTGCTGCCACAGAAAAAAAGCCGCCCGGTTCGGCGGATCATTACCTGGGATGAACGCGAGATCTGAGAAAAGGATTGGGATGCGGCAATGTGCACGCACTCTAATGGAGACTCCTGCAATAATGAGGAAACTCTTGGACGGAGGTGCTTCCCGCTCCAGACTGCCCGATTTGTGTATGGATCACTGCTTTCCCTTCCTGAATCATCTATAATAGAATATGAGGAGATCCTTTCGCTAAATAAACATTTTCTTGTCACATCGCGCCCTCGTTGTGTTATCCCTCGAAGCCTCACTATACACACAGCAGCCATGACGAGATTCTCCAAAATCGCAGCAGCGTCGGTGCTGGCCACCACAGCATACGCCCAGTGCGGCTCGGCGCCAGACGCCACGGTGGACGGCACAGAGGGTGCATACACGGCCAAGGTGGGCTCGTCCGAGGTGTACTCGGGCAGCGACTACTACACGGCCATCACAGAGGCCCTCGGCGGAATCTCGTCCGGCCAGACTGTTGCAGTGCTTTGCGCAGGAAATTGCTCTGTCCTAATACTACTCACGGATATGTGGCTCGGAGACAGCTAACACCCTCCCGCCCAAAAAAAGAAAAAAAGACAGTCGAACAATCCACTACTGCCTCTGGGTAGTATAAATTTATACCAGTATGAAGGCTCCACTTGCCCCAAACTTCGGCAGTGGGGACAGTGGCTTCATCGGGCACCGGACCCTGCCGAGGTCTCAACCTCACCTCAACATCACCTCAACACCTGGGGTGCACCGATATCCGAACTCACCCAGGGGCGCAGGTCGATCTCTGCTCATGGCCGGCGAGGAAACGATCCCGACTTCACCTCAAGCACGCTCGAGCCTCTCCACGCGAGAAAGCCCCCGGAGCGCAGGTGCAGCCGCCGTCCAGCCCGGTGGCACTGCCGGCGATGCGGCGGGAGAACGGCCTTATCGGTCGCACCTCCGACCGGCCTGCCAGGCGTGCAGGAGGCGCAAGTCTCGCTGCAAGGTCGACGATGGTGAGGAGAAAGGGTGTCTCATGTGTCGCGTGCATGGGACGAAATGCGAGTTCCCAAGCAATGCCTCAAAAACCTCGAAACCTCTGCGTGCAGCTGCCCACAGCAAGAGGGCCGAGCCGGCCGTCGCCGGGTCTCAAACCCGACCACGATCCAGTGGCACATCATCGGTGAGGCAAAGACACGTTCGATCCCTGCCAGAGCCTTCGTCAGCCTCTCTTCCCGCACCGCTGCCTCAGACAATGTCACCTGCACTGCATCTGGCGCAGGTGAGGGACGATGATGGCGCCACACAGCATTCAACGACCATGATCGCCGGCCTGGGAAGCCCCGAGGAGGAAGAGAGCTCCCACATTGTCGGCCCCGTCGTGACGAGCGACACCCAGATCCTGGCCGACTACCTGCGCGCCGATCCTCACCACGGAGCCGGTCGGCGGCTTGCACGCACCGCGCGTGGCCGCGACGGCAGCGGGGCAGCGGGCCCCAACAACTCGGTCATGTTCGCGAGGGTCCGGAGGCGCCCCATGGGCCAGACACCCAACCAGACAGTCGCGTCGGGCAAGTGCCTCATCATCGAGAGGATCATCGAGCCGTTCGCTGACGAGCTCATCGACACGTACTTCCGCAGGGCCAACGCCTGCTTCCCGCTGCTGGACGAGGGCTCGTTCCGGGACCAGTTCCGGCGCCAGCCCTCGCACATCTCCTCGGCCCTGCTGGCGAGCGTCTACGCCCACGCCCTGACCTTCTGGTCGCAGCCGCGCCGCGCGGCGGGGAGGCACTGCCCGGACAGCAGGTTCGTCTGGAACCAGGCCACTGACGCGTTATACTCGGAGCTGCAGCTGTGCCCGGGCATGTCGTCGGTGGTCGCGGTTCTGCTGGACGTCGGGGGCCGCCCGTCGACTTCCATGATCGGAAACGGGGTCTTGATCGGGTCGGCTGTCTCGATCGCACACGGCCTGGGGCTGCATCGTGACCCGACCGACTGGGACATGTCTGAGCCTGAGAAGAGGATCAGGGTGCAGATCTGGTGGGCTCTGGTGGTCCATGATAGATGGTTCAGTCTCGCTTACGGCACACCTCCCCACATACAAGGAAAATTCCATGACGTTCCAAGGCCGAGGGCAGATGGCGGCGGAAATGCGGTTTTCCTGGCTCTCGTCAGTCTAAGCGAGGTACTCGACGCATTCCTTGTACACATCTACGCCCTAAAGTCGGACAGACGGCCGACATCTGAGTTCGACCCAGGGGCCGCCCTCAGCCAGTGGGAGGAGTCTCTCACTGGTGACAGCCGCTGGCTCATCCTCCAGGGTCGAGACCTCAGCATGCCTGGGGCGAGTAACTTCCGCTTGGCGTACCTGTTCGTGCGCCTTCTTCAGCGTAGGATGGAGCTCGACAGCACCAGAGACAAGGGCCAGCGCGCAGACAAAGATGCTTTACCAGGCCGGTACATCCACGTCCGCCAAGCCGCAGAAGATATCGTGCGCCTGGTTCAAGCACTTCGGGCACCACAGCTCAACGATTTCTGGTTGCCTACTTCCGCATTCATCTTCACCTCCACTATCGCCTTCCTGCTGCGAGTCGCGTTGGAGGCGGAGAAAACGGCCAGCGGGCTTGCGGAGAGCATCTCTCTGAGCCTCACAAATGACCTTCTGGTTGCTTTGAAAGGCCACCAGCAGAAGTTCGGGTGGGACTTGGGTGACGCCTGCATCGCACAATATACCGACGTTGTTGAGGAGTTGCGAAAGGCAACTCCGGTAGCTCATGTCGGGCAAGGGGCCCCGGAGGCATCTGTGCCCCTGAATGACTGGCAGGATTTTGATGTGTCAGGCTTGCCTGATGTGGAAGAGTTGTTCCCAAATCTGTGGGACATGTTTGACAGCAACCATTGATGACATTCCATACACATGTGGTCTGACACAGTGCATTTACACATAGACCAGGGACAATTGACCCAAATTTTGTGGGGGTCTCCACACGGGTCTCCACACGGGTCTTCTAATTCTGTCGATTTCTTCTGCAGTTCGAGATAATCCAACAACCATGCTTGAACCGTTCCCGCATGCCCTGTGACCCGTGAAATGTCTTGTGTCTAACTTCGACGCTTCACAGACTGAGTACTCGTTGCTGTCCAGTCAACTATTTAAATCGAGTTCTCGTACACAAGATCTAGGAGCGCCTGCCAATCTATGGCTTGTCTGCAAAAGTGTCATTGAACGATCAATCCCAATCATTCTTTGCACCGAATGAAGTTGATAGATGACAAAGGACTAGATATCACCCGAAATTTTTGCATTCCATGTAAAACTGGCAAGCCAGCTCCAGGACCACAATTACCTTATTGCTCGTCTTTGTCACAGTGCTGGTAGATAGGTCGAGGTTGTAAACTTGTTGTTGCGCGAAGAGAGAGAGACTAAGTAGCTAAGGGCCGTGGGCGGAGCGGTGGTGTTTATATAGCGGGCCCCGGGAGTATGTACCGTGACAGTCTTGTTAATATGCAATTCAGCCAGGTATCGCTGTATAAATAATCTCTGCTTCAGAGATCATAAATACTGCAGCAAGCAAAGGTAATGACCAAACAGTCCATGACAAATTAATTGCTATATCATAGCTAGTCATGGAGTAACTGTCCTTGAGTAGCGTACCACCAATTTTGTAAAGGTATAAATTCCAGGTTCGTGGATCGGAAAGGCTAGCCCTGTGTATGACACACCTTTCAAAGGATATCATTGACCGATTAAAGACTTCAGAGAGTATTCACTATGAGTTTTCACTACCGCCTCGCGCCCAGGACAGGTGTATGGTTCACAGACTGGGTTCCCTCAAAGCGCCCCATCGAGCTGCCTCTTCCGAAGCTGGAGTATGATTCTCAATTCGAAGTCTCGGAGTGGAAGCTCAGGACTTTGCTCAGGCATAACTCACTTCTGCCGTTCATCAATGAGCCAGGGCCATCGGTCATCTCAGACCCCAGGAACCGAGAGCAACAGGAGGAACTAGCTGCAGCCACACACTGTCTTGCGCTTCTGGGATCATGCATCTCCGAGCAGATCCTAGCCGATCTCCTGACCCTCTCGCCAAATGGCAAGCTCCCTAAGGAACCTTGCCTTCTCTTCATCGCTGCCAGGAATCATGTCAATGATGCACAGGGTCTTTGGAAGGAAACCGCCAATCCTGAATTTTGGGGTCTTTTTACGGGACGAGATGACCAAATCCGGACTGCCAAACAGCTCTTCGCCAAACTGGAAGGCGTTCGCAACAGAACTTACACGAAGGAGAGCTGGCGCACGTTCATCTTGATGACAGCATTGCTGACCAAGAGAAAATTCCCGTTCTGCCTTCCTCACTCTGTTCAGAAATACATTGACAAAGCAAACAATGAGAAGATTGATGTAGGTGAGAAAGAGTGGCAGGATATGAGGTCTGAGATGATGAATGTGACAATCCAGTGAGGTTGGCTGTAGCCTGGGTTTCGTGCTGGACATTGTGGTTGAGTGACGCAGGGAAGTTGCTCGAATTGGGAAAGTATTTGCATTGGACACGGGAAGTCTTGTGAGAAAGAATCAGCCAGTTCTTGCCAGATGAAGATGGGTTATGATATGGCAATCATCTAGTTGTCTGCTGGTGCCAGGAACCAGGTTGATCCAATTTCCAACTCTCGCCTTGTGGACGATAGCTGGGCCTGGAGGAATTTGAGATGATTCATGACTTTCTGAGTGAAATGTGATATTACAAGCACAGGAAATATACATATAAGTATGCACCTGTCTATCATGGATTATCTTCTAGTGGAGGTTATCCCACGTCCATAGGAGGTTATCCCACAGGAGATTTTCCCATAGGAGATTATCCCACACGAGGGTACCTAGATTTAGGTAGTCAACGAAGCGTATCTCAAGATCTTCTGGGATTCTACCGCATGTCGGACCCACCCTAGGCGCTACTGTCACATTTAGGATGCCATCTGGGTGGAAACTGAAGCTGAAAGGACTTCAGACATCTATTGTACATTCTTTGAGAACCCTCAAAGCCCTCTAACACCCCAATAGGATCATGCCACAAACCACTCTAAGTCAGCCTGTACAGAATTCACTTCCGTGGGTGATAGACCGAGACATCCAGCCCGTTGTGGTATGGCACGGTCAAATTGCTGAAGCCGCTCTCTGGATCCCTGAGGTGCTGCAATAGGTCCTTATACCTCTCCTCCCCGGATATCGTGTTGTCGACGATGACGACAGCCCCTGATTTCAACTTCGGCTGTACGATCTTCAAAGTCGGGAGGGCGAGAGGCGCCCATACTGTGCGACGGTGAGCGAGACTCTGCCAACGGGACGTAAGTGAGTATACTTACTGTCAAGCAGGAGCAGATCGACCTCTGGCAGGTCCTTGCTCAGCGTCTGGAGCAGGTCGCCCTCCCTCAGCTCAATATAAGGCTCGACCTCGGCGCCCACCTCCATCCAGTGCGCCTTGGCGAGCTTGATCTTCTCGGGCTCCTTCTCCGTGGCGATGACCTTCCCGGGGCCGGCCTTGCCACCCGCGACGTTCTGGCCGACGGCGAGCGCGAGGTAGATGGTGCTCACGCCGAAGCTGGTGCCGGCCTCGACGACGCTAGTGGCGCCCGTCATGCGCGCCACCTGGTACACGAACTGGCTCTTGTCCTGGTCCAGGGCGATGAACTTGTCGCGCATGAGGTCGTCGAAGGAGCTTGTGCCCGCCGTCTTGTAGACGGCGCTGTCGATCGTGGCCTCCTGCTCGGCCGAGCGGGCGTGCAGCCGGTCCAGCAGCTCGTGGACGTGTGGCGGCGCCACCACCGGGTTGGGGAGGCGCGAGGCCATGATGAGGTTCGGTTGTGTTTGGATAGGTACTGAGGGTAAGCTTCACTATTACGCGCAGAGGATAGCAACCAATGTGAAGGTGTGTTTATATCCGTGTCAGGAAGTGAGAGCTGTACGGTACTCTCCTACAATTGGAGCGGGGTTCCGATGGACGTGCGCGCCCTCTTGGCCGTCGTCTAGCAGGTAACATGGCGGACCGCTCGACCCCGGCACGCTGCACTCGCGGCCGCTAGACCTGACACACGGGGTGTCGTAGGATAGATACTACTACAGTGAGTCTCGTGGGAATACCATCCAGGGTGACGGGGAGTAATGACGACTTGGCTCACTCGTGGCTTGCCAGTGTTTTGATTCCGGGTGTGAGCACATGAGATCTACCAGTCGGGACAGTACGAGATATCCTGACATGGAACAACTCGCCATGTGATGGGCCGGAGCTGGGATGGGCTTCACACGTGATCCGGAAATGGCACAAGACGTCCTCTATGATTCCTGCTGTTCAGGGGCATTATCGGATCCAGCGACATATTGGAACACCAATGAGGCTCTAATCCAAGAACATGCGCCGTAGAACTCGTGCACATGTAGAGGATCTCGAACAAGAAAGAGTCGATAATGACCGTCCCGCAGTGAGATCATATGCCGTGGAATGTGGGGGTTGCAGGTGGTGCTGACACTGCTCAGTGAAACCTGTTCGGCTTATGTCGGGACCCTTGTGGCGTGCTTTAGGTTTCTCTCATGTAAGTTCATTGGCCAAAGGTGAGGTCTCTCGCTAGTTACTACGGGCCAGATCCACCTCTCAGACCCGTGTCCCAGCACGTAAATACAGGACCTTGTAAATGCCTCAACCAGCAGCCGCCTTCTGCACTTCCCGCACCGTTTTGCACACATTCACTCGAAGTCCCTATCGATTTCATGCCTTTTCCGCTTTGTCCGTGGGGTGTCTCGCTCGCTAGCCACGAGATTCGAACCTAATGCATATTACTGTATTGCTGATCCGCAAATGTTGCTTGTGGTCCCTACTGAAGTATCACATAACTGGTATCAAGTGCCTTCAGACCTCCGTCGGCCACCAAAGTCGACCCCTGAAGGCTCCAGTCCACGCTCCCCCACGGCTGCGATGCAACCTTGGACACGTTGAGCCCCTCCGGCAGGCCAATCTGCACGGGAGCTGCAGAAGACGAGTTGTCAGGGTTCACGACGCCGACCAGAACCCCCTTGCTGCCATCGTCCGTCACCCAGTAAGCCGCATCCAAAGCTCCCGCGCCCGACCGCCCATCCTGCACCAGCACGGGGTTCGCGCCCGTCAGGAAACCCACCACCGGCTCGGCCGTGACCACCTTGGCCAGCATCGCCGTCGCGTTGGACAGTATGTCCGAGGGCGGGTAGATCCACGCCAGGCGGGCCATGGCGCCGTGGTTGAAGGTCAGCAGGTCCATCACGAACGTCTCCTCGGGCGTCGGGTCGCGCGCCCAGTAGCCCTCGCCCGAGAAGGCCTGCGGCACCGCCCAGACGGGCTTGCGCGTCGCCACCGAGCCGCCGATCCACTCGGCGTACTTGTGGAAGTCGTCGACGCGCGCGGGGACATCCAGGAGGCTGCCGACGCAGTTGTCGCACCCGCAGTCGCCGTAGGTCAGGTTGCAGGGCGTGCCCCACTTGTCCGCGAAGGTTGCGTTTATCCCGACCGGATAGGCGTCTTCCATTATGATGTCGGCCCCAACCGTGTACTCCTCGAAGAAGTGGTTCTGGCAGTTGAGGACGAGCGCCGTTGGGTGGTATTTATCCAGCGACGCGAGCAGGTTGTAGGCGTCCACCGACGACTCGAACGTGTACCCCCAGCCGTCCGGCTCGTCGGCCGTGTAGTAGGTTAGCAGCGAGGGGTGGTCTTTGACCAGCGGGATCTGCTCTGCCACCGACGTCAAGTTCTGGAACGAGTTGCGCATGTCGTACTGGAAAAGCATATTGACCCGGTCCATCTCGTCGATGCTGTCCGTCATGTTGGTGTCGGCAAAGTCCGCCACCGGGTTGACGGTGTTGAACCCTGCCGCGTCGAACGCCGCGATGTTTGTTGAATCGTCGAAGTACCCGCTGTAACTTCCGTAGTATCCATAGGGGAAGACTGGCTTGAACACTCCGCCTGTGGCGTCGTTCCGGTACAGTAGTGAGCCATAGAGCCTGTCGACCTTTACAACGCTCCCAGTCGTCTTGTCCGGGAGGTAGAACAGCTCGGTTTGCGCTGTGACGTTGGCCCCGCTCGGTGTAGTGCCGGTGAGTATGACTGAGTATGATGCTGACGTGCTTGGAGTGAGCGCAGACAGGTCGAACTGGTAAAGGTTGTCCGTTGAGTTGACGGGCACCTCTCCGGTGACGAGTACATATCCTTCGACCGTGGCAGTGAAACGAAGGCTGTCAGACGCGCCGTCTGCACCCGATGCAGGAGGAGAATAAGCGGTGCCGTGGTAGTAGGACAGGCCGGCATCGACAATGAGTTCAGCTGTGGTCTCGCTGCTAACGTAAATGCTGTGGCGAGTCGCGATCTGAACGTCAAGCAGAGGGCTAGATGCTGGCTCTGGTTGTGTCATGAATCCACCAGGGATGATCTGGGCTGAACTACGTAGGCGGACACAGAGTAAGTCTCAGCGTCCAATCTGATAGGGTACATAACAGGAGACCTACCCATTGTAGACCTTCCCACACCAAGTGTCCTGTGCTACTACGCTCGATATCAGACCAGTGAAGATGGTGGCTGCGAGCCACAGACGTCCTTGAGGAGCCATCCTGGTTGGTGAGCAAGGAGAGTATTGGTTATTGGGGTCAGCAACACAACACCTGAGCATGCAGAGGATGTGCGATTCACCCCATCTGTGGTAGAGAAGACTGGCGCAAACGTTTTCGAAAGTACCAAGTCGTTGCCCGCAGTGGCAAGGTTGCGCCTTCCCCTCTCATTAACGTTGCACTGGTGAATGAGCCCGGAGAAGTGGGGTTGCCGCGATAAGACCCCTGGTGGCCAAAAAGGGGGTCGGCCTACCGGGCGCAGCGACGACTTGCATACCATCAATCAAATTAAATTAAATTAATTGGCTTGATGACTATGGTATTGTTCGATTCAGCTTGTGACTGGCAACCCGAGTCGAGCCTCGATAGTTTTCAAAGAAACGCAGCATTCTCGTACGTGATAGTTTCTTCGCTACAACCAACTTTTGATGACCACGTTAAAGGTGCGGACACGACGACATTTACCTATCGAGGATATTCAGAATAGAATAAAGTGACTAACCGAAGGGACCTCGTAAATATAGGGCGGTTGCCCTATTCACAAGTCATATTTCATCCATGTCAGACTTCAAAACAAGCCGGGGAACCGTGTTACCAGCACTTGTCTGCCAAGAATTTTTGCTTGTCTGAATGGTGAGCAAGATGACGCTCGGGAGTATAGGACAACATTATTTTGCCATGTATGTCACTTGAATTTTATTTTCCATTGCCTGGGACACATCTTGTATGTTTTGGACCTGCGAACCTTTGCACACCTTAGGGCTGATGTATTATCACTTATAATGCGAAGCATCTCAATCGAGCAAGGGTGAAATTCGACATATGAAGCGTTATCTTCCTTGATTATAGGAAAGCGATGAGATTCAAAGACAATGAGGCCCTCTAATGGACTCAAGCGGCTTCAAACTGCTGCTGGATCGCCCAATCCATCCCGTTTAAAGCTGACGAAAGAAAGTGTTGGTCCTGTCATTGTGGTCCTGAAGCATCAAATGGCTGTTGGTGGTGATTGCGAGCTCAAGGTGGGATTTGCAGCAGGTTCCGATGTCACCACGTGGCTAAATGGTTGCCTTGTTGGCTGGAAGCCTGGTCTCAAACGGGGTGGCGACCATTTTGCCTCCAACCTACTCACGGCACCCATTTCTGCGGCGTAAATCTCTGAACGACACAATGGTAAAGCAGATGCCTTTGAGGTGGGAGGATCGGCACGACTCAGAGGCGCCGGATCCCTTGCATACGACCGTTCCCCCTCCAGAGTTCATACACAGAAGCCGGGTGGATCAAATCCTCGACGATACACACCAACGAGCACTCGAACATGCGGTGAGGAGCATTCTTTCCACACCAATTGCGGAAGAGACCTTTGCACAGATCGTGGATGGGCTTCCCTTGAGAAGCGTAGCCTTGGGAGCTCAGGATCATCGGGTTTTAAGGGGGGACCCGATCGACAATCACCCTGAGATGTGCCCTGGGGCACTTGAGAAGGCGAGAGAATTCCAAACAAGACTTAATCCTAGGGACCTGGAGGTTGCATCAGCCGTAAGTAATGAATGATAAAGAATCAAGAAGAATACAGACACAATTAGCAGCGGCTGACTAGGTTCTCGGCCCTCCAGCGGTATCAAGATACCCCTGTCGGCTCTTAAGGCCTCCAAGATGCCTTTTGTGGAGCTAGTTGCGGTGACTATACACAATGTAGCTGTGGAGCTCTTCAAACTGGTCGATGGGGCTTTCATAAGAACACCGTATGGCCTAGCGACGAAGCCTACCGGAAGCAAAATTGGTCGAGATGGCTAACGCCTTTCTGCCTGCTTCATTATTCAAAACCAAAACAGTACCCTGATGGAATTTCTGACATGGCGGGTTACTGGCTGAAGACCGAATATTCGGCGGAGTTGTGCTTTTTGGCAGAGGTAGCAACGATACAGGCATATGTTCCACTTCCAACCCCGACACCCTCGTCCCAAGCAGAATGAGGTTGAGTCATGTCATATACGGATGTTCGTCCAAATGAGAACCGATTTTCTCACATGATCTGTTTTTCCAGTCTAGATACGACGGCACATGGCTCCATTCTCATCGCAATGTTGTTACGAAGCGGATATATGCGCTCACAGAGGAGCAGACAGCGAACCTGTTGCAGTTCCTTGAGAAGGGACAGGTTGATGGGTCCTCATGTCCGTTACCAATCCTGGGAGACATCACGAACCGGCGACGGGTGGATGAGGAGATTGCCATCCCGGAGTTCAACATATACCGGGACCGATGGGAACGGACAGTTGACTACCGAAACTGGTGGGACTACCAAGTCCAGCGGCACCATTGCAGAAATGCCAGACTGGCCGGAGCTCCTGGACCTCCAGAACAAGAACCTAGAGTTTAGTAGCTGACCGAACAGCGACTAAGACTCTCAGCCTGTGAAGTTGCTACGGGAGTAAACTTACCTCTGAGGTACTGGAGACATCCGGCGGACTACTTCTGCCGCGCGTGGTACTGATCGACTACAATAATGCCACCGTCAACCCAGACCCTCTCCACCCGTCACTGCCCGAGAATCCCATCTCAGTATTCTAGAACGTTTATCTCTGGGAAGACATCGGGGCTGGGCCCCCAATGAATGGGAGGATGGCAAGTCTCACAGGAAGTGACTTCTTCGGAGGTTCAACGGGGACGGCCAGAGACAGCTTCATCTGCCTGTTCAAGAGAGAATTGTCCGAGAGATTGAGAATGTTTATGAATCTGGGCGCTGAACGAATCATGGACCTTGGCGGATCAGAAGAGTGACATTACCCGGCCGGGCACAGGACCTGTGCTTCAGCTTCGTCCACCTGGACTATATGTTAGAGAAGACTGATTGAACCGAACCCACCTTAGATACTGCTGTACCTAGCTTTGTTGGTTCTTTCTGTAGGCTTCCAATAATATGGTGGTCTGGACTATTTGATTCTCGGACTGTGTAATGACACCTCTAGTCTTCCACTCAATCTTCTGTCCGACAGCGGCGAACGTGGCACTGAGCCATGCATGAACTCTGGGTTCAACAGCGTAAGCTAACAGGGAGGCCTACTATAGTGTTGCAATTATCAGCTTGACCCTCAGTCCGATGCTGGGCGGGACTGGAGACGTTTCTTTTTTTTTTTTTTTTTAAAAAAAAAAAAAAGAAAAGCATCACAATCCCACAACCCTTCTCATTGTACGGCTGACTACTTGTCAAAGATCATCTCGTAGCGGGACTGTTTCCATAATTGCTTATTTACTCTCAAATACCCGCCTGGGCGATGTAGTCGGTTACACTGACAACCTTTGGAACAGCTAGGTGGTGGATACGACCAACTGGTCTCGGCGGCCGCCTCCCGATCTTGAAGCTGGAGCCCCAATATCGCTTTTGGTGCCGAAATAACGGGCGGGATTTCCTTTTCAGAGGTTCGGGCGGCGAGGAAGACTTCCCAGTCGGTGAAATTCCAAGGTCAGATACAAAGTAATAAGTTCTCACATCAGTGTCCATCTTCTACGCCCTGGAAACCTTTGCGCCACAACTCAACGAACAATCAGCTTCATGATCTGCGGCTTATCCACCATCATTTCGGCCATTAGCTTCCAAAAATCGTCCTCATCCGAGTATTTGCCCTCGTCGTGTGCCTTTCTGGTAATGTCCTCCACAGCATCAGTCAGATTGGCCAGCTTATATCTCTTGACGAGCAAGACCGCAACCAAGATGATATTTCACCAGCTGTCTATGGCGTGGTCTTTTCTGGGAAGGGCATTCAAGGCGTCGAACAACGTCTTCGTATTGGCAGGACGCTTAGCCTCGGACAGAAAGTCCCGCAGCGTGATGCTGCCATCCCTCCGAATCGTTTGTACTGCCTTGATGATTCGCCCAGCACGCTCAAAAATGACACGGGGGTCCTCTAAGAGATTCTCAGGCGAGAGAGTCAAAAGATCGGCGAGGACGGTCTCGGAAATACATGATGACAGAAGGGCGGCACAGTAAGTGGCTGCAGCAGCTTCCTCAGGATTCTCATAGGGCGGCCGTGGGGCTGACATGAAGACAAACCGCAAGAGAGAATTGTGCTTGAGAACCAGCTTGACTCTCCACTGCCAGACTCGCAGATCAGATTCATACTCCAGAGTTGGGAGAGGCAGCTGGACTGGTCGCCTCCATGGCTCCATGTCTGAGTACCATGCTCCCCTCAAGGGAGGCGCAGATGGTGAAGGGTTCATTTTCTGTGGTCTTTGAAATTTCCTGTCAATTGAGGCTAGGCCTTGGAGACTGTAATGCACATAAGTATTTTGTTCCGAAGACGCGAAGTACGAGTCTTTGTATCCCTCGGAGCTTTATTTTTTTCTTCTCTTGGACAACCATCCGTGACTAACTGTATCGTGGTCAGAGATTGGCTTTCAGGCCAGGCATAAAGAGTTTGGGGAAGCAGCCATGTTGATATCCCGTTAACTCGCTGGTTTGCATACAAAAAGTATGAGTGACCAAGCGAT
This sequence comes from Diaporthe vaccinii, assembly GCA_039880775.1. Classification (NCBI taxonomy): domain Eukaryota; kingdom Fungi; phylum Ascomycota; class Sordariomycetes; order Diaporthales; family Diaporthaceae; genus Diaporthe; species Diaporthe vaccinii. The sequence continues at coordinate 1,538,690 of JBCEDN010000009.1, forward strand.
TGCGGCCTCGTGGCTAGCCCACAGTTTTGTGCCTAGGTAGGAACTTGGAAAGGCTGAATGGCATTTAAAATCACTTCTGTGTCATGAACTATTTTTGAGTGATTCACATATTGACACCCTATGCGCTTGGTCACCTCCTGTCAGGCGTACATGGCACTGTTTTGAGGTGCGGCGTGGACATCTGCTACCTGCTTGATAGTGCTTGCTATGGCTTGCTGGCTGAGCAATTAAATCTCTGTCACCTCTAATTTAGAAGCTTCTGTCTATGTCCAAAGGCTCTCCCAACCTGCTCTGAGTATAGCAAAGGATAGTTGGCAAACAGTACAAGTGACTAGGATGCCAAATCTCACAAACGACTCTCCACTGTAGCACCATCACCACCCGCCTCGAGCTCAGCCCTTGCCTGTTCATTGAGCCTCTTCCACATAGCCTTCCTCAGCCCATGGCCGTCCATGAACAGCTGGAACCACCTCCTGTCATACTTGGGCAGCTTCCTGCCCAGCCCATTAAGCGGCTCCCCAGCGAGCTCCCTCACCTTTTCGAAGTACTCTTCAAAGTCAGGATACACCATGAGGAACTTGGGCCCATCGCCCTTGTCTTCTACCCTCTTGGCCTCCCACGCGCGCATTTCCTCAGCACTGGGCAACGTCCCCCTCCCCGCGAGCAGGCGTGCGGCGTAGACGGCCTGCCACTCGAAGATCTTAAACGTCAGGCCCGCACCAACAGCACCAACGAACAGCAGCGTCGGGTCCTGCTGCCAGACGACATGCTGGTACAGCCCCGGGACGCGGTTGTTGCGCGTGGGCACCTGCGGCAGGAAGGGAAGGCTCCAGCTGTAGCCGGTGCCGAAGATGAGGTGGTCGACGTCCGGGATGGCGGCGCCGTCGACGAGGTGGACCATCCGAGTGCGGGCGTCGACGCGGGATATCGAGGGCTGCTTCTTTATCCGCGGGTGATTGAATGCCTCGTCGCCGAAGTACGTGTTGAAGTTGTGGCCGATCACGACGGCGTGCACGTCCTTGGTTGTTTTGCTCGACGCCAGGTCGTACGCGATGTCAGCGCCTGATACGGAGGCGCCTACCACCACTACTCGCTATCGGGGTCGTCAGTTTGAGGGATTGTGACGCCTCAGGAGGCAGCAGCTGTCCACAGTCTGCCGTGCGACTACTCACCTTGCCTCTGAAGTCATCGCGCCCCCTGTACATCTTGCTGTGGAGCACGCTCCCCGGACGCGACGACTCAAACTCCTCCAGCCCTTCAATAGCAGGAATCCATGGCACGTTGAAGTGCCCCGACGCCACGACGACAGCATCGAACTTCTCGACCCACCACTCGTCCTGACCATCCCCTCCCTCCCGCCGCAGCGTGACCTCCCACTCCCCACCGACCTTGACAGCCCTCTCGACGGCGGTGTGGTACGAGACGAGCCCCGCGTAGCCGTTGCGCGCCCACAGACCCTCTACGTAGCGCCGCAGGACCTGCCAGTGGCGGAACGGCGTGTCGGCGCCGTGCCTGCTGACGGACCACTCGCTGCGCTCGGCGGGGATGTCCTCCGCGCCGCCGCCCGTGTAGCTCATAGCCACGTCGTCGACGTTGGTCTCGAGGTACGGGTAGATGGATGACTCGGCAAACCGCGGCTGGGCCGGCCTGGGCGCCTTCGCCGGGAGGGCCTCCGGGATGGGCACGGGCGGGTCACCCTCGCGCCGGGCCAGAGCCGCAAGGTTGGCCAGGGGCGGCGGGGGTTTCGTGTCGCCAATCCTGCGTGAGGCGTCAGTGAGGAGAACAACGTGGTGATGAGGGGTTCGGCAGCAGGTGAGTGCTTGGGCTTACCAGCAGCCGCCCGGGCCTTCGCGGCGCTCGAATACCCTGATCACATCGAACGTCTTCTCCCGTGCCAGGGCGTCTACTGCGATGGCGGCTGAGGGTCCCGCGCCGACGAGTGCGACCCGCTTGACTGGCATCTTGGCCGCGTGGGTGTGCGTCAGTCTGTAAGAGCTGAAGCGCAGCACAGAAAATCGTCCCAAAAATAATCACGCTGGAAATAAAATAAGTCGAGATGGGATAGGCTACCTAGGTACCTGCAAGTGAGATTGGCAGGCGTGGTTAGCTGTTGTACGAGGCCAGTCTGCTGTGATCGGGGCCATGCATACAAGCCATCCGCTACAACCCCGATCTTGAATGTCTCAGACGGGTATCTAATCACCCAGCAGCCCGGAAATCTGCCAAATACCTGCATGTCAGAATAGCCAGGATAGGTGAACCTTCATCCTTCGGCCGACCGGATGGTGTGAGATCGCGCCATCTTGCTAAGCCGGGATTAGCCAGCTTGGCCACGGAAATATGGAGCAAGCCGCTCTACATGGCTGCCCATACTGCCGGGCTACCAACTCAAGTAGGTGCTCAAACATATAATATACAATAATGGGTTGAGAATCCCGTCAGACGATTTCTGAACAAGGCGTGGTTCAGGACGGCATGGATAGCATAGTTCAACTTTTGGGCCCGGAGTCGTTATCCGAGGTGTTCATATGAGCATTTTCTCTGCATGCCGCGCCAGGGAAGACGAAAAACAACATCACACATCTACCTATGAGTCATTACGTGTTCTGAGGGCACAAAATGCATTTAATTCTCATCAGATTGATTGAGACGTTCTCCATTTTCAGCTGCCATGTGGTACCTGTTGTTCCCGCAACTGAACGCGGAACCAAAAGCCGCTCTCAATATCGGCCATGAAGGGAGACAGTGTGAGTTGAGCAATCGCAGCCGTGTGAGAAGCAGATTGTACGAATGGGAAGAAGACAGAGTGAATAAAGTAGAGTGGTTTCAAAAGAACCTGTTGAAAATGACACCCAAGAAATAGTCGGCAAAGCCCATGGGGAAGGGTTGCGGGAAAAAAAGAGTACGTTTCACAACATCCTCTTCTCAGGTTAGACGGGCACAAGTAGTATACGTTGCAAGGCCCACCTGAATTCTGAAGTACTGAATGATTATGCTGAAAGGTTCGGATTTTCATATTCAGGTTCGTATCGATTTTGCTCTCACTGATACACGGGTGGCAATTGCCTGAGGCTCTTTAGAAGGACCATGTGATATAAGTCATGCCACGCCTGTGTAGCTAAACCATCCCTCTTTTGATATGGGGATGGCTCAGTCTCTCAGATCTGGCAGGGTCTTCCATCACACAAGAGCAACTGGCACAAACGTGAGAGGCTGCTGAACGCGTGGGGGCATTGCTTGCAGCGACCGCCTCCGCCGCATTTCTTGGCAAGGAATCACAGCCCTTCTCGCCCAGGAGACATGATCTCAACAAAGACAACTTTGCAGGCCTGGCGATAAGTACTAATTCGGCGTCTAATTCCATCACATGTACGCCATTACTACAATGGTGGGCTGGAATTCGAACAAATTAGAAGGGCTCGGGCACCACTGGCATAGAAGGTTAAGTTCAGCTCTTTCGATGTAGCCTCACTTCGTAAGCGCACCTTTTCAGCTGGAAAAACTAATACAAGCCTAAATTTAGTACCACCGGACATCCTCAGACATCACATACAAGCCTTCGGAGCTCTGGAGAGCCGTACTTCTTGTCCGACGGCCCGATTATCTGGATTGGCCCTGCGAAGGCTTACGCTGTGGCACCCAATAGATATGCAACACTAAAACGTGCCTTTACTTATCAATGTCCATCCGTGTTTCCGCCTCTGCATAATGCTGAAACAGAAGGTTGGTTCCGTAGAAATCGGAAATTCTTACCTTGTCCCTCATTTACATCCTGTTGTAAACTTCTGACCCGAGACTCGGCCGACTATTTCATCACATCGAAGACATGAGATCAAGATCTTTTGGTCTTGTGGCAGCTACCTGGATCACAGCCTACGCTTTTTCGGGTCCTCCTGACCATAAAGTCCAGTCGAGAACATTGGATGCCGGCTCTGATCAGCTGCCTCCCTGTGCAGTGTGTCTCTTACTCGCCAGCTACTATCCCAAACCATTTGCTGACCAGCGCCTGATGGCAGGCAACATGTCTTGCGGATGGTGTTTCCAGTTCACCATGTACATCAACCAACACCACCTGCATTTGCCTTCACAGCGCCTCCGTATCCGCCGCTATGACACCTTGCCTACTGGAGAATTGTCCGACGACGATTGATCGACTCCACGCCCACAGATACGCCGCGGTCGTATGTGACGCACCCGTTCGAGATGAATCACGACGCTTGATCGTCGCTATATGGGTTTTGTTCTCATTTGCCTTCACCTCCGTCATCCTCCGTCTAGTCTCACGAGCTTCCTACTTCGGCGGCCGCCTGGGCTGGGATGACTGGACGATCATCATCCTGCTTGCTATTCAGATACCATCCATCACCACTTTCCACATATTAGTCCATTATGGTTTTGGCCAAGACATTTGGATGCTGGAGGAGTATCAGATCATCAAAATTCTCGAGGTAGGCACGTCGCCCTGTCAACTGTGGTTCCGTCCGTGATACTCACTAGACCCGCGGCCAGTATCACTTGGCCACTGAGCTCATGTACATTCTTGAGGTTTCTCTGTTGAAGATCTCCATCCTGCTACAATATCTTCGCATATTCAACTCCTGGGTATGGGCATATACCCTCCTGGCCATCTCGACCTGCTATGGGACCGCATTCATCACAGCAACACTAGCCTCTTGCAAGCCTTTCATCTATTATTTTCATAGGTGGCAAACAGAGTACAGTGGCACTTGCATCGATATGAACAGCGAGATATACGCATTAAATGTCATCAACATCATCCTTGACGGCACCATCACTCTCTTGCCGACAACACAGATGCAAGTCTCAATGGTCTCGGTCCACTGTCGCCGAAACAGTTGAATATTTTAATAACCAGTCTATTACAGTTGGAAACTCCAGATGACTGTCAGGAAGAAGCTAGTAATTGCTTTCATCTTTCTGGCCGGCTTCGTTGTCACAGGCATCAGCATTGCCCGCTTCACAGTCTTCTTCCAGGCCAAGGACGCGAATTTCACATGTAAACCCTCAGCCTCCCCAAAATTGTTCAGGTTTGTTAGTAATTAACATCATGCCTATCTAGACAGCTATGTTGAAATGGCTATTCTGTCTGTAGCAGAAATCAACGTCTCGATAGTATGTGTTCGCCATTTCTATTCTCTTCTGCCTTCCCTTCCCCCTCAATCATTACCTCCCTACAAATGGCTGCTAATATTAGTAAAAAGGTAAGCGCATCAATACCTGCAGTTGTTTCCCTGACCCGTCTGGTCAAGGGAAAGAAGGACACTGCCCAAGGCTCCTATAGCCCTTCTGGGGATCTAACAATCGGGCGACGCTTCAATTCGAATAGGAAAAAAGGGCCACGCGATCGGTGGCATGGGTTCACAGATGTTTTCTCCACTCATGCGACTGCCACCATAGTCTCAAGTCAGCCAAGATCTGCCGCCGCACACATCAGCAACGACGAGTTGGAGCTGCTGGAGGACTCCATCGTTGAGACGACAGGGCCGCAGAGTTTTGGTTACGAGAGGCACGCCCGCTCCTCAGATCAAGAGGCATACTATGGACCCCAAGCAAATCATGTCCCTCCATTCTATTCGGTATACACTGGAAGGACTACGTGATCCAGGTCTCTTGTTGTGATTATCAGGGCGATAAATTCTGCTTAGACATGACATAAAGAGTTACTCGAGCCTTGTTGACAATGGGATCTGGCGCCTGGCTAAATATCTAATGAAGTAAAAGTATTGGATATCTAGGTATACAGTCCATCAATTATCTTTGAGTCGACAACTACAGCCACATATCCATCCACCTGGAACCGGCACTGCATCATCGTGGCCTCGACGCTCTTTGTTTCGCTCTCAGAATACAGAGCCTCAGTCCTATTTTTGGATCCCAGTGGCTTTCAATGCGCAGGTATGCCCAGGCTTGAGAGCGCCACAATGCAAATCCATGCCCCCTCAATCTCGTACAGGCTGAGCGGTGTTGTCTGTGTTGACTGAACCGTCTTGTGTTTGGTTCTACTACGTGACTTCCTCCTCCAAGAACTTGTGCCCCGTTGTTTGTCCCGGCTTCAGCGAATTGGTTTCCGGCAAATCTTGATAGACGAGGAGTGTGAGCATTTAGGCATGAAGTGGGCATATCACTCCAGACAAAAGACGCCGCTGGAATATCTGCGACTGGAATACTAGCATCTGCATTCGTCGAAGTCCAATTCTGGTCTGCTGAGTCGTGATCTAACCCATTTTATCCAAAACGCCGGTCTATGCAGTATCGTCAAGCCCATACAACGCCATCGCCAGCCAGCCAGGCAGGTTTCCCAACAGTTGCTAGCACCAGGATGTCCCAAGGTTCGTCCTCGGGAGGGATAAATCGCATTCACTCGCTGACAAGCGCACGTCATGGTGCCCCATTCATCTTAACCATCTCATAATCTCCCGCGCCGTCCCTTCCCCTCCCCCGTCCCCTCCCTCTCGAGAACCCCTGCTCCTCGTCGCCGTCTGCCGCCTGGCTGCTGCCCTCGCCACCATTAGCCGCGCTGCCGTTCGCATTATTACCGCTGCTGTTGTTGTTGGCACCGGAGCCACCGCCGCCAATCCCCCCACCTCCGAAGAAGACGGGCCTCAGCTCCCGGTACTGGCACCCCCACACGCCTAGTGAGACGCCCACTGCGCTGGAGACGGCCATGGCGACCCACCAGAAGACGTTGCGCGGGACCTGGCCGGTGTACAGGGAGACGACGACGAGGTGGATGAAGTGGGTGGTGAGGCCGAAGTCGAGGACGAGCTTGGAGCGGATGACGATCATGACCATGGCGACGGCCCTGCGTAAATGAGTCAAGTCAGCAAAGACAAGTAGTGACACACACAGAGACACGAGGATGCCCTCCCGCCGTCTCTCTCCTCCCGGCCTGCGGACACACAACAACAGAAACTTACATGAACAGCCCACCGTCCAGGATCCACATGAATGCGTTGAGCCAGCCCTGCGTCGTGTCCCCCCTGACGGCCGACCAGCCCAGCACCAGGTCGAGCGAGAACCCGCGCCCGGACACGAGCGCCGTGAAGAGCATCAGCACCAGGGCGGCGAAGTAGTACAGGGCCTGCAGCGCGGCGATCTGGCCCAGGATCCGGAGCGGCGGTAGCTCCGTCAGGGCGCCGGAGCGTGGGGGCCTCCGTCTCCTCGCCATTTCGTCTCAGACTGTATGTGTGGTCTTGGTAGTAGGGTCTGTAGTGGTGATGGTGGCGGCGGAGGACGACGTGATGCGCCGGGTCTCGTGAGTAGGTAGCAGTTGTTCGGGGATGGCGGTGGTTCGACGGGTCAGGGCTGCTTGCTACCTAGGGCGCATTTCGGGTTGAAGAGACAGAAAGACGGAGACCAGACAGATTGGTGTCGCCGTGTCTGTGGTGACGTGTTGCCACCGTCGGTGTATCGATCTGGAATATCGAAGCTCGTGTGAGATACAGGAACCACTCTATGGGGGGCTAGGATCGGTAACAAAAGCAGTCTATGCGGCTGTAGGATGTCGAGATTGATGACAATGTGTTGTGTGGTGATCGCAATCACTCCCGCTGGCACCTGGTCCCTTGCTTGTTCCCGCCAAGCCCGCTCCAGGGATGGTAGGCGGAACCCTGGCTGCAGCTCGCCCCGGCACCCTACGGCACAGCACCAAGCTCCCGGCACTGACGTACCTGCCAACGCACCGGGACATGACCTGACCGCCCAAATAATTCTGCCGCCCGGGAAGCTCTCTTCAGCGGATAGCCCAGTGAGCGGGTGAGGGAGTGAATGAGTGCATCATCCATCCATCCCACCTCGAACCCGCCCTTCCGGTCGAACCAGCCTTCAATCTCCAACGCCACAATCGCATGCCAAACCAGGGCATCATATCCCTCTGCGAAGCAAAGAAGATGGGTCTCACAGATTTCTGGAAGTCCTCGACGGACAAGCGAGCCGACGAGGTCCGCAGCGGCGCCGTAGCCCCCACGAGGACGGAGCGCAAGCGGTGCTGGGAGAGCCGCGACGCCTATTTCGCCTGTCTGGACCGCAACAACATCCTGGACGCCACCAAGGACGACAAGGCGGCGGCGAAGCAGTGCGGAGGGCAGTCGACCGCCTTCGAGAGGGACTGTGCCTCCGAGTGGGTAAGCAAACCATTGAGAACGAGGACACACGGCACGGTGGGAAGGGCCGGATGGTTGACCGGTTGGCTGACTGTTGGGGTTTGTTTCCCCCGGAACATACAGGTGACATATTTCAAGAAGTGGCGCGTGGCAGAGCACAACAAGAAGCAGAGGTTGGCGCAGCTCCAGGCGCAGGGCGCACAGAACGTTCAGATACAGAGCGGGCCGGCCGGGTCATGACGGAACTCACATGACCTCCGAAGGTGGAAAGGGCAACTCGTGTTGTGTTTGAAGGCTGCAGTGTCTGTGTGTACATATCACAGGTGTGTATTGAAGGAAAAAAGAAAGCAAGTACGTGAAGGAGGAGGACCAACCCGCAATTGCTTCACACGAGGGATCAGGGCGTTCGGGGTGGGCGGGCAAAATATCATAATACCAGGAAACCATTCTACTCACAGTCAGCACCCATCCACCCACTCGCCTCAAGTGTAACTTGGTAGTCGTTCAAAAAAGAAGTTGAGATGCTGTAAGACGACAGGACACACCAGATATGCCAGCCAGTCGTTCAACCAGGACCACGTCCCAACCGTACCAAGCTGGACCTGCCCGGGGAACCAACGGAGTATAGAAGAAACAGAGCTCCAATTTCGATTGTCATCCAATGTTAGTCTATGAGGTATCATTGAAGCTATATACAATGCCCCCCAGCATGCAAACCAGTCATCCAAATACCTCCCTCCCTCATTCAACGCATCTCCGTGGCCTCGGGGTGGAGGAGGAATTAGGGGGGAAAGCCCATTCTGTATTGCTTTTCTCTTCCGGCGTGTTCATGAGAGTGTGGAAACCTAAAAGAAAAAGGAAAAGGAGACTGCAGCCTGATTTGGTCTTCATTTCAAGATTTGGTTGCTGGTGTCGATGTTTTTTTATATCCATCCGTTGGGGGGTTGGTGGGGGACCAGGCCGCCTTCACTATCTTCTTCGTTTCATCCCAGTCAAGGGACAAGACAGCCCCAAGCTTCTGCTCTCTCTCTCTCTCTCTCTCTCTCTCTCTGCCCGTCTAAACCTCTCACAAGAAACTCCGGAAAAAAAGACAGCAAACACCATTCAAACACAACCTGGCCAATTGAACGCAGGAACAAAAGAAAAAAGTTGTAAATGATCTGGATCGGGTCGACTCGGGTGGGCGTGTCAGTCGATAGACAAAGTAGAAGAAGAATTGAAATGATAAAAGAAGACGACAATAAGTGGTCGAGAGTCAGGGAGAGGAAAAGGAGAAGAAAAGAGTATTGACAAGAAAGGTTTGGATTCGATGCTTTCGATGCTGTAGTGGTATCATATCGTTTTTTGCGCGAATAAACAAAAATCGGCCCCCTCCCGCAGAGGGGGAAAAAGGGTGCGGTTGCCTCAGATGTCTTCTTCCTCATTATCCACACCTCCTCTGGTCGTTGCCACATTCTCTTTCCCTGTTCTGGTCTTGCAGGACCAGAGACCCTTTGCTTCCATCCTAGGCGCTCCTCCCTCCTCAGGTGGTTCATTACGCCGGCCCATTGACGGCAGGCAACGGTGGCAGGGCCTTATCCAAGCTCTCCCGGCTCATCTGCCCCTTGACACCGGCCTTGTCGGAGTATTTCGACACCTGGCTTCCGCTCCTCGCTCGGCCCATCATCTCGTGAACCCCAATCCCGCTGTCGGCGCTCTCCGGCTTAGTGAGTCGCTTCCCGTGGCCAAATGCGCTGCCATTGCCTACCATGCTACCACTCGTCTTAGGCGGAGTTGGTGGTGCCCTGGACGGTTCACGCATGTTCGAAAGCGCAGGGTTGCCTGAGCCGGAACTGTTGCGGTCCTGACCGTCCCTTGCCGGCGTCCATGGTCGCGCGTCAAGGCCAGCCGTCGTGTTATTTGTCCTGCTTGCGCTGTGGTCGTGCTCGCCGTTGGTAGATCCCTCGCTAGGCTCCTCCACGATAGGCAAGATAGCCTGGTTCGCTGCGTCATGACTGTTCGCAATTGGGCTGTTGGTGGCCATCAGGGATGGAGCAGTAGCGGCCGCTATGGAGGGGAAGATGCCGCCGCTGGCCGAGCCAGTCGTCTTCATGATCCGCTCCGGAACCCCCTGCTCGGTATGGCCATGCTTCTCCGCCTTGGCCGCAACGTGCTCTGCTCTCCGCATCGTCTCCTCTGCCTGAGGTGAGATGGCTCCAGAGCCACGGCCGGGTGGCGCAGGAGGCTCGTGGGTTGGGGCTGCTGGGATATTATTACTCGTAGACCTGCGGCCTGCACTGTTCCAGCTTGGCACGCGCTGTTTTGACTTCTCGGCGGCTGCCACGGCCTCGGCATTCTGTTTCTCCTCGGCCTCACGTTGTGCCTCCTCAGGAGACATGGTTATCCCGGACATGAAGTTGAGGAATCGATCACCATAATTCTCTGGTGGCAAGGCAGAAATTTGCGTGCGGTCGCTTGAAAGTCCCTTCCAGAAGTGTTCGATCTTTTTGATGACACCGTACTAGAGTCAAGTCAGTAGTGGGTCCTTCCAGACAAAAGGGAACTTGCTTTCTCGACTTACATGGGTCAGGCAGTCAATGACTCCCAAGTAATAGATCTCTTCACCTGGCGTGTTGTCCTCGTGGGTGGCCCGCATGCCACCGTCGTCCGAGTAGAACAGGGAATCAGACTTTGCGTTGGCGACAGAGTCCTCCAGGACATCGGGCATGCCAGACATGCTCTGTCCCATGGGCACCGGCCGCTCGGATTTGATCAGCTGCCGCATCTGGGCAGCACGGCGCTGGTTCTCGAGCTTTGAGGGCGTTCGCATCAGGACCTGGTTAGGGTCCTCGGAACCCTGCGCGCCGCCGGGGCTAAAGACCTGGAGGTTCTGGGCCCGCAGGTTTTCCTCGTTGCCCTTGCGAGTGTCGTGCACACCGATCAGAAGAGAATAATCCATTATGTGCAGCTTCTGCATCAGCTTGACATCTTTCTGCAGCTGCTCCATAAAGAGCCGCTTCTTCTGGATGCCGAGCTCCAGGTGCCTCTGCCGCCTCAGCCAGTTGAGGTCCTTCAGGGTTGCCCGAGGGTTCTTCTCTAGGTCTTCCTCCCTGTAGTCCCTGCCAATGGTAGATCCCTTCAGGTCGAAAGTGGTGTGGATATCCCGGTGTGGCGGGAACAGGTTGTTCATGACGACGAAGTGGATCTTCCTTCCCCAGGGCGTCTTGACCCGATGAAGGCCGTAGAACTGCGAGAGCAGCGTGTTCGGGTTTTCAGTCACATGCTGGTAGTACTCCTTCAATATCTTACGAAGGAACTTGTGCTCGCCGTGGTGGATTGTCTTGATGATGAACCTGTAGTCCCTGGAGAAGTAGAAGAAGCTACCACTCTTTCCCGGTGACCCGAGCTCCGAGAGAATATACTTTCCTGTCAGGGACATGAGGTAGTCGGCCGGATCCAGGTGGAACAGCTGCCGCAGGTGTCGGAAGACCCAAGGCGCGTAGTCCTTAAACTTGAAGTCGTACTTTGCAGAGGGGACAAGCTCATTTCCGGTGCTGCGGTTGCAGACCTGTCAGTACCTTTTTCTCAACGCACCTGGCTCAAACACCCGCGAGAGTCCGAAAATACACGCTCCGGCAAGACTTACATATCGAATGTTGTTTTGGACTTAGCCTCAAAATCCGCATCTGTCAACGGACGATCTAGCTTGGCATTCGTGCGGGACACGGCTACTCGTATGCCCGTCAGCATGTTGTAGGCGGTGACCCAGTTTGCGTGCTTCTCGTCGACCTTGGTGCCGACCAGCACACGATCGTCATCCTCCTCTTCCTTCTTCTTCTTCTTGCTGGCCCTCTTCTGCCTATATGCCTCTGCCCACCGCATGGCGTCCTCGTCGGGGAAGGCCTCGTCGCGGGGAAAGTCGCTGTGCAATGACCGGGTGTTGCGTCTGACCAGGTTGATCGAGGCTCTCCTAGCACCGCCGGGGGCGGCGTTGGTGGGCGAGAAGCGACCGCTGGTGACTGCACTGTCTTGCCCGTCACGCGACCCGCGGGGTTGGCCGGGCCTAGGTACCTCGAGGGTATGACGGTGTTTCAGCCCTGGGTTTGCTGGGTGGAGATTGGGTGTCGATGAGTTGAGACTTGTGTTACCCGACATCTGGGCAGGAGAGGAGAACCTCTGGGGTGGTGGAGCGTTCGGGTCCAGGCTGGACCTCTGGTTTGCCGGGCTCGAGGACCGGACACGGGAGCCACTGTCGGCGTAGAGACCATTGCTGCCGCCGCCAGCGCCGGGTGCATCCCCTCTTTGGCCCTGCTGCATCGAAAACCCTGACGGGGAGGGCTGGACAGAGCCTGTGGTTGCGGAGGCCATTGAGGTCCTTATCGAGGGGGGCTCCGCGTAGCTGTGGGCTGAGGTGCGATCAGCCGTCCCATTAGGCATTTGTGGTCGCGGGGGAGCGGCTCGGTCTGGCGGGGAGATGGTGATGGGGGCACCGTTGGACAGGGGCTTCTGGGGGCCGTCCCCATGGGCGAAGCCATTTGTCTTCCAGTCGTGATCCACCCCTTCAATGGCTCCATTGTGGCCATTGGTTGTGCTCATAGTCGAGGTCCGGGTGTCGTTGCCGTTCATGTGGTAGGCGTCCGACGACTCGGAGGTATGCGTGGAATGAGAGGAGCTGCCGTCGAAACTATCATTTGAGACGTGCGAGTTGACCGAGTGCGGCACGTGCCCATTGACCTTGACGTCGATGTTCGGGATTCCCTCCTCGTAGTGGCTGGGGCCGTTCAGGTGGACGACTCCGGCGTGCTGGAAGTGAATTGGCGAGTTGTGGTCATTGAGGAACGATGGCATCTCGTACGGGGGAGGTGTTCGGCGTCGAGAACAGTATACTAAATGAGCGATGATGGTCGGCAAAGCCGAAGGGGGTTGGGAAGGAGAGGCGGGTAGTTGAGGATCAGGCCCAGGGTCGGACGGAGTCTGGGTCTGAATCTGGTCCTGCCTGGTCGACGTTGCAGGAAAGCGAGATAAAATCCGGAGGGAGACGGTTCTGCGAGTCTGGGATGCTGAACTGCGGTTTGCTCGCCCTACCCGAGGAGTCGATGGATGTTGGTGACGTCCTCAAGCAAGGCAAGGCGTGATATGTTGATGTGAGATGCGGTGTGGTGGTGTGGTGGTGGTAGTGCTTTGGTGGTGGAGATTGGGAGCGAGTCGAGGGAAGGATTTAGGGGATAACGAGACGGGCGAATCGCGTCGGCATCGCTTGTCAGGCAGTAATCAACGGGCCGGGGGGTTGACTGTACCCTCGAGGGCAGGCTACGAGGTCCAAGGGGGCGGTCGCGTCTGGCACAGGGCTGTTGTGTATGCGAGCTTGGCTTGTCTGGGGGGGGGGCGGTCGGAAGGGGGCAAGGTCGTCGTGGTCGTCGATGTATTGAGTGTGTGTGTGTCGAGTGTGTGATGGTGAGCGTGTATGCTAGCCGCCAGAGAATTGAGTTCTGAGAGTGCGGGAGCGGGAGGTCGGAAAGGACGTCGTCAGTTCGTTTGGAGATTGCGAGTTTTGCTGGGGCTGGAGCAGGAACTGGGCAGAAGCAGCAGGCAGGCAGGCAGAGAGGCTGGCAGGGCGGGCGGCGGTGGTGCAGGGGAAAAGAGGGAAAGGAGGTCCGGGTCGGGCTTAGGGGGCGCTAGGACGACCAGGGCATGGACTGGCTGGGCTGGCTGGGCGAGGGTGGGTAACGGATCGGATTGGGCGGCTGAGCCACTGAGATGGGCCCCGCCAGCTCCAACCCAGCTGAAAATGCATGTCCGTCCAGGCCGTCCAGGCCGTCCTAACTCTGGCTCCCACGTTTTGCTGCGGGCGGGTGCAGGCCTACCGGGGCATATCTCGGATGGGATACGACGGGGCCAATCAATCTTTTGGCAGTCCGGGACTACTGGGCTACTACTGCTGACAGTGTCTTGCTTGCTGGCTCGCGACGCCTTCACATTAGAACAAAACCAAAACTTCACGGTCCTCGCCCTGTCAGCCGGTTGGTATCGTGGTCGAGAGCTGCCCGCGCCTCGCGGATCCCAAGCCAGTGGGCCACTTTATGTGCAGGACCTGGGTCAGTTTTGCAACGTTGACGGCCCGCGACCGAGCATCCCATTTCTCTCATTCTCTCTCTCAGTTCGCCTGAACTCTATCAGCTGTGGACTACCTAGGTAGGTAGTCTGCATAGTCTAAGGGTCTAATGGTCAGATCACTATCTCGTCCCAGTACGGTAAAAAGTATGCTTATATGCTGTAGCAGCTGGGGTGAACAATTGTGTTCTTGTCTGCTGTCTGCCGTCTGCTGGCAGTCCGGTACATATCAGCTCCTGCGCTCAATCGCCGCCATCGGTAGACAGTAATGATAACTGACTCCTGTGCAACAACAATAGCAACAACCATGGGTAACCTGACCTGCAGCTGGCCGAGCTTGTACCTCGCCATATCCACACTTTCCTGAAATAACATGCTGCAGATTCAACGACACGCAACACTCGGGAGACAATCACGTAAAGCCAATGAACGTTTCCAAGTGGACTAATCATACCACTACTACAGTATTACCACTACTACCCTGCGCGAGTAGCAAAGACCACAGCCTCTCACTCCGTGATCTCTACCCCTCAGCCATTTGAAGTACATACAAGCAGCTAGCTACCAACATGTCAGCCTGCCAGTGTGCTAGGGCTGCCAGGTACGGGGTACAGCTGCCAGTAGGTGGGTAGTACCATAATACGGGCCTTGTCGACGATCACCCCCCCTGAAATCACCTCCCAACGGTGTGGGTGCGGGTGAGCAGGTGAGCAGCAGAGGTGAGAGAGAGAGGAAGAGAGAGAGAGAGAGAGCGAAAACGTGGAGACCAATAGGCCACATGTCAAACCGGGCGGGAATGAGGTCACAGCGTCGGATCGGCCAGCCTCCCTCGTCCCCTCGCCGTGCCCCAAAACAAAAAAAAAGGCGACATTGATCAGCACTTGAAACGACATGACAGCGTCGGCAGGTCCCACGAGGGGTGTGGCCTGTCCACTTCCTATTCCTTCTCCTTTGCCTTCAATCCACGGGTCCAGTCAATTAATCAAATATCAGCCTCTACGGGAAATATACGGAAAATACGCCCTCACAGACGGGACAAAGACACGCGCATAAATACAAACAAAGTTACCACAGTAATCCCGCCACGCCCCATGCACACAAGGTACCGCGCATAAGAAAGTTATGTGTTGTAGACAAAGCCCAGCTAGTAGCTCTCCCATTAACCCCGGCAGGACGACCCCCGTCTTGCCAGCCCGAAACCCGACGCGGCGCACGCAACGGGGAAAGCAAGGCAGGGAAGGGGGTGCCCCACAACTCATCAAAGACGAAAAAGGGGAGCAAAGGGAAAGACAGACAGAGAGGGAGCAACCCAAATCTCATGGCCCGGGGACCCGCCCCCGCCAAGACCGCGGACGAAATGGGGTCGGTTTGCCTTCTTGCCCTGGCAGAGAGAGCGTTATTAGTCACGGTCGGGTCTCGGAGCCGCGTGCTTTCTTTCCTAGGAAATACATAGAGAGGCGGAGTATAGTGAGTGCATGCGAAAGATTGCTTGATGTAGGCTCTTTGTGGTCATTACCTTCATATGTGTGAATGCAGCGCTGCTATTTTCTGGGTATGATGATGATTTGGTAGAAAGATGAGCATCCCAGCAGCATCATCGCCAACCTAGCCGGCATTACGATGCCCACACCAACCCACCCAAGATATAGAATAGCAATACAACAAGCTGCAAATCCCTTTCGTCCCTCCACCATCCGAAACAAGGCTGCCGTCCTTTCCAACAAGTTGCTGCTCAGTCAGGCCGGTGAGCTCCACCGGAGCCGGAATCTGCACCCAATGCCTCAGTCAGCCAGGTCAGCATGTCAGACGCAAACGTTTTAAGCCCCGGCCACCACAGCCAAGCCGTCGTAGATCATCCTCTTGACCGCCCAGAACGTGCCCCCTTGCTGCGGCGCCCCGGCGGCAGCCGGCACGCAGATGCTCTCCACCTCGATCCGCCCCGTCGCGCTCTTCCTCACCGCGACTGCCCCGTCGATCAGTAGCGTGCCCTCGCCCCGGAACTCGGCCGTGTGGCCCGCCGTCTGCATCGCCCGCCGCAGGTCCGCGAGCCGTAGGTCGCCAACGTGCAGCGGCTGCGCCACCGACCGCGACGCCGACGCCATCGTCGTCGGGAGCACGTCCAGCGTCGGCACGACCGGCACCCCCGCGACCAACACCTTCTCGTCGGTCCCCTCCTTGGCATCGGTTTCGCCCTCGGTCTTGAGGCGCTTGTGGGCGGCTTCCTCCTCCGCCGCCCCGGGCAGATGCGGGTGCGTGTCTGCGTTGCCCTCTGCGCCCACCAGCCTCGCCGTGACGGTCACGATCCCCAGGCCGCGTACGTTCTGCCACTTGAGACGTTTGACGAGTGGCTCGGCCAGCTTGACGACCCACGCATTCGTGTCTACGCTGGCATCGACCGGCACCCCCACGCCTGGTGTCAGCACCTCAGCCGTCGTCGTGCCATTGTCGGCAGTGGTTATCTCGGCGCCAAGGAGCTTCTTGCAGTCGGTCGCAAGTGCCATCGTCTCCTCCTCGTTGCCAGACACGAGGATGAGCTTGCGTGGCTCGATGAGCGGGATTAGCATGTTGAGGGATCGCTTGTCGTGCAGGCCACTGAAGTCGACGAATGCGATGCGGAGGTTGATAGGAATGGTCTCTTTCGTGACGACCAATTTTGAGGGACCAAGGTTGGGCACCTCTTCCTCTTCCCCGCCGTCAAGCTCATCGTCTACGGCTGCGGAGCCCTCCGAAGGGGCGGCCATGGGCACATCGTCGGACGCGGCTCTGTTCAGTTGGGGCCGCTTGTTGGTGGTGTTGGCCTTTTTGCCGAGGTCATCCCACTTTCGCTTCTTCCCGATGCCTTCGATTTCCTCTTTCTTGATGGCTCCTGGCTCCTGCCCGTCGTCCTCACGCTCTTCCGCTTTCAGGAAGTCTTCTGGTCGGATAAGATCGCCAAATTCGTCGGTTCTTTTCCTTCGTACGGGGATGGGGAATATTCGCTCCCTGCCTCGCTTCCCACGCACATCGTAGTCATGGACACCTGTCTTCTTTACAAGGACATTAATGCCCAGGTCCTCGTCCTTCAGGACCACCTTCTTCCGGCTTGCTTGTCCCATAGTCGTCGACACGTTTAGAGCTCTTCCTTGCTGTTCGGTCTCCGACTCTTCTGATTCCGTGGATGACTCGGATGATGCATCGTCTACGCCATCTCCAACTGCCTCGAGGGCGGTGGCACCACCAGTCTGGAGCGTGGCCTGTAATTGCCGCTGCGTAGCAAGCCACTGCTGGTAGATGGTCAGATCGTTCCCTTCCAGAGGCACCCGTTGCGCCTCGGCAAGTTCAAGCTCTCTCCCTCCCCCGTAGACTTGCTCGGGAGTCTCCCCGTTGCTCAGCTGCTCGGCCGCGACGCCATCTCGGCGCTCTTTCCACCACTCCCACAGTGTCCTGGATATCGACGGCGTGTTCTGTAAGCTGAGGTTCGGTTTCTCGGTGAGCACCACAAGGTTCTTTGAGTCCTGGGCAATAGACTTGAGGACATCCTTGGAGAAGCCCCATTCCATGCTCCTGTCGCTGGCAAGAACGACCATGCCTCGTGTCCACCCCTCTTCGGTCGACCTTCGAAGGAGACGGTCAACCTGCGCCTTTCGTTCTAGCAGTTTGAGGTGTTTAAAGTCGAAGGGGCCTGAATTCTTGCCCTTGTTGCCGTCTCCATTGACGTTTTTGGAGCCGTCAGCACCGGCCTCGAACTCGCGCACGATGCTTTCATCCATCCACTCAAACATGCTCCTAGCGTGGCGCAAAGTGCTGCTGATATTCCTCGCGGCAAGATAGAGGTGGGCGCCACTCAGGCTGCCAGCGGCATCCTTGCCCTTTGCTGCCTCTTCACGCCATGCGTGCTCCATGAGGTACGATAGTTCAAGGACCCTAGCGCTAGAATCGACGGGGATCAAGACCGTGCCGCCCTTGGCCACACAAGCTCGAATGTTGTCGAGCAGCTGCTCGTCTCGTTTGGTGCGAGCTAGTGATGTCGGTGTCCTGCTGCTGCATACAAGCGCCGTGGGCTTGCGCAACTGTTCGATGACCTCGGCTCCACCATGCCCACCTCCTAGCCACGCCGCGCCCGCAAAGACATTCTCTCGGGCCTGATTCCAGTCGACAGCATAGACAATCGACTCCAACCCATGCTGAATATGCCATATCGTGCCACCGAGGGTGTGTCCGGAATTGTAGGCGGTGATGGTCAGGCCGTTGAGTGGGGGCGAGAAGGGAGACGGAAGGGGCTGGTGGGGTTGAGAGTACTTCAGCGGCTGGACAAGGGAGAAGTAACGGGCAATCTCTTCGGATGTCGGGGCCTGTCGCAGGAAGTTGTCATCAGCAGATGCTGGCTGGGTGTACGCATACGAAGTCTCGGCCAGGGAGCCATGGTTGATAGTCGTCGCAGCTGCCGGCGTCGAGGCGTATAGGTCCTGCAGCAGTGTTCGCCCGAGGTCGATGACTGGCCGGGTGGCATAGACGGGGATGCGGGTGAAGAGCGGGAAGTTCTTGCAGCAGTGGGCGAAGGCGGCAAGGTGGGAGACGGTCGCGTGCGTGAGGAGGATCAACGACAGTGTTGGGACTTGTCTGTATTCGTGTTGGTTCAGCGCTCACAAGCATGGGCGCGCGACGGATGCACTCGTCGAGGGGGGTTGTGACGTACTTCTCGAGCTCCTTGAGCTTGTCAAGGTCAAAGGTCTCGTCCCATCCGACGTCGATGAGAACCTTGACGCCTCCATCCAGCTCCAGCAGCGACTGAGATGCGGTGGACTCTGAGAGAGCCCCCTGTAGGGGGCAGAAGGTGAACATGGTCGCCCTGGATAGCTTCTACGTCGCCATGCGCATCTTTTCCTCTGAACTGGGTCGTTGGTTGTGCTCGTAGATACGCCGCCAAGTTCAACAGTAGAAAGAAAGCGGATTAAATCAGTATAACTCTACTAGCCACGCCTGGTGGGCTTGGTAACGAGTGGAAAGGTACTGTAGTCAATGAGTACGTGCGGCAGTCGATACGCAGCACACTTTGGTTTCTGTAGGTGTTGTTGTTGGCTTTCAGGCAGTACAAAGAAAGACCAAGGCAGGTTGATGATCCCTGGCTGCGATGCCTGACCTGAATTGACGTGCAGCCCTCCCCCAGAAAGTTAGCACTGCACAGGCCGGCAAGCTGCAAATGATCAACACGAGGGGTGGTAGCAGCGGCAGGCAGGCAGTCTGACTGCTCGGGAAGAGCATGGATCCCTGTCTAGTGTTCCTGGTGTCACTTTTTGGAAAGGCCACCTTGAGCTTGACCATCCGGCGACGATGCGGGCGAGGTCTGTCTCCCGTATTTTATTAATACCCAATCAGCCTGGTTCGTTGGAGACACTCTCTTGATTTACATCACGTCTGCGAATTCACCTCGATACTCATCCACGGCCATGCTGCTCCTCGTCCAAAGCCAATGAGCCTGTTTGCATCTCGTCTCGTCTCTTCTCCCTCTCTCTCTCCCTTGGCGCAAACTCGAGCATCCTAGACGCACCTCGGCGATCATCGACCACCACCGCAACCACGCTGTCCCGCAACATCTGACACCGTAGCCTTCGCCCACCTTCGCCGGGACCCCTTCTGCGCGAGCACTACCCTTGAAGCACTGCAATAGTCCCATTGCGCAAACCATCAAGATGGACCACGCCATGTACCATTCCCTTGGCATGGGCCAGCAAGATCCCAACGACCCAAACAGCCAGTACAACCAGTCGAACCAGGGCACACCTAATCAGTTCCAACCGCCTGTTGCCCCCAATCCGTACCAGCAGCAGCAGCAACAACAGTTCCCACCTCAGCAAGGCACTCCTCAGGGACAGCAATACTATGGGACACCTTCGTCGATGCCGCCTGGCGGCCCCTCGCCCCAGCCGACCCAGGGATATTTCCAGGGCCAGCCCCAAGCAGACCCGAACGATATCACGGCGCAAATGGCAGGCATGTCGCTTGGGGCGGAGGGCCACCAGGTTGGGGTGGGAAAGAGGAAGAAGAAGGACAGGCACGCATACCACCAGGTCGAATCGACCGGTTCGTCTCAGGCATTCAACGGCATACCTCCCGCAGGCACACCTGCTACGGCCTTCCTGAACGCCGACCCCTCAGGAACCACCGGCTTCGTCGGCCAGCCAGGCTTCTCGCCGCAGCCGCACCAGGGCCAGTTTCCGGCTCCGGTCAATGCCCCATACACACCAGGTAGCGTTGCCTCTCCAGCAGAGTTCGGCGCGAGGGACGGCTCTAGCGAGGCTGCTGTCTCGGCTGGAGGGCAGAACAAGGTCTCCCAGGACGAGCTCCCCAGTGTACCCGCCGCCCGAGACGCCGCGCAACAACACTACCTCAGCAACATATACCCAACCTTCGAGAAGCATGTGCCGCCTCCTGCTTCCGTTTCTTTCGTCGCCCTTGATCAGGGCAACTCCTCGCCCAAGTTCGCCCGCCTGACCATGAACAACATCCCCGCCACCTCGGAGGCGCTGCATACGACTGGACTGCCCCTCGGTCTCATGCTTCAGCCGCTGGCCCGGGCTCAGGCTGGCGAGGCCGAGGTCCCCGTTCTGGACTTTGGCGACATCGGCCCACCTAGGTGTAGGAGATGTCGAGCATACATCAATCCTTTCATGATGTTCCGTTCGGGCGGCAACAAGTTTGTTTGCAACCTCTGCACATATCCCAATGATACCCCGCCAGAATATTTCTGCGCAACTTCGCCACAAGGCATTCGCGTCGACCGGGACCAGCGGCCGGAGCTGTGCCGCGGCACCGTCGAGTTTGTGTGCCCTAAGGAGTACTACAACAGGGAGCCAGTGGGTTTGCTGTGGCTCTTTGTCATTGATGTAACCCAGGAGGCTTTCAACAAGGGTTACCTTGAGGCGTTCTGTGATGGTATTTTGGCCACTTTGTACGGTGCGGACGAGACAGAAGAGAAGGATGAGAATGGTGAGGCAAAACGGAGAATACCGCCCAACTCGAGGGTTGGCTTTGTCACTTATGACAAGGAAGTGCACTTCTACAACTGCAGTGTGAGTGTTCAAGGCCATCTCGCCTGATTCCAAAGCTGACTGTGAATCCCAGGCCGCGTTGGAGCAAGCTCAAATGATGATCATGCCTGATATCGAGGATCCATTCGTACCACTGAGCGATGGGCTGTTTGTTGATCCCCATGAGTCAAAGTACGAACCCGGTCGTGTGCCTTTCCTCGTTCAGAGACAAAACGCTGACCATAGCATAGGGCTGTCATCTCGTCTCTGCTCACAAGATTACCCCAGATGTTTTCTGCCATCAAGAACCCGGAGCCCGCTCTGCTGTCCACTCTCAACTCTGCCGTCTCCTCTCTCGAGAAGACCGGAGGCAAGATCATCTGCTCACTATCAGCGTTGCCTACATGGGGCCCTGGCCGTCTGTTCATGAGGGACGATGGCAAGCATCCAGGTGGCGAGATCGACAAGAAGCTCTTCACGACTGAGCACCCTGGCTGGAGGAAACTCGCCGAGAGAATGGCTGCCGCCGGAGTCGGAGCCGATTTCTTCCTTGCTGCGCCCACTGGGGGCTACCTCGACATTGCCACGATAGGTTACGTCTCTGCTATCACCGGCGGTGAGACCTTCTACTATCCGAACTTTGTGAACGGAAGAGACAATGCCAAGCTGTCCCTCGAGGTGAAACATGCTGTCACTCGGGAGACCGGTTACGAAGCCCTCATGAAAGTGAGGTGCTCCAATGGCTTGCAAGTCTCTGCATACCACGGCAACTTCATCCAGCACACTTTTGGTGCTGATCTCGAGATTGGAAGCATCGATGCGGACAGGGCAATCGGTGTCACTTTCAGCCACGACGGCAAGCTAGACTCGAAGCTGGATGCTCACTTCCAGTCAGCGCTGCTGTACACCACCGCAAATGGCGAGCGCAGAGTGCGCTGCTGCAATATCGTGGCCAGTGTCAGTGACCATGCCAAGGAGAGCATCAAGTTTGTCGACCAAGACGCCGTCGTGTCGATCATCGCCAAGGAAGCAGCAACAAAACTGGCGAGCACGTCAGCCTCATTGAAGGACATCAGGCTCGTACTGCAGGAGAAGACCATCGACGTGATGGCCGGCTACAGGAAGCACTTTGTTTCGCAGTCATACCCACCGGCGCAGCTCGTCATGCCGGACAAGCTCAAGGAGCTCTGCATGTACATGCTCGGCATGATCAAGTGCAGGGCCTTCAAGGGCGGCAACGAGACCTCGGACCGACGCGTGCATGAGATGCGAATGATACGCGGGATGGGCTGCCTCGAGATGAGCTTGTACCTCTACCCGCGCATGATAGCCGTTCACAACCTCCAGGAGGCTGAAGGCTTCGCGGACCCATCAACAGGCCAGCTCAAGCTGCCGCCGACGATGCGCAACACCTTTAGCAAGGTCGAGCCCGGCGGTGTATACCTGATGGACAATGGTCAGCAGTGCATCCTGTGGTTCCACGCGCAGACGTCGCCGAATCTCATACAGGATCTCTTCGGCGAGGACAAGACGACACTACAAAGTCTCGACGCGTACACGAGCGACCTGCCAGTGTTGGAGACGCTTCTGAGCGCGCAAGTGCGGAATATCATCGAGTTCTGGAAGACACTGAGGGGCTCCAAGGGCTTCACTGTCCAGCTTGCAAGGCAAGGTATCGATGGCGCTGAGTACGAGTGGGCGCGCGGGCTAGTCGAAGACAGGTACGTGACAAGACGCGACGAGGACGAAAGAGTACTTGCTAACATGACGATCAGGAATAACGAGGCACAGTCGTATGTGGACTGGCTCGTCAACATCCACCGAATGGTGCAGCTCGAGCTCGCGGGCCAGCGCAAGAAAGAGGTCGAGACGGATAATTCGGCCATGGGCACCTTTGCCGGTCTGAGGCCCGCCTACTGGTAGAACCCATCAAGGCCGTGGTGCTGGAAGAGGGTGTTGAAACGCAGGAAATTCCCCAGAGACGGAATGGCAGTGCCCGGCGTCGGAGACCTTGCATCGCAGAGAGAGGCGGTGCACATTGGGATGCTTTTATCTTACACACGGAGTCATGCCTGGTCGGGTGAAAAATATTGCAAAGCGATGGTGACGTTGACTTGGGAAGTATATGTTGCCGCATGATATAGCCGGCAGTATGACGGCGCAAATCAAATATTACAAGATTTGTTTCAGCCCCCCTTCCATCCCGGGCCACCCAGCTTGCATTCAGTGGTGCAATTTGACACGACTGGACGTTGTTTAGCGTCGTATATGTCTGTCTGATCATGGGATCTACAGCGTCGTGACTGTCGCACTTGAGCGGAGAGGATGGCGCTCACGGCTGTTGCACCGCGACGTTCCTGTGCCCGGGCAGCAGAGAAAGAATCTCGCCGCAGAATATTCTTGCGGCACGGTTCCAGTGAAAAGTCGTCCCAACTCATGCCAACAAGCGAGAGACCAGCGGTGTCAGTCGGTCACTCAGTCCGTTGGGGCGGAATTCCAGTCAGGCTGTTCCTCCGGTGCGCAAGTGAGCTGTCAGCCGGGCGAAACAGGGAAGGATGAGACAAGTGATCGAGGCCTCCTCTTCCTCGTCCTCCCGGTCGGTGCCTGGGCTGGCTGGATGGATAGGTGAGTGGGGCGGACGGACGGACAGACAAGAAAGATCGAATCTTTTTTCCCGATCGACGAAGAAGGAAAGGAGGAGAGAAGAACCGGATCCAAAAAGCAAATACCCTTTCCCAGAAAGGGGGCAGGGCGGCAGAAGTAAAGAGAGGCTGACCTGGTTACGATACATACCTGGGTACATACGCAAATTTGACGTACCGCGTCGTGATGCGGGCTGCCGTGGTGGACTGCCGGGTGCTCATCCGCTACGTGCGTACTTGTGCAGGAAGGGAAGAGAGAGAAAAGAGAAGAGGAGAAATTGAAACAGCAATTAATACAGGTAGATGGGATGGGGCAGTCGCATCGAGCAGGGCCAGGGGTTGGGGGAGAGACAAGTGGACAGTGACGAGGGCGTCGCATCTTGCATTGTCATCTGCGTCTCGCGCTGTCACACATTACCCTGCATTAGGCGACCGTTGGATGATGGAGGGCTGTGCAAGTCGATGGGTGTTTTCTGTTCTACCTGTCTTATAATCTCCGAGTGTGAGTCGAGAGAGAGAGGGTGTGTGTGTCTCCCCCCTTCGACGTTGAGCTGCTACGTTGCACACGTCGACGGGCCCATGGCTGCACACCGTGTTGCTCTCGTTTCTACTGGCCCTCTTCCTCTGGCGCCGAGTTCGATACGGTGGTCTCAGAATCATCGTGTGAAAGACGCAACCCCCCAACCCCCACACACACTGGGTGTGTGGGTGTGGGTGCTGGCTCCGAACGAGGTCCTGCCTAGCTCAGGAATGCATCGAGGCTTGATGCATGTGTCGCTTAGCCCTCTTCAGGCCGTAGGACCTCCCCGTCGTGCGACCTGACATGCACGATCGGTGCGACTCGATCTCACTCTTGCGCTACGTTCCGCCAGAAACGACCGACGATCCTGTTTCCTTTTCCCTTCTGCGCTCTTGGCCTGCCCTACCTGGGAAGACGAGGAGTGGGGCACACGAAGCGGTCGAGGGGCTGTCGTTGTGTCTTGTCTTGTCGTGTCTTCTGCTGTCGTAGCGCTGGAGAATTATGTCAAGGCAAGCCACACTCTAATGTTCGGCACTTTTGCGCTGCCACTAGAGACAGCCAGCACATCACACCGTCATCATGTGCTTCAGGATCAACATGAGGCATACCTGTCTATGCTCACCGGACCGCCATCAGGAAGGATAGCTTTTTCTTCCCTGCGGGAATGATGAGCCCCTTTGCCCGAGCCGAACCTCGTCTCGGTGTGTTGGACACAGGTTCTAATATCGCTTACACCATGACATCCAGATGCTACTCGTGCTTATGGGAGTGTGAACCTGTGGCCCGAGTGACGTCTCGGCAATCTGAGACAGTCGAGCACCATTTCCATGTCTTCACCGCTATGATCAGTTATCATTTGGCCATTGTGTCGTGATCAAGGCCATGAGGCAGACCATTCTCACCGTCTCTCATGGGATCTGACAACTCAATTCCCAGAGCAGTCTTAGTCTGAACACTATTCAGAGACTCTCTATATACACTATATAATTCAAGGGACAAACCGGGCTCAACGTCACCCGCTCTTCAATTTGTTGCTCTTCTCCCATCGCAGACAAACGTCAGCATCCATCTCGCCTTCCGAATTTTCCCAGATCAATGTCTCAGCGCAAGGGGTACGACTGCAAGCGCGGATTCCACGCTCGAAGCCGTCACTAGATTATGCCCGTCTGGGGTGATCTAGACTGCCTGTTTGCATTTTATTCTGCATCAACCCATCCGTCTCGGCAACTGGTTCCCTGGTTCGCCCACAGCACATGAGCCCAGGTCCGAGAAAAGCAACGTCATGCCACCACCCGCCGCGGTGGATGTGGCATTTTCCTTCTTCGCCTGGTGAACTAGTGATGCGCGTTTACTTTTGGAAGAGACGTTACGGCTGCAATGGGAACTTGTCAGATCGGTCGAGGCACAGGGGAGCACGGTCTCCCAATCGATCAATCAATCAATCCACCACTCGTGTCAGCAGAGACAGGCGCCCCTTTCCGCGACAGCAGTGCGAGACTCAGACAAGTCGATGTGGGTGGGTGGGCCGTGGAATCGACCCCAGTTAGGCGAGGTCACATGAGCTCAACCCGTCTCAGACGGTTCAGCCTCCTTGGCTACACCGCATAAGCAGTCGAGGCTGGAGGCGCTTCGGGTACGACGTCGTTCCGCATGCCTCGGACTGCCATCACCACACATATACGCGCGGGCACACACGCACACACACAAACACAATGCTGTTAGGAGGAACGCCACAGATCACAGATCTTGCATAGGGCCTGCATTCCTGCAGCCCTGAAGGCATGGTGGGACAGACAGGAGGCTGACGTAGGCGGTGAAGCATCCAGGAGAGACACTCGAGTTGACACGGCGGTTGGAATGAGGAAAAAGAAAAGATGTCAAGTTTTTGGATTAGTGTGCAAGAGTGATAGAGTAGAGTAAATGCAGACGGCCGGTCGGCCGGCCACCAGCCGGAGCAATTTTTGAGAATCCCAGGGAAACCGAGTGAGTATCAAGACACGAGCAAATATTTCCCATCCCCGACAGAATTAGAAACCCAATAAAAGCCAGAATATGCGGGCATCCTGCGTCAAAAGTCCCTTGACTGGACCAGCCAAAGCAAGCCACAAGCAGCATCCAGCCTACTGCCTCCGGCTGTCTCCTGCTCTTGACATGTGCGCAAAATGTTAGCCTAACACACGAGGTTACCAAGCCCCATCCTGCCGTCAGGCTGCTGGGTGACTCTCTGGATCTCGGCCGGGTTGAAGACACGCTCGAAGACGGCCATGTCCGTCGGGCAGGCGGGGACCGAGGACGAGCTGGACGACTTGCCCTTCCCCTTGCCCGAGCTGCTACTGCCGCCGCCACCCTTGTTTTTCTTGGCCGCGTCCTCGAGGATGAGGCGCATCGTGCTCTGGGTCGGGTCCTCGAAGACAAAGGCGACGTTCTCAATCCTGCCGCGCAGGTTCGTGTCCCACAGGAAGACCTCGCGCCACAGCTCGGCCATCTCCTGCGGCGGGTTGCGGTACCAGTTGCCCAGGCCGAAGTCGCCGATGACGACGTTGCGGATGTCGTTGTACGCGCAGATGCTGAGCGCCGCCCGCAGCTTGTTCTTGGCCATCTCGCGCTCGTCGTCGAACGAGTACTTGGCCCCACCCTCCTTGAGCTTGGGCCGGCACATGGGCGTCACCGACACCACCGGCAGCGCCCGCCACTCCTCCAACTTGCGCTCCTCGTACCTGTCGTGCGGGCCGCGGAAGACGACTGTCCGGTTCGCAAACAATAGATGTTAGCGAAGAGGAGGGGCTAGCGGACTCCGCGTTCGATTTGCAAGGTCACGAGAGAGGCGCTTTTGACTTACCGACACTGTCAGAGTAGATGCCTCCTGCCCAGGGTAGGGGGTAGTGGCCCCCGTTTACGTAGGACGCGGGGCCCGGCGTCGCGATCGTGGCGGACAGCGTGCTTCTCCGGCACAGACGCTCCTCGTAGCCCACGACGCCCGTCTCCCAGTCCCCGCCGGGCCTCTTTTCGTTGGCGGCGCAGATGAAGGCTACCCTTGTGTTGTTGTTCCGCGCTGACCAGCTCGTTGCGAGATCCACGGGATCATCCGTGTGGATCCCTAGAATGCGTGTTAGTGAGACCATGCGGTACAACCAGGCACAACGTGTACCCAAAAGGCCGGAGTCCCGGTTGTGTAGACGTACAGAAGGTCGGGTTTGCAAGACCCATGGGCCTCTGGGGAAACTGATCTGGTGTGAAGCTCAGTGGGTTCGAAAAGAGATAGGAATACAGCGGCCATGTGCTGGCGTAGTGCTTGCGGATGTAAGGGATGGTGTTTCTCTTGGTCTGAGCCGCCACCTCCGAGGGCTTTGGCTTGGACGATCTGGACGAGCTACCGGGCGGCATCTTGTCAGAGCCAGCCTCCTTTCAATGACCACCGTGTGCTGTAGTTGCGAGCAGCGACCTCAAACAGGAGGAGAGCGATACCGGTCAGCCGTGAGCATTAGGAATGGCGGTAGAAAGGGGGGACGGGGGGAGAAACGAACGAGAAAGGAGTGTCAGTTGGTGTTGGAGGGCCACGTTGGGGAGGGGATCATAGATGAACGGTTTGGGTCAGCCCATTATATAACTGCTCAGCTTTGAACAGGCCCGGGAACCAGATACAAACCGCGGGCGGGTGTGGTTGCAGATATGTCTTCGATTTTCGGCAGCGGTGGGCGTGGAGCGGGCAAGGACGGACCATCCCAAGCGAAAAATCAAAGACTGTTCAAGGCGCCGGTGTAACCGGGGTGCTTGAACATATCCACTCATGTCTTGAACATTCAACGGGAGGCCCAACAGTGGTGACGAGCCACGAGGGGGGGGAGTTGTTGAGAGCTGTTTATACACAGCCCTTTGTCCTGGGGCTGCCTTTCCTGCGGCGCTCGCTATGGTGCGAGCAACAAGGCAGCAGATTGGTGTAGGACCACCTGATCCAAATTCATGGTTGGCGGGTTCAGAGAGTGATATGAGGTTGCAGGCGGCCGTCCGCGACCTGCTACTGCAATCTGCCGTCTGTTACACCAGATCTGGATTTGGCTGCTTTGTGATCTGTTCCCCGGGGCCCCTCCTCTTCCTGCCTTGTCTTTCTGCAGGTCAACGCTGCAATGAAACAATAGGAAACGGCACACGTCTAGCGGCCGAGTGGATGGCGGCTCCGGTCGATGGTGTGAAGCGGCGTCTTGCCAAACAGATAGGGTTTAGCGAGGAGCGACACAACGGTTTTCTGATTTGTATTCTTCACGAGAAAGAGAGAATAGGGGACAGAAAAAAAAAGACCCTGTGTTTCTTGTTGGCTGTTGCTGGTGCCTCGCCTCTCAGCATCCCTCGAAAAGGAGAACAAGGTCATCTGCCCAAACGAATCCGGCCGCTCGCAGGGGCAGAGGACCGAATCAGGAAGCTTGTCGTCCTCTGTTTGCCAGCCAAGGCCACCAGTTGAATCCGACAGCCTGGGACGTCCCACATAGCACGTTCCAGTGGAGCCGCTGCAGGCCGAGTGTCAAACGACGAGGCCTTGCCCGCAGTCTGTGACAGTCACGTCCAACAGTCAGTCCCAGCAGCTCGGGGGATGGACGGCCAACCATACTGGCCTGCTGGACCTGCTTGCTCTAGACGGCTTCCACCGCAACATTTCAAGGCCACCTGATGGGGACAGCTGGACAGTGACTGGTAGCACAATTACAGAGATCAAGCTCCGGGCCGCCTGTCGTGAAGGGGAGGGCAGTCAACATGCACAGCCCAGCTTCGCCTTGCCCAACCTAGCACCAGCACGTAGAGCGTCCCCTGCCTGTCAGGGCCTCTTCTCCTATCATGGCTTGGCAAGTTGAGTTCGTGACCGGCCGAGACGGCGGCACTCGCCAGATGCTAGGTACTTTTGACAAGTAATATAATCCAAGGGACTGCAGCAGCGAGTCTCCGTTTGCCCTGGGCCAGGTCGAACCCGCTGGGACTTAAATGTTCGAGCGGCATTCGCGGAAGAGAGGTTTACGCCGTTGGCAAATGCTCCCTTCCGTGTGATATGTGATGGGGGCGGAAGGGCAGACAAAGGGATATGGATGTTACCTGGTGCGTAGGAAGAAAATCAGAAATGATCTGCAGCTGTCTGCCTCCCAACACCAACGACAACCTCTCTCGGCCTGCCAGTTCGCGGACGAGGAACTCGTCTCTGCGCATACGTCTGACAGGCACTGTGGGTATATAGGAGAAATCTGACATGAATTTACAGCGAGACATCGGTGCAAATACAGTGCAAGGTACTATGCCGGCAAGGTAGCGAAGCATGTCGACGCGCTGATCGATTCGGTCAGATATGAAGCTGCCGTGGTGTGGTTGGCGGGAGACCGTTTTCAGGCAAGGCGGGTCTGTGCTCGCGGGAATTCTCCTGCCACCGCCTTCGTGACAGTACAATTGGGTTCAAAACATCATAAATGGTGGTTGACAGCGAGTCCCAATGTGAAGCTGAGGTCGAACACTGCACCTGCTTGGCTTGCAGGATGGGTGGGTGCATGTCCTGTACAGTCTACCTGCAATGAAGTCTTCTCGCAAACGGTCTGATGATCCGATCGCTGCGGTTGGAGTAGCATCCGCAGGCATGGTCTGTGCATGTGAATTACGTAACACCCAACGCGACCCAGTTTCTTTTCCCGCTGGTGGGCTGCAACAGAGTCTAACTTTGCCAAAGACGTCACTCAAGCAGATTATCATGTCGAGGTAACGCGAAGCCGATATGATGCAGAACAAGCCTCCATCGCACTGAATGCCCGCCCGCCTTCGATCCTCCTCCACCGTCCCCTCGACCCAGTTCCTGGCGGAGACATGCGTGCATTCCGCTTGGCGCTCGCTGCCAGGCACTTGCCGCTGAGGAGCACAGCAACCATCGCGTCTCGTCCATCAATCTCGCCATTGACGCGTCGATACGTGACAAATGGCAGTGGCAACAGCAGTGGCAACGTTGCTTCTAGGTCCGTTGCGAGGCTTCTCGAGTGGAAGCCCCAGGAAGAGGTCCACGATGTCGTCGTCAATGGCTTCATCCGCTCAGTGCGGTCCATGAAGTCGCGCTCCTTTGTCGCCCTTGGAGACGGCTCCTCCCTTGCTTCTCTGCAAGCCCTCATCCCCACGAACCAGGCCCAAGGGTGCGGATTGTTCCTACCAGACGGCCTGTCTCGGGCTGACACCTTTCATGCTGACACGTCGTCTCTACACAGTCTCGCCCTCGGAGCCGCCGTTCGTCTCACCGGGGCCTGGGTTCCCTCAAAGGGCACCGGCCAGTCCCATGAGCTCCATGTCGAGAGCGTCCAAGTCCTGGGACCTTCCGACCCCAAGGTGCATTGCCGTCCCGCTTGTTCTCTCTCTGCAAGCCTGCTGAGACTTCGGCAAGCCTGAGATGTTCTGTGACTGACCATCCTCGCCTTCAGACATTTCCGATTCAGAAGAAGTACCAAACCCCTGAGTACTTGCGAACGATACCTCATCTTCGGCCGAGAACTCCTTTCAACTCCGCTCTCCTCAGGCTTCGGTCTGAAAGCATCGCGGCGTTGACCCAATTCTTTGCCACCCGTGAATTCGTCCAGACTCACCCTCCTATTCTGTCCTCTTCTGACTGTGAGGGCGGCGGAGAGGTTTTCAAGGTTGCCCCTGCGGACCAAGACGACGGTGAGACGGCCGACTCGTTCTTCCGAGCTCCCAAGTATCTCACTGTATCGACCCAGCTCCATCTTGAGGCACTCGCACAGGCTGTCGGCAATGTGTGGACCTTGTCCCCGACGTTCCGCGCAGAGAAGAGCGACACGTCGAGACACTTGAGCGAGTTCTACATGCTTGAGGCGGAGATGAGCTTCGTGGATCAGCTGGATGGCGTCATGGATGTCGTCGAAGACATGCTACGATCTATGACCACAAGTCTTTACAAGTCTCGAGTGGCTCAGGAGCTTCGATCCCCAAGCCAAGAGAGGGCCTCTGGCGAAAGCGCTGCCGATAGAGCCTCACCAGAAGAAGTCGCCAGAAGATGGCAGGGAATGATGCAGCCTTCCTGGCCTCGTGTGACGTATGCTGAGGCCATCGACATTCTGGAGAGAGACGCACAATCGTTCAAGCAGCCGCCTTCGTGGGCCGCAGGGCTGCAGTCGGAACACGAAAAGTACATCGCCCGCGTGGTTGGAGAGGGGAAGCCGGTCTTTGTTACCGACTACCCATCAGAAATTAAGCCCTTCTACATGCGTGCAACTCCGGAAACCGGTCCAGCAACCCGCCGTACCGCCGACTGCTTTGATCTCCTGGTGCCAGAATATTGCGAAATTGCCGGCGGCTCGATGCGTGAGCATCGCCTGCCACAGCTCTTGGATTCCATGAGAAAGCACAATATGGCCACACCTGCTCTGGACGACGCCAGCCCTCCAACTGCGGACGACTCGATGCCGCCCTCCGGCAGCTTGGATTGGTACGTTGACTTGCGGCGTTGGGGATGTCCTCCTCATGGTGGTTTTGGACTCGGCTTTGATCGTTTACTCAGCTATCTGGCTGGGGTCCAGAGCATCCGGGACACGGTGACCTTTCCCCGTTGGTACGGTCGGTGCGACTGTTGAGTGGGACACAGGCACACTGGATCTGGACGAATTCGGGCGCAGATCGGGCCATCCAGACAGCTGTCCATGCTGTACTCGTCAAAGCTTACCTACTTGGGATGACCAGGTCCGTCGTGCTACCAACCACAATAACCGAGTCCTGCAACACCGCGCCACTCATGTCTTGCTGGCAAATAATCATTGCAGCCTTCCTTGCGAGGATTATGGAAGACCGTTTCTTGTCGTTGCAAGGGCTCAGGACGAGGCTTGCAGATGACAGGTTTCGAGATGTTTTCCGGGCGATGTCCTCGTGCGACCCCTCGAGAGATTACGGCCTTACTTCGAATAAATTCCCGTCAGCAAGCGGTACGGCTGCACACTGCCGCGTGATATCGCTCACACGGGTTGGTGAGAAAAGTCGTCGCCCTCATCTGCAGTGCCGTCTTTCGCGAAGATGCCATCGTAATCTATCATCGCGTACTCCCAATTCATTCCGGCGCCCGACCCGGGGCGTTATCCTTCATGTACGATACCTCCATAATGTACATCTCACCTCTTTGTTCGCCGTTGACTCGGACGCCAAAAACGAGTCGCCGGTCCCCTTTCATCCTTTTTCGCCGTCGCGCCGAGTGGTTCACTGAAGCTACGGGCCCGCTGGAAATATCAGCCTCCCGTGGATATCCAATGTTAGAGGCTGAGAGCTCAGCACATTTACAAGAAAGCAGATATGATAGCTCTACGAAATTGTTTTTCGGCAGTTTGTGCCAGCTCACAAGTCTCAGGCGTTATCATCTCGTCCCGTCCCAATTTCCTTACTCACGTTGCACAGTCTGGGTCTACATAGTCGTCCCAACAACTCCTGGGCTGAAGGATGGCACTGCCAGCACTCGGAAGCGTCGAGCAGTAGTTCTGCTTCGAACTCACCGTCGGGTTCTGTCCTCGTGAGAATATCGGACAACTCTCGGTTTGTTGCTTCAAGACGTGTGACCCACAACAGCTGAGCATCGCCAAGTCAAACTGTGAGGTGGAGTGGTCGAGGCCGCTGGGCTCGGAAAGACCTGTGATCTACGGCGATGAGTGACCTGAAGCCAGGTCAAGCTCTGCTTGCTGAGCAATATCCGCCAACTCACTAGGACACTGCCAGTCGACTTTGTCCCTCGCGACCGCATCGTGTGTCAGCGAGACTCTCGCACTGGCGCTATACGTGGGACACCAAGCCCAATGTGTGAGTGGAACAGTCTTGGGTATTGTCACAAATAGCTCTACGAATGTGGATTCGCTGCGAACTCGTGGCCGTCTACACGAATCACTCGTGGCTCGGCGGTCATTCACGCGCGTCAACAACGGGTGGCCGACACATCCGAGTGTACGTAGTCGGGCCGTCATTGTTGACAACGGACTTGAAGACGATGTTCAAAAGCATTCCTCGGACAATGGCTACCTGCTAGTCAGAAATTGAGAGAATAAGCCGCTGGACATCTTGTATTGGACGTATATCAGTAGTCTGGTGAAGTCTAATGGCAGTCATTCAGCCCCGACCGGGAAAACTTCGCAAAGCTTATTCAACTGCCACTGTCTGTCGTCGCGGGGATTAATGCATGCCGGCTGACTATCCGTCAAGCGGACCAGCTGGCAATGCAGCCAGAAACAGCAAATGGCGGACAGCTCAAGACCCCGAGGCGGGCAGCGAGGATCGGACGATGACTACGCAGGTGGCTGTCTACATAATCGAGCATCGTGGCGTCTCGGGATTGGGAGTTTCACGGACTCCGCGAGCTTGGAGGGCTAAATCATCCAAGACTTTGACCGCCGATGACAAGAACTTCATTCTTATGCAGCGCTTAGGCCATGAGTCGCCATCTCGGGGATCTAAAGCGACGCACTGTCTGTGCATGTTCGCACGCGAAAACTATACAGGGCATCGCCTATACCTCGCCTCGATCATCCTTCGGCGGCGGCGGGAGCTACCGCAGAAGTGAACCTTGTTTGGTCTTTTGGAACTGAGCTAGGCTCTTCGCCATATACAATTGAGTTCATGACAAAGTTAAGCCTATGGTGTCACCGCCAGCGTTCGCCATTGAGCTGAAATAGCAACTCGTTCAATGCCACGACTATGCATAGGTCTCGACTGTACAGCTGGGCATTCCCCGGGTTGCAGGAGAGAGGAGGCGATACTTTGCGATCACAACT
Organism: Diaporthe vaccinii; assembly: GCA_039880775.1. Classification (NCBI taxonomy): domain Eukaryota; kingdom Fungi; phylum Ascomycota; class Sordariomycetes; order Diaporthales; family Diaporthaceae; genus Diaporthe; species Diaporthe vaccinii. Next base: position 1,572,839 of record JBCEDN010000009.1, read on the forward strand.
CCGAACCGCCAGGCCACAGCGCGCGCCTGTCTAGGCTTTACATTCACCATGCATTGCTTGTTTGGCTTATGCTCCAGGAGGGTGCTATGATCAGGTCAGACCCCTCTGGACATGAGTCGAGGCGTCCCATTACAGGCGTGCGCATTCCCGACGATCGTATCGGTCTTGACACCTCTTGTCTGCAACGAGAAGCAGGTCGGTATGGTCGACGGCACTCGAGACTCCGATAAAAAGAGGGGCAGCTAATGAGCAGAGGATGAGCAAATCGATGATCTACGAACCCAAGAAACTTGGCGGTTCACTCGAGGAGCTCAGGCCTCTTGGAGGGAATCATCCGGAGATTCCGCAGCCAAGACGAAAGGGGGTGTCTCGAGACTGGGGAAACGTGGGAGAGGAGAGTGTGAGAGAGAGCGTGTGTCCCATCGCCCGGGGGGCGCTAGGATGGGATCAAACGGGTGAGCGACAGAGTTTAAACAAGCTCAGACGAAGATCATTCTTTTGACGCGGCTTGGTTTGGTGTGTGGGCGGGGGGGGGGCGCTGGCACAACCTATTTCCCGCTGATCGAGGGTTTGAGAAAGAGTTATAGTGAAGGGTTACCACTATACGTGAGCACGTTTTGCCCTGTCAACGTCTCATATGCTTCTGGAAAAGCTTCGCCCGCAGTTCCCTAGGTGGAGCGGTGGTGACGGCCTGCGGCGGTGGTCCCTGAACGGATTTTATGCAAAGAAAAAGACTGGACGGTGCTTTCCTATGTCCTGACTTTATCTTTATGCAGGGCGTGCAGATTGGGCGCCCGAGCTTAATCTTGTGCTGCACGATAGACGAGATTAATGTTCTGGGCAGGTAGATGAAAGCGGCCGGGCTGTGGAAACGAGCTCGTTTCGACTTTGGTTTGGTGTTCTTCTGCCCTGGCGTACTCGTATGGAATGCACGGGAAGAACATGAGCAGGAACTGCGGGCTCGTCGAGGGTCTGCATAGCAAACCCTAATTTCAACCCACCTCGTCGGGCCTCAGAAGCCTGGCCGAGATCTCTCGAAAGCCCCATGGAGCTATCATGCTTCCAACAAAGGTCGCGCATCTATCTCCATCACGCACGTCTTTTGAGTCACATGTTGGTCGAGGAAGTATCTCTCGCTTTACATGCCCTGAAAGGGTATCCACGGCCGCTGACTATCTCGACACTTAGATGGCCCTAGCAGGAGGTGGGATGGGGCGAATCTGCCAGTGTCGCATTTGAGGCGTCGCAAGGGCCGGCGTTAGGATGCTGTCAACTTTAGGGCCAGCACCGGGGGGCACAAATTGACCCGGACCCTACCGGAGTGGCTGGCTTTTGGATCCTTTTTATTGAAGAGGGCCGCGTAAGCTTGACCTCTAGCGGCTCCGCTCGGTTGGATACCCTTTCTCATCACACACACAAAGCACCCACATGGCAAATGCCGCTTTCCCTGCTGGCCCTCCCTCGCTCTCCTTCTGTGCCCAGGACTTGTACCGAGAACTTGGTACTGTGACAGCCCACGCCTGACGAGGCCCCCCTGGTATCAGAGTGCTGCCATCCGGAAGCCGTCCCAAGCCACTCGCGATATGATGCTGGCACTACTATAGCTGGCCGCATTTATTCATTCACTTGTCTCCGATCATGGTCTCAGTGGCCAGACCAAACCACATGATATCGTCTCCCCCTCCCCCCGGTTACCAGTCCGAACGCTCACTCAGGCGATGGGCCCTTGGAGGCAGCATCAATTCCGGAAAATAGGCTGCTATGAAACCACATCGGATCATAGTGGGACCCCCCTTCCCTACCTCAGTGCGGACAAAGTCCATGCGCACACATTGGCGCTCCACTCTTGGCTCCGCGCTAAACAAGTCCTCGAATTAAGCTTGTTCTGCAAGTCGGGATTAGGAGCGGCGGCAGATGCCAGGGAACAACAAGCAGGCAGGGGGTGGGGGGGGAGCCTTTGCAGATGTGCCCTCTCGAGGAAAGCACAGGATTCTCCCTCTCTCTCAGTGGACAGGAGGCCCGGTGATGGGGCGGGGATGGGGAGCCTGTTTGTCCTCCCATCTCCACCATGAGGTGAGAGAAGGAGGCTGTGGTGGTCATCTTTCCAAGGAAACCTTGGCTGGCTGGGAGGCTGGATGATGATAACCGGCCCCCCGTCTCATGCACGTCCGGCATAACTGGGTCAACGAGCAAAGGACCAAGATGAGGACTGATAGGTGTGCTCTGCCGTGTAGGCCGCCGTCCCTCCCTTCAGACTCCCCCCATCCCCTCTTGGCCCGCGAAGATCTGGCGATACCAAACGAGCCCTGATGTCAGACTTGGCTCCAGGCGGCCCCTCGGCGTGAACAGGTACGTGAAAGCCAATGGATTGGGTTGCTTCCTTCCCTTCCATCGGCCCTGCCCAGACCACAGCGGTCAGGCGATGTGCGGCATCCTTTTTCTTTACCTCCCTGGCTGGAGCTAGGTTCAATGCGACCGTGAAAGGAATTGGTGCCGGCGCCAAATCCCTCCTCGGACCTTCAACAGCCACCACCACCACCTGGGCGGCGGCGGGCAGGCGGGCGGGCAGGCGGCTCGAAATTGGGAACTTTTGCCAAGGCGCCCCGTATTAAGCAAGCGAGCGAGCTTAAAATTTTTCTTGAATTGAAGCGTAAAACTTAAACTTGGTTTGTGCAGGCGGGAGACACGTGCGGGTCCTACAGTACAGCACAGCTGTCAGTTGCCTTTGGGTTCCCAAACTCCCGAGGATTTCCCAGAAGGCGAGGGCACTCGCTGCTGTGGACCACCGTGGTTTCGAACCTGAGCGCTTTTGCGACGGGCAGGCAGGGCGTTGCGAGACAAGAGGCCCTTTCCTGTCGTGGTGAACTTGTTCTCTCTCCACTTGTCCAGGGTTTCCGAGTTCGTAGCACAGTATATGGACTACTGTAGGCCTCGGTACGGAAAGTGGCGGATCTCGTCGGCCCCATGGCAGGGCTCACACTGTGCCGTGCGTGTGGGTGGTCTCGTGCCGTGAGCCTCATTCTTTGCTCAGGTAATTTCTTTCTCCGAGCCGAGAGCCTCGCAGCTCCGGCATCGTGCCACGATGAGACAGCGACTGTTGCCTGAAGTCCTTCCTCGCTCCTCCTGCTCACCAAAATTGGCTGGCCATGTGCCAGCCAGCCCCACGCAGGAGCAGCATGGGACCATCTCTATACGTGTAGGTAGGCATGGGGGTCGGCAAGCAGCATGGTGCGGCGGCACGCAGCATCGAGAGAAGCCTGGTGTGAGGCGGACAAACATGACTGCCACCAGTACTTGTAGATTTGACCCTTGATATTTTTAAACAGGTTGTGGTGTGTTGTTCAAACACCGCAGGTGTCTGGAGTAAGGCCACGCCTCCCTCGTCCCCGCCCCCCCCCCCCTTTGCCTAGGTACATCAGTAAGGCTGTCAGATCTCGAAGCCACAAGCGGAAGGTCAAAGTCAGCTCCTCGTGCTCTGCCGCATTGCCGCATCCGTTCGTTGCGCCGCAGATATCTGACTGCATGTAGCATATGCACGCACATGCGCACACGCATACGCACAAAACGCCCCCGAGCATCAATTAGAGAAAGAGAATTAAAAAAAAATCTGACAAAGCCGGCACATGTATGCGAGCGAACCAGTGCAGGTTCCGAGCCCTACCTAGCCGCCCACGCCAACCAAGGCCGACATGTGGTGTTACACCGAGGATCCAAATCTGACATGCATGTAAAAGGAATCGCACAACATGGCCGACAACTTTATCTCATGTCGTAGGGCTGGCTGCCTGCCTACGCCATCTCTTGCTTATGCCTTCTTTTTCTTCTTCGCCTTAGTAATTAGGTGCATCCCCGCGTAAGAGAGCCTGATCACACCGGTTCAAGCCTCGTGTCACCATCCGCATCAGCCCTTTCAATAGGGCCGGCCATACGAGGGCTGCATATGAGCTGGATGCGACAGGTAGAAGGCCCCCACCTAGTATTCTCCCACTGCCGCGCCCCAAGGGCAGCAAGGCAGAGAGGAAGGAAAAGCAAAGCCGTTGGAAGCTATTCGTCGTCATTCCCGCCCAGCATGCCGATCTGACGGTCCCACAGAGGCAGGCGGGCGGGCGTGTACGACTAACTGCGCTCGATATACGCGGCTAGCCGAGACACACCAGTGACACTATTATAAGCATTTCACCACCCAGGGCGGCTTACCACGTATGTTACCTATGTTACTTACTGCTCCGGCCAACGCCCGGCCAGTAAGAAGGGTGAGATTGGATATCGTCCTCGAGCAGAGGCCGGGCCGTTTCGTGCCGGCCGGGTTGCCCAGTGGTGGTCAGTAGAAGGGACGCCATCGTACAGTCTGACCGATGCCGCACGGCCAAGGACAAGGCGGACGCCACGATTTCTTCAGCCACCGCCTACGCGAAGGTGGGGTGGGTACCACGAACACGCACACACACACATACAGACACGCCAGAGCGCCAAAAGGTCCCGAGGAGAGGAGCCGAGATGCTTTTTTGACAAATTCGGGACATCCTTCGGCATGTTGGGGCCCAACTCGGCAGGCACGCAGGACGGCCCCGAGTGAAGTGCATCGGATCTTGGGTCAGATTTCGAAGTTGAGTGTGACATGATCCCTCCCTCCCTCACCCACAGGCCGCGACGGACGGACGTGGTGTGTGTGGCTTCCCCCATGAGCCGCGGCGTCGTATCTAGCCGGTGTCATCTGTCTATCTATCATCGTGATGGGGCGAACGACTGGGGGCGGTCCGGCTCCCCGACTGGTAGGCCCAACAAGATAGCGGGCGTGACTGCCCACGCCATGACATCCATTGCTAGATGACACGGCCGTCCGTCTCGGGATGCAACACACTCGCATCACCCACATGCCGACACACAGAGAGCAGCTCTGGGATAGCCTCCTCTGGAATAAATCTACTATTAGATAGCCTACCATGGGACAAAGCAATCTACCTGTTCGGGCCATGCACCCACACGGCCGTGTTGTCCTGTTTGGTCTCGTGCTGACCACCGACCCCGGAGATGGTTGGCGATCACGAACAGCACGACAAGGCGCGCACACACACACACGTGCGCGTCCGGACCCCCGGGGTGTGGGGGGATTGGGAAGCTGACCGCGTGGCCTTCGCTCCGGAGCTAGGAGCCAGGAGCCAAGAGCCAAGCCCGCACTGCGCGCCCGAATCGGACCCCGACAATTGAACAGTAGGCTGGATCGGTGTAGCAGAAGAAGCCTATCTCGGCGCAGTGAGCAGGCACAGCCCAGGGGGTGTGTTGTGTTGTTGTGTTGTGTTACACCGTACACGTGCATGCATGCTGAGGCCATTTTGGCTGGCGTCTCTTGGGCACGAACTAGACTTGGCAATAAGATGCGATAGTCCAAAACGAGTGCGAAAAGATTGCGTCCACATATGCTGCTGTTTTTGCCTTGCTGTGCCGCGCTGTAGCTGGCTTGATGAGATCATTGTTGTATGCGTGCAACGTGGTGGTAGACATGACTCGGCCCAGTCATCAGAGACCACCCCTGCCCCCCAGCCACGCACGCCTCATCAGAGAGAGATAAGACGAATAGAAATTGGCAAGAATGGATGTCAGAGGACTGGCTGAGGGTGTGCTGGGCTTGGCACCGCCCTCCGAGGCTCTGTCCTGGGAATGAAATGGGCTCGATAGCCTGCCGCCGGGAAACGGGAAAACAAGTCTTCCTTATCTAACACTAATTGGTGTTGGGAGGTTGTTGGTTGTGGGTGGTTGGTTGGTTGGTTGGCTGGTCTCTGTTTTCATTTCTTGGCGCCGGTCCAACACGCGAAAAGGGAGAAACACGCAGAAAAGCCACCCAAAGATTTAAGCTCGCCATTAAGCTCATTAAGGTTCAGGCGCCGCCAATGCATGACAACCTTCTTTGAACGACCGACAACCCCGGGACCGCGTGCACGTCCTTTGTTTGTTTCCAGCCCCCCCCCCCATCTCGACAGTCCCCCCTCCCAAAAAAAAAAGGCCTTTTCCTTTTTGTCTCGTTTTCCTTTCTCCAAATTCTAATTTGGGGACCACTTCCACCACACCACCCCTCGATCATGTGGTTTGAGATAGATCTCGAGGCTGCATGCAGTTCCACGAATAAATACCCTGCCTAGCGAAATTCTTTTTTTCTGACCACGCACTGCATCAGAGTCTACTGCGGGACTTGTATGGCCTTTATTGATTTGCAGGCTAATTTTACTTGGCGTCCATTGGAAACCCATGTGTTGCCCCCGGGTGGTCTGATCAGATGAAGAAGTCACCGCTCCGCGCCAACCGCGAGCTTCTCCACATGGGCGAATGCTCGAATTCGGTCTCCCAGAAAGCGTGATTTGAATGATTCGGTGTGCCTTGGTCGACACCGAATTTGTGTCGGGAGCCGTCTCGAACGAGGCGTCCAGCTGCACAGTTGAGTTGAGCAACCATCCGAAGTTACTGGGTTCAGAGCTTGGGACGGAATATTCCCTCTCAGCCTCAATGAGATGTTTCATGCAGGACATGGTATGCTGCGACGCTGTAGCTTTAGATGGGGGCGGCCGCAATTCTTGGGTGGGAGGCGACGATCCTTTCCGGCCAACAACCACCATCAACCACTTGGCCGACCACGGATGGGACTCGGACGCAAGATTGTTGGCTCGATCGGCCACAGCGCCAATGGTTTGGTTCCAACCGCAACAAGGCGCACAGGAACCCAGAATATCTCTCAATCATTACTCGACCCGCCTTGCGAACCAACAAACGCCCCTCCAACCCCTCGCACGGTGTGCCACGTTGGACTTGCGATGTAACTCGGGCAAAGGCGCAACCACCGGTTGGTGCTCCCGTAGTATCTGGGGCCGTTTCTGTGCCTAGGTAACCGCCGACGTGCCGCCGCGGCGCTGCGCCGGTGGGCAGCATGAGGATGGACCCCACACAAAAGCCAAGGTCGAGGGGATGGGTCAAACGGCTGCTGACCTCACATCGTGAGATGATGCAGTCCACAGCAGGGTTCCGGCGCGGTCAGTGCGCCTGGTGTTCCAATCTCGGGTGAGGAAATGATGTTCCTTCGGATAAACTCTTGTGAAACAACCTCTTGCTTGTGAGCCATCTTCCGCGTGTAATGGAATAGCCCGCGGGAGAAACCTTTCACCCAGAGACACACACACCCACACCCAGGTAGTAACAACCTCTCGCGTGCGAATCAGGCCAAGTTTCGTAGATGTGGACAGACTACCCGAAGCAGCATCACCTCCCACTGGAGGGTTCCACTCATGAGACTCGTTCGGAGGGCAACTCTACGCGGCGATTCACGCGGGAGGCGGTCAGTTCAAGCTCTCTCCTGACACGGCGGGAGCGAAATAAGCTTATCAGCCATCTCGCGCCCGGTGGTTTTAGATTGGATTGAGCTTGCCGTCCACGGCACGGGCTGGGAAACACGTAGATCTGGCATGCGATCGTTTCCCGGGCCTCACTGCTTATTATAGACTGGACCCGATGACTTCAGACCATCAATGCACACTCTGTTCAGACTCTCTGAAGTATAGTGGCGCCGGGGAAGGACAGACAGATGCAGTAATAACGAGGGAGAAGGTTCGCCGCCTCCCAATGAGGCCCCCACCCCACCACAAGCGGCGGATGGCATCACAGCAATGGGTGACACCCCCTGCAACGGTCTTACGCAAGATAAGGTCTTTGCACTGGATCAGTAAATGATCGATAGTTCCTTTAGGTAGCCCAGGAGTATGTGACCCGAGACACAGCAACCTAGGACATAACACCAGAAAAGGACACCGGCCTTATCAAGGCCGTAATGTGGACACACCCGGCGGAGGGAACGTGAGCAGGAAACACGGTCACCTGCTCCTCGGTACCCTCCTCTCGGGGGGCCAGTGACATGGGGCTTTGCCCATCGCACAAGCCGTAACAGCTGGTTGAGCCTGAGCGAGAGGAACCACAAAGCCGAGAAAAGGCCACAGGGTGCAACTATGCCGTCGTGCCGTCCTGCTCCCGGTGCAGTAGCAGGGTCCTGTTGGGTGAAGCGAAAAGAATAGCGTGCTACCGAGTTACGCGTATCCCGTCGCACGCTCGTACGCACCAGGAAGGAGACGAGAGACGTTGAAACTCGGGGCGGGACTCATCTGGGGCTGGCGGGCATGCAAGATGACACAGTTACAACTTTACCTTGCGAAACGAGCAGGGGGCCTTGGTCAATGGGGACAGTTCGGAATTACGGGATAATCATCACTGCTGCACGTACAGTAGGCAGCGATGGGGTTCCCAGAAGGCAGAAAGTCAAAATGGAAATTTACATGGTTGCCCGAGGAAGTCATCCACCTGTTCGTGGGCCTTCATCGCAGCAGGAGTCCTGGGGGCGACGAGAATTTCCATTCTCTTGGAGGCTCTCATCTGGCTGCAGCCCCCCCCCCCCTTCCCCGCGAGGATGGGAATTCATCTACTAGTCAGACAGTATCTAATAAACGAGAGAGAGAGAAAGCAAAAAAGTATCCATTTCTCGACAGCAGGCTAGTGAGCAAAAAAAAAAAAAGTCCCTTCCTTCCCGCCAAGCCCCGTCAAGGGGGTCCCCTGCCAGCTTACGAGGCCCTCATCAGAAGGGGGCCCCACCGCGAGAGGGACGATCACGATGATCTCCGCCCCACACGCGACCATTGTTAAAAGACGCTTAAAAGGTAAAGTACGCATTGGGAATGGCGTCAGCGCGCAAGGCACTTCCGCTTTGGGAGGGTGGCCCTCCTGCCTGGCCGCATCGGCGGGCCCTTGTGGGGGGAGGAGACATGGGAATAGGGTGGGATTTCGTGTGGATGGCAGGGTGGATGATAAGTGGATGGTGGACAAGGCAGGCTCGCAGGCAGGCTGGCAGGCAGCCCGGTTGGGCGAGTCGGTAACTGGTCTGGCTTGGGGGCCAAAAATCCTGAGAACTGGGGACCCGGTTATGATGGGCCGTGGTCTGCCTCAGCGTGGTTTTGGTGGTGTTGGGGGAGGGTTCCACATCGATTGTTGGACATGAGTGTCGTCATGTCTGGCTCGCCTGCCTCGTGTGAAGCCTCTGGCGGCAGGGCGGTCGCGTGAGATGGGACGATGGCGGCTTTGGATACAGTGGGGCACCAGGTGTATCGCAGGAGCGACAGTTTTCACTTGTGGACCTACTGTTTGACACATAGACTTGTGCCGGCGGGCGGCTTGAGACACACTGGCAGCAAAGGGAGTGGCATCACAAGTACGAGGCAGCAAGGTCCGCCACGGCCGAGACGACATGGTCACGTGGAGGAGCAAAGACGAGCAAACAAAAACCAAAACAAAAGCACAATGGCCGTAAGGGCGTGTGCGCATGCCCGGAAACGATTGCTCTTGGCCAGAACGAGCAGACGACCGCTCGATATGGCGGCGTTCGGTGAGCCCTCGAGGTGGCACTGGATGAGCCCGCCCTGACGGCCGAGCCTACTCCGAGGTGAAGAGGGTGAAACGGATCAAGAGGCTTGTCTCGTACCATGATGAGAGGAAACCCGTTTGTTAAACCATCCCGTCTTGCTGTGGCTGCGCCCGCTTGGGAGTCGCAGACAGAAACAATGGTGGACGAGAAGGGGCACACAAGCACATGCTTTTCTCACAACAGAGCCTCTGCGGCAGCCGTTGCAGTCAAGTCAAATCAAATCAAATCAGGCCAAATCAAATCACCGATGCAGCAACGGATAATCGGCTCGGCATCTGGGGGGGAGGGGGGCTGGCTTTGTAGTGCGACCATTCATGTGGGTTGCATCGTCGCACCTTTCTCTCCCTAGCATATCATGAGCGCAACGGGTCTGGGTCTGGGGGTGATCGGCCAGGTGTGACGGTGCTGATCTCGGGGCATTAGATTAGCCTGCAGTTTAATTAGGTAGATTGTGTCCATTGCGTGCCATGTTGTATCTGCCTAGGCTGGTGGGGAATTGGTAACCGCACACACGCACACACACACACACACACACACACACACACACGGAGAGAGACACCACCGACCGACCTGCATGGAGTCAGTGACGCAAGGAGTCTGCGATGGTGCACATGGACAGCAAGCCAGCTACCCAGCCCAGTGCACAATGCCCATTGACAATTGACAACGTGCGAGACGAGGCCAGCTGGCCCATTTTCTTGCCGTATTCGGAAACCTTCCTCCATCCCGTCTTCGCTCTCCGCTGATGCTTGGCCATCGATTGGCAATAATAAGGGGGTTCCGACCCTGGTGCTTGAGCCTAAAATCTTAGCTGAGCCATTGGCTTGGCCCTTGTGGCACGCCACCGCTATGCATCTGCCTCGTGACAGCTGCGGTCTCGGGAAGAGAGAGAGAGGGAATCAGAGAGAGGGAGAAAGGGATCCGTGCAATTTGACCCATATCGATTGGAAGGACGTCCAGCATCAGAAGATAGCGAGCGATAAGGCTTGGCAAATAGGCAGGTAGGGCCGAAGGGTGGGATCCAAGAGCCGGGGCAGATCCTGCGAAGCCCGCCGTCCGCCACCCGTGAGATCTGTGTTTCTTTTTTTCTTGTTGATCTCTCGATGACACCCTCATCCAAGAACGTGTAATCCTCCTCCTCCTGCTGCTCCCACCTCGTAACAAATGTCCAGATGGGGGAGGAGATGGCGTGCTTACGGCCCCAAGGATCAGCATCTGCTGTGTATATCCGCGTCTGACTTGGTCAGACTGGTGCCAGGCTGCCACTTGGTGACTCTCACCCTCACACTCGAGAGGGTCTTGTGAGAGGCAAACCGGGGGTACCGAGTAATAAGGCTCTTATCAAGCATGTACGTCTTATGTGTATGAGTAGACGGGAAGGCAGAGTTGAATCACTGGTACCGATGCGGGAAGGTAGGCAGCCGCCAGAACTAACGGCCTCATCGATCTCGGCCCTCTTTGGCGATGCCGGCTGGCCACAGCGTTACGGATGCGCGGTGCTGTACAAGCATTCACCCTCTCCCTCGCTTGTGTTGCGTTCAGGGGCGTGGTCTTAGTCGATGCTTGATGGCCCGGCTGACTTTAACATTCGGGTCATGCTCACGCGGATACGGGAGCGTAATGGAGGAACGGTTCGCATAGTCAGGAGGATGGGGAGACAAGGACCCGGCAAGAACTATCGTCTTGGGCATCTCGTGGCTCGTGGAAGCGACGGCAAATTCACTACAAAAGGATCAATGGGATTCTTCAGGAGGGCCAGCAGCAAGCAAGCAGCTGCCCAATGACGGGCGACCACAGTCCGACTGGCTGGGAGACAAAAAGAAGGTTATCCTTAGCACGTCTTGGCAGAGCGCTCAGGATGTCAGGGTAGCATCTGATCCAGAGAGGCGTCGAGCTAGGCCCTGGGCAGTGCCAGTGGCGCCTGTTAGGGGGAAATAAGCTTGAAATTAAACCATATTCCCACGTCAAGTCCGGCACCGTCAGCCAAGCCTTTCTTTCCCCCCCCCCTGCTGCCGCCGCTATTACTGCTTTCATTACTGCTATTGCTGATGCGGCTTGTGTCTTGTGCTACTTTTTTTTTCTTTGGTTCCCATACCACACCGACACGTAGGCATCAAATGGACAGGACTTGATGTAGCACAGCCCCCCCCCCGGTCCGGTCCTGTCATGTCATACCATGGACTACCATGTCATGTCCTGTCGAGTCAAAGTACCGTACCTGCGTAACCCGGGCGCGGCGCAGTACTCAGAGACGCCGAGGGCCCGGCTACACAGGGACACAAGGAACCCTCGGGACGCGGGGGCCGGACAACAGATTACACCTGTGGCCGCCCAGGCTGGGCCACAGCATTGGCATTTTGCTTGGTTTGCTTGGTTTGCTTGGCCCCTGCTGATCGCGCGTGCTTGGCCTGGTCTTGGGGCCCCCTTCTGAGGGCGTCCTGAGGGCGTGCCTAGGCCCCTTGGTGGGCTGCCTTGAACGTGGCGCCGGCCTGTTCACTTTCACCGATCTTCCTCTTTGGTCAGTCGCCCCGGCCTGCCTTGCTGCTGCTGCTGCTGCTGCTGTCTGTTCGTGACGGTCTCGTCCCTCCTGATGAAAGGCGGGGCCTCCCCGCCCAGCACAGAGCAGAGAACGAGCGATACGAGGCCAAGCCATACACAGCCAGCCAGTTATTCAGCTGCTTCATGCCTCGCTTCCACGTAACCCGCATTCCGGTTTTGTCTTGAGAAAGTGCCGCTGCCCGTGCCATCGCCTCATTACCTCGAGCTGCATAGTCTAGTAGTGGCCTTTCTTATTGCTTCCCTAGGCCCTGACTCATTGTTTGGTAAACAAAATCACACCTGCAAGGAGGACCGACTCAGTCCAGCCCCCCCACGTCGTCTGGCTGACACGAAAGAAAAAGGGGCCCCACTGAAGATCAACCGCTTCGCTGGCATCCGGTATCGACAGCCGTCAAACACAAAACTTGATAGGATAGGACCGCAGGACAGGACGAACGCGCCGAGAGCTCTGCCGGACAGGAAACTCCCTCTCTGAGTTTGGCCTACGAGCCAACAGCTCCCACCCAGGCTGCGCGAACCCCATTGACAGGACAACAAAAGGCTTACCCAGCCACCAGACTGCAGCGCCGTGCCGAGCGAACCGAGCCGGCAGAGGAGGGCCTACGAAATTAACAACAACGTCATCATCCCCGATCGCGAACGATTGTTTGCGCGTGCGTGGGTGCGTGTGCGTAGTGCATGTGTGTGCTTGCCCCCATGTGAGTGGGAAGCGAAGCGAGGGCAGCTGGGCTGGGCATTGGACCGACGGTAAGCTTAATTAAATGCTATTTGGGGGGGGTGGTGGTGAGGGGAGTTTAATATCAACCTTATTTCGACCGCTCATCTCCTGTCACCCAGGGGCATGCAAGACAAGGCAGGGCATAGTCCGTTCACTTTTTTATCATCACACCTACTACCGCTAGGGACCAGTCAGTATCTAACCCGGCGGACGGCGCGCCTTTGCTGTTTTTAGACCGGCAAAAAGACCGGACCAAGAATTAAGGTTTGCCTTGGCGAGGATCTTGGTGAAGATCGAATCCAAGCTTTTTGACGTTCAGGACGTTTCAAACTGTAACCTGCGAGTCTAGCTGGCAGCCAGATGCACTCTAACACCTAACTCCCCTTCCTTCTTCTCTCTTGGTGCAGCCTGGGCGGCCGAGCCCTACGGAGGACTTGGGTCGGCGGCGGGCCAGGCTCAGACCGGACACGGCATATCGAAGCTAAACTCCTTGAACTTATTTCTTTTTCTTTCCCTGCCCCCTGTTCAGACGGGTGCAGGAGTCACTGGACACGCTATTTGACTTTGCACCAATGGTCTGGAGGGGCAGAGAAAAGAAGAAGAAAAGGGGTCAACAGAGTTCGGCCGGCATTGAGCAAGATACGGGGTTCGATCAGCAAGGAGAGGTGGTGCCAAGAAAGTCAAGACTCTTCCTTTGCCTCCAATCGCCGTCCCATCCCGAGTCCAAGCATCTGGAGGGGTCTCCCAAGACCAGTTTGATTAGCCAGCAGCGTCTTGGTATCTCTTGTGACGGAGCGCCTCGAGACCTGCACAGCCTCGATCCCTCGCATTCGCACTGGGCCACGGGCACGGGCACTGGCACTGGCACTGGCACTGGCACTGACACTGGCACCAAGTCATCCCAAGTCCCGCCCAAGAGATTCAAGAAAAAGACTTGGCTCTGGCCTGAACCCGATTGCTGGGACGTCGAGAGCGCCCGGGCGCTGAAAATACTCCGTGTTTGATATTATATATCTCGTGTAGAAGCCCTCAAGCAAAACCCGCCACAAGAGCACGGCCTGGACTGTGGATCCGTTCCTCTTTTCAATTTCCCCAGACTATTGCGTCAACAAACGTCCGTCGAGCGTCTCCCCCACTGCCCGGAAGGAGAAATAGAGGGGGTGAGATCGAACCACCCGTACATACAGATTCCCCTTGCGGAGGCATCGAAACCCAAGACGCGACCGACCACTCGCCACTCGCAGCGCCGAGAAGAACGACAGTCAGCATCAGCAGGAGCAGTAGCAGCAGCAGCAGCGTAGTCAGATTTAAAGACGGCCAAAAGGACAGAGGAGCCGAAACCGGACAACCTGTCAGCCCCAGAGGCGAATCGCAGGATCTCAAGAAGGAATCGATACCTTGAGCAAGGCCTTTTGCCGTCCCCGGGCGGCCTGCTCAGTGAGAAATTGGGACGTTGGTATCCGCCGATCGTCAAACCAACACCCGGCGGCAACAAGGTCAGAACACACAAACACCCACCGAACAAGAACTATTTTGGAACCATCGGTACCCGCCGGGACTCGACCGGTGGACTCGACCGAAGGCCTGAAGCCCCAAGCCCGCCTCGCGTGCGTTACATTTACGTTGGCTTGAAGAGGCGTGCGCCCTGTTGGCTGGGCTTGCATCGCACCGCATCAAGTGGCCTGCAGAATCTCAATCGCTCCAACAACAAACAACCCGGGGTTTTTGTCCCCCCCGCGGCTGGTCATTCGAGCGTCTCGAATCCTCGCCCACAACGGGCTTGGTGAATTTCTTGCCCCGCGGGAGCAAATCCTCAAGGGTGGAGGTGGTCGCGGCGAAGAGGCCTCGATTGGGCAATCAATCACGCCAGGTGAGTGAGAAGAGGAAGCGACCGTCGAGGTCGGTGTCAGAGCCTGAGTGAGAGTGAGAGTGAGATTGATGGATGATGGATCATGATGATAATCATCTCTTTCCCGGGCAAACTCCTCCCTCCCACATTCCGAGCTGCGCACCCACTGCACACGCCATCATCAGCATCAGCACTCGTCTAGCCACAAGCCATTCCAGGGCCCAGACTGCACTACACAGTACACCATCTCACTCTCCCTTACTGGGGGCCTTCTCGATCGGAAGAGCTTGTTCGCACAGTCGTACTCTTTTGAGGCTCATGTTCTCGATTCAAATGTTCCTATTCTTATTTCTACATCCACAAAAGACCCCACCTGCCAGCCTCTTAGAGGGATCCCATGTGGGACCATACCAAGACCCCCCCTCCCCCTTCCCTCCTTGCCCCCCTCCTTCCTTTCTAGGTACCATCTTGACTCCCTGCAGCCCCAAGTGCGGATGCGCAGATCCCCAACGCTTGAGCGACCGATTGTGTTCCAGTAAAGGAAGGCACTAATCTGGGTGAATAAGTTAGCGGCAGCAGTCCAAGCCCGCCTAGGGATTGAGCCAAGCTTCTTTGCTCTTGCCTGACACGACCTTGTCTGGCCGCTCGCACCGTACCGTACCGTACCGTTGCTGCACCGCACCAGTGCACAGGTACTTGCCTAGTCTACTTCTCACGCATCACGCTCCTGGCCTTGGTTGGACCTTCCAAGGTTCCTTCCACCGACCGTTGCGACAAAAGTCTCGTCCTCGAGGCAATTCTTTTGATCATCTTCTTCCTCAAAACAACACAACACCACCAGAACTGGGATCGAGAAGTCAATTGCTTCTGTCTTTTGTTCTGGAGTAAACCACAGCATCGTCCTTTGCTGTGGAATTCTCCGTCACCTTCGGCCTGGACCTGGTCTGCACACACACAGGCACACACGTTCACGCACACACTGACAGGCACACCTTTTTTTCTCGCTTGCCGTGTGTCCGAAAATAACCTGAATTAACCTTAAATTCTGCGACACCCGACCCTGGATCGCCAGACTGCAAACAGCCTCTCGCCCTTACCAACGCCAATCGTCCCTCCACTCCGACTGGCAGTACAGCACGGAGAGAAATCGTCTGAACAGGTACGCGTAACCCATGCTCCCATGCCTTCATGCTCTCGACGGACCCATCACATTTGCACCCACCAACACCAACAATCACATCCCATCCCGCCACCCCCTTAGCCTGGCCCGGCCTGGCCTGGCCTCCCCCCAGTGGGAAACCGACTCAGGTCAGCTCGGCTCGGCTCAGTCAGGTCTATTGAAGCAAGGCAAGGCAAGGCAGGCAAAAACGCGAGCGCCACCTTACGATGATACCCTTTCTGTTGCGCTCTCCCTGGCCCGAATCGGCCCTTGGTGCTGCTCTGTTCGGCAGGGGGGCAACTGCTCCGCCCGACCAACAGTCAGCCTCAAGCACACACGCATCATCCATCATGCAGTGTGCTCATGGGGACAGGCGCAGCGGGTGTGCACACAAAGCTGTGTTGCGCTCCTGGTCCTTGGTCCCGGTCCCGGTACCAGCTGAGATGAGAGAGATGATAGAGATGAGATGGGGCTCAAGAACGGGTTCCCCGATACACTGCTGAGCATACACACACACACACAAGACCGCACATGTGAGCAAGCAATCAATCAGCCAGCCCAGCCCAGAAATTGACTGGTCTGGCCGACACATCGCAAAATGCATTCGCATCAGTCATCACCACTCATCCTCAGTCCCTCACCCAACACCCACTGCCTGCGGGCAAGATTCAGCTCGTCTGGTCTGATGGGCCCTGCCTCTGTCATCTATCCCACCCCTCGGCCACTCCTCCATGACGGTGACAATGACAATGACGATCCCCCTTCGTGCTTCCCGCGCTAACCTTGACTTGCCAATCCATCTCTCTCGCGCGCATATCCACTTGCTCATCCCCATCCACACCCATACCCACATCCAAGCCGGTGCCGTGTGCAACGCCCGTATGCCGTTGGTTCGGCCTCTCGGTCATTTATTTTAACTTCTTGTTGTTGTTTTTTTTTGCTCCCTTGTGCTATGGTTTTTCTGGCTGTGGTCGCATGTCACATCATTGCACACAATGGCCAAAATCAACTCCCCTCCACCCCCCTATTCCTGGTACCTTTGTCTTTTTTATTCCCTGGCATTTATCATATCCACGCGTCCACCGACCACCCAAATCTCGGGAGGCGTGCAAGGACCATGGGGCCTCGGAATGGAGGGCTCTGGACTGGATCAAAGAATACCCACACCTGCGACCCAGGCAGGCTGGCGAATGAGTTATGCCCTTCCATGGGGGCCCTCGGGCGATGGCAACCCTGACTGGGTGGGCAAGACAAGCTCAACCTTGCCTGGGGGGCGTCCCTGTCGGGAGTGTACGTACTGTACCGCACCGTACCGTATCGTACTGCCTGACTGCATACGATCCTCTCTCATCCCGGCCCCATTTTTTTAAGTCTGGGCATGCGGCTTGGCATGGCACCAAGGAGTCTACTTGGTACTTGGCTCGGAATTACCACGAGCCTAGCACCGTCCCTGCAAGGAAGAGGGCCACAGGGCCAAGCCAGCCAGAGCCGGGCATTGCACCGTACTATTATGTCCAGCACACCTGTATCCGTACCTTATCCTGCTTTGGCTCTGGCTCGCGCGTGCGGCGAAGGTGGCCTCATTGCGCGTACCACTGTACGGGACCGCTGGGCCCCGGCTCCTGAACCCTCCTTTGCTTTCCAGATTACCCACTGGGCCAGCCTCCTAGTGCCCTCTAATGCCCTCTGGGTTGCGTGTCGTCCTCCCCAGGGTGGATATGCATGCCATGCCAGTGTTTTGAGCGGCGCCGTGTGTCAGGATTTATTATATACATGGACATGTGCGCGCACACGCGCTGGTCCTGCAGCTGCAGGCCTGCTCCCCCTTTCACAACCACAAAGGGCCAAGCTTTCTTGACCGTCCCATCCTCCCATCAGAGAAGCCTGTCACCCTGTGCGTCTCGAAGGACAAACAGTCCCACCGGCTTGTTGGGACGTTTGAGACTTTTTATGAATCGCACTCCCCCCCTCTCGTCACCCTCACTCAGCTTGCCGTCGCACACCCACACCCGCACACCCTTTCTTCCCTCTCGTCAGTTCTCCGTTCTTTTCTCTCTGTGTTTTCTTTTTTAAGCATTGCGCAACCTCGCTCCCTGACATCGAATTGCCGTCATCGTCAATCGCATCTCGACTACCCTGGGATCAGCCGGGACTAACATCACTGCCCGTTAAAGAGGAAACAGCAATACAAGAGATCCACGGCAGCCCTCCACACCAAATTTCACCACAGCAGCCTGCCTTGGGTCCAGAGAGGGTCTGCTCACTGCATAGTGCCTGCGCCCCCCCCCCTTTCACGCAGCCCCTGCCAACCGCACAGCGCAGCGCGACAACGCCAATCAAAGGCCGATCAGCCGGGTTGCTCCTCCCGGTGGGGCGATTGACATAGCGCCGCGCAAGCCTCGCTCCTCCTGAGTAGCAGGACAGGGTGTTGGTGCCCTATCCAGACAACCATATTTTAAAAGTTACTTTTCTCGATTCGAATAGCGGGCCCACCCTGCAGATCTGGGGGCCATCTAGATTTCGGGTGCATTTGTATTTAGGAACTTCAGCAGCCTGCCACACTGCTGGGTCCTGACCCTCCTCACACGTCTTCCCACTCCTCAACCACCCCCCAACCAGCCTCACCCACACAACACATGGCTGTGCGACAGAATAACATGATGGAAACATACCACGGCCTCGTGCGGACTCCCGCAGATGCGATCAAACTATTCGAGGCCTGCAGGCTCGGCCTGCTGCCCCGTGTGCAGCGCAGGTTATCAGAGAAGGAGCGCCAGTCCATCCGGTCCGGGTCCGTCTTCGTTTGGGACGAAAGGGAGGCCGGCATGCGCAGGTGGACCGACGGGAAATCATGGAGCGCTAGCAGGGTCTCGGGCAGCTTCCTCACCTACCGGGAAATGGAGGGCAAGCGTGGCGGCGGCTTCGGCGCATCACGGAGGAGCGCCGGCAAGACACCAGACTCTGGCCGCGGCAGCGACGAGGACAACGACGACGGTGAGCCCGACGGGTACCGGTACAAGGCCGACGGCCTCATGAAGCAGTCCTTCAGCATCACCACCTCGCAGGGCCAGCACCTCCACCTCATCTCATACTTCTCCCGCCCGCACCCCAGCGAGCCAGAGCTCCCACAGCCCAGCTCGGACCCCAGCCTGAGGCACATCGTGCCCGTCAAGGGCATGTACCCTGAGTCGAGCATGAACGAGCAGCCCGTCCCTGCCATGACCAGGACACCTATGGCATCGGCATACGCGCCAGCAGCACCACACCCAGCAGCATACCACCCACAATACGCACAACAATCGCCATACCCAGGCTGGCCGCCCTCGCCTGTTGCGACGCCGCCCTACAGCCACTACACGGTGTCTGCTCCATACCCACCAACACAACTGCCACCGCCACCAGCAGGCGCTCCGTACCCACCGCCTCACCACGGCCACCCTCACCACTACCTCCCAGGACCTCCCCCACCGCACCCTGCCTACGACCGTCCCCAGCTACCACCGCCGGGGTCTGCCTCGCAACCAAGAGTGACTCCCTCAATGCTGCCACACTACAGCCAAGGCCCACCACAGCACAGGTCGCCACATCTGGCGCAGATCAGGATAAACGATGAGTCGCCGCGCCTACAACAACTGCAGTTGAAGGCCGGGGGCGCTGCCGGACGGACGATGCCTGGGCCCCTGCCCTCGGTCCACAGCTCGACGCCGCCGCCTCGCGCTCTGTCGCAGTCGCCACCCAACGTTGGGAACAAGGCTAGTCTCTCGGCGCTGCTGCACCCAAACCCAACGCCATCGAACTCGGAGCCAACGAGCGCGGCGGGCAGCAACAGTGCGACGAGCAGCCCACGTGGAACCGGCGCAGCTATGGGCAACGGTGCCATGGGAAGCGGTGCCTCGGCAGGGTTGATGGCCAAGGGTTTCCACGAGGACGCAAGAGCATTGGACGTTCTTAACAAGAAGTTCTCCATCTGATTGTCTGTTGGCGGAACGGGCTCTCTAAGCACACAGGAGCATGGTCACGGTAACCTGGGACGGGTTGGGGAATCATTTTGCATTGTTACGGCGTCCAGAGCAGGGACATTGAAATTGGCGAAAAGCTTTGTGCTTGTATTCGCGTTGCGGGATCAGGGAACTATTGTTTTATTTGTTCATCTTTGTGTTCCATTGAGGCATGGCCAGGTATCACATTTATCCAGTCGGTTTGTGCCGCTGGCGAGGCGTCACGGAGGAAATACCAGGAGGATATCAAGGAGCTGCCATCAGGCAGGGCGGGAATTTGGGATCAGGTAGCAGCATTATCTGGTGAAGTGATCTTCAGCCAGCCTAGATAGCTTTTGCGAATATTGGAGCTATATTTCATCACTACATTTCTCTGTCTCAACGTCCCTACCGAGTGTGACAATTGACTTGATCAAACCTTTCGTTTCCCTCCAACGTCAACCGCATCCTCCGCACTTGCTTGCCTGCAATTTGTTTAGGAACCTACCATTCATTCACTGCTTCATTCATTCCCTCCGACAAGCGGCCTCCATTCTTTCAGCCCCAGCTCGGATTTACCACCACCCACTCGTCTACGCCCGATCCGAGTGATGCTCCCGCATGTTCCTGCTTACCAAAGGCCGGCCCCCTCCCATAAAAGTCGTCGTCACCGGAATCCGGCAAGACGGAAGGGGGCCGGGGCACGCTCCTCTCCATTATCCACCGCAAGCGCCCGTCCCGTACGATTTTTGGTCTGGATTTTCCACCCTCCTGTCCCGCTGCCTCGGTATCTTGGTCGTCACCTCTGGGGCCCGGGTTTGGTGATGATCATGTTAGCGATGGGGACCTGGGCCCCGCCGTTGCATAACCCTTTATCCCTGCCTGCCCTCCCACGCGCCGAATCAGCCCCCCTCGCGCATATGGGACGCGTAGAGAGGTTCATGGCTTGGGCACGGGAGTGGTGTGTCCTTCGCCCACATCCCGGAGGAGAGGTTTGCGTGGACGGCGGACGGGATGGATACCCTATGCCCCGGGGCTACTGTGTACACCACCTGCCTGCCCACCTTTGTTATCTACGACGATCTCATAGATGCGGCTCTTTCGGCGGGCTATGTGGGCGGTTGCCACGGGTGCGGTCTAATTTCCACATGCTTTCCTTCATCGCTGTCCCTGTGGTGAGCGGGAGCTTGTTGTCCCCCTTCCTCCCTGACCTCCGTCCCCCTTTCCCACCAATTCTGATACAGGGAACACAGTAAGTGCCAAGAAGTTCGGAGGCATGGGATGGGAGGAGGAGCCACCATGCCTCCTCCCCCCACCGTGTTTGCTCCTGGTGCTGGCTGCCAAGATAGGGGGCGAGTAAGCTTAATGTCGCGAGTCGTAACACGCCGACGACGCAGAGTGGGAGACAAACGCGCCGGGGGCTTGGCTTTCCTCCGAGGCTTGCCGACCTAATAATGACTGACTGACTGACTTGACTTCACTGACTGACTGACTAATGACTGACCCGTCCTATGTACACAGTATCTATACGCATACGAGCCCGAAAGCCTATCGTCTCAACCATCTCGATCGATGCAATGTGTGCACTGAATTGAATGACTCTTGTTTTTGCGGGTTAGGTGGGATTGAATGACTGGACGGGGGTTTAATATGAGAACGTATTACTGCTACCGTCCCATTCCACAGCCAAAAACTGAATCAAATGATTTTTTTTAAAAATCTATCTAATTCTCAGTCGAAGCGTGTGGGAACAAAGAGCCTAGATCTTGCTCAGGGCTGTTCATTTTGCGCTGCTGGAGGCGGGGAGGGGACGTCGCTCGGATTAAGAGTCCTCGCGAAGCAGCCTCCACATGGCCCGTTCCAGCATTGTCTTCACACTAGTGTTCCTCTACGTATGGCTGTGCCCGTGCCCGTGTGGCTCCTTTGGTGAGCTAGAGCCAATATTAATATAATTAATTACTCTGACGTCCTTCGCTGGCCCCCCTGGCCCCCACTTGGTTAACCTCGCCGTCGGGGAATTGGCCCTTCTAGAACAGTTCGATTTTGTGGGGGGCCGTGTTGTCTGATGCAAATGGGACGGTGGGATGGTCAAGGTAAAAGAAGGTCTGTTTCGGCGAGGGGATTGCTCCCGAGGGCTTGGTTGGTGACGCGTAAATGTCGGTTCATGGGGCTGTCGACAAGGTAGCAAATCGAACCACCATGGGGAAAGTTGAAGGGTTAGGAGTTGCTCTCCAGAGGTGTCAATCCTGATGCAGACAGACCCTGTCCTATCTGCTCAGACCTGTGCCAGAATACGCATGCCATCCGGTGAAGAACGAGGGTCTTGTTTGTTCATTCATTCACGGTCACAAAACTCGTCCCAAGTCTCACCAACGGCTTGTCCGGCGCCAGCTTGTGCTTTCGGATCCGGATTGGGGGGAGAGGGACCAAATCACCTGTTACAAGTCCCCAGAACAGGCTGCGAAAATTGCTGCTCTCAAAGTTGGTCCACCCACTGCTACCCTCTCGCCCATCCACCTCCCCACCAGCCCTCTCTCTCTGTCTCACACACACACACACACACACACACACACACATGCAGATGCACGCATGGACACAGACTGCCGGACGGGTTGTGCTACCGGGGACTTTAAGGGAGCGCCGCCGGGCCTGCAGAGCGATCTTATCACCCACCCCGCCCAACGTCCGCCTTCCCCTTCCGGCCGCGACGATCGCCTCATCAATCTTAGACTAAACCGTATGGCCTTCAGAGAAACCGCGCCCAGACCGCCAGCCAAGGTCCAAGTCAGTCCACCCAAACCTGCGTCAGGGGGACCGGCGGCAGATCCCAACCTCCAAGGGTCTCGCCTACGGCGCCCCGGGGCCAGGCCATGCAGGCCAATTGCGGGATGTCCTTGGTTAGAGATGCTCGCTACCGCACAAAAAGGGCCATCAAGCTTCCGTGCGCCAGCCCTGGGCCTGCCGACGTCGAATGTCGTGGGACGTCCATCGCAACCTCCCCCCAACGGCGCGGGGACCTAACGTCATGTTGGCTGTTGTCTGTGTGTGAGCAGGTATGATGATTGTCATGTCGCTCTTTGGTCTTGTCTGCCCTGCGCCACAAACCACTTCCCGATATATCTATCACAATCCTAGAATAGAAACGTCGCAGGCGCGGCCGTCGGCCCTGGGTCTGGGGACCGGGACCGGGACTGCTTGGCCCGGTGGGTCTCTTTTCTTTCTCTCTGTGTCTCCCCCTGCTTTGCGAGAGCCCCACCGATCCACCGGGGCCTGCATGCTCGCATTGTACATACAGTTTTTGTCCGAAGTTCAGGAGGGCCCCCGCCCCCCCCCCCCCCAGCCGCGCGTTTGTTTCTGACTGCCCCATTTGGTAGTTTTTGGTCATGGTGGTCGTGGTAGTGGTCGTGTTGGTTGATGGGGGTCGACAGTACAGGCCCGCCCCGCCCGCCTCTGTGCGGATACAAAAGAGGATGGGCGGAAGGGGGTGGTGGGAGGGCGTCCAAAAGTAGCACCGAACGAGGCGCCGAGCCAACACTCACGGCCATGTTTCTCCCTTCTCCACACCCGCAGAGCAAGTTTGCTGGCTGGTGACGACATGGGAGAGACCTTTTGCTGTTGGGCGTGCATGTCCGTTGTCCCTGCGGCGGGCGGCTCTGGGACCTGGACTGGACTGGCTGGCGCGTATTTGCCCTTGGCTTGGCGCTACGAGTAGCTATCACGATGCGACGGGCGGCGGCCCGTCTTGGATAGATTGGGGGTCTGGCCTCATTCCGTGGCTGGTGACGATGTTGCGGCTGAGGCGGTTCATGCAAGTCATTCGCAGGTAGGGAAGTCTACTGTATGTCTGCCTGTCTGTCTGGGCCGCCGGCGTGCGGTTCTCTGGTTGTACACCGCAATTGGCAAGTGGGCAGAGAATAACACTGGGTCAATGACGGACCGTCATGCAGCTCAGCACAGTTGCCATTACGTAGATGGGGGGACTCGGAATACCCGGTGCGGTGCCAAGGCGAGGCACTGATTCACAAGCAATAAGGTTGTTTCAACGAGAAGAGTCGAGCTGGGAACTCGACCAGTCGCATAGGCACGGATTGGGGGTGATTTGGGGGGTGCAGGAATAATCCCCGTGCTTGGCTGCAACCCTTATCCACAAAGAGCCCCGAAGCTTGGCGTGCTTGTCGCGAGTCGGTTGTCAGACGAAATAAGAAGAGAGGGTTCGTCCACCTCTTGTTCTGTGGGGAGCAGGGAGGAGGGGGGGGGTCTGGCTGTGACGACGAACTGACTGACTGTCTTGCGAGCATGGCAGGCGAGCGATTCGTTCGGCGGGAGAATTTGCCTTTGATGAAAGGGAGCTCGGTGCTCAGTGTGCATCTGCTCTTGGCCGTCCGTAAGTTTGGCTCGCAGGCTCCATACCGTATATACTTGTACTCGCTATCGCTCCCCATCATCCCCTTTCCGCGCGACGATCACACCGGGGGCGATGGAGGCGGGATGGATTGGTGAATGCGTCAGGCAAGGCCAATCGGCCATTTTTCTTTTGAAACGAGGGGGCCGAGCCCGCTGCCTTGATCATCGTCATCTTTCTTCACTTCCGTGGTGTAGGGGAACAGCTGTTTGGAAATGTGGGCATCGGGGACAGCAAAGACGGGCTCCATCGAACGGGGCCCCTCCGGCAAGGTCAGTGCAGGTGTCATGCTAAGTGGGCTCCCTTTGCACCTGCTGCAGCAGATCGGCGACGGGTTGCCCGGACGCATCAACTTAATCTGGGCCGCTGCTGCTGGCAAGGGGCAAGATTGTGGAAGGAAGCCAATTGATGTGAGTCGAGTAATGTCAGTATAGTGTAACTGGATACAGTTGACCATTGACGTAGAATAGTCTCTCTGAGCCAAATTTACTCGAGTGCCAGGCAATGGAGCAGGGTCCCTGGAGACGGTGTCCGTCTGGTCTCTCTTGCGTAGGACTGTGTGGAATCGAGTCCAGTAATTTGGTGACTCCAGATTCTCCTATTCTTGCTCAGCGTGGGTGAGGGGGAACATGCCATCTACCGCTATTAAGGCATGGGAAGTGCATTCCAGCATGCTGCTGACTGGCATGTCTCATTTCAGATATGTAATAATTAGCATTTACAATGAGTGAATCTCCCAAGTGGGTAAGCCCATGTCCGATGGATCACAGGTCGAAACATTCACTGTAGCGAAATCAACCATCTTCCCGTACTACGGTCTTGTCGCTTTCGAGATGGCCGAGCTTTGACCGAGCACGATTTTGGGTAGACTCTGCAATGTTGCTGCAGGAGGATATTAACATCGCCATCGGCCTTGATGGAGTGGTAACACAAGATCCGCGTGATAGGCTGAGACGTTCGGATGATTGACCCATTTACATCACGCTGAGCATGAACATGCTCATTGCGAGCCGAAGATTGCATGCTGCGCGTCGACTGGTTCCAGATGTGGCCACCATGGAGATTGACGTGCGTAGTTCGTGATTGCAGCTCCGGCTTCATTCTCGGTGCTCCGAGTCTGCCCTCGTTACTCCGAGTTTGGCACCTCTACAGATGACCCTTGCACTGAAATTGATAACAAAGGCTTGTTCAATGGGCGAAATGAGGGTCTGGTTTAATCCTATCCGGCTGAAAGCAGTAGTGTTGTCGATTGAGAAATAAATTTTGCTGCTCGTAGCAACCAGGAAACACCACGACTTGACTGTCTTCTTGGGATCGCCTCATGCCTTATGCTCGTCCCGCATGACGTACAAAGTCTGTCCAGTGCTGTTTAGAGTAAACACTAGCTACACTGGTATCGCTCAAAGAAATCCATCTCAGGCGATGTGGGCCATGATAGTAATAAGGTGACTGTGCAATTAGTTCAACTTTGGACGTGTGGGGAAGTCAACGCACTTTCTAGGATTCAATGTTGGAAATCTAGCAGACCTCGTCTGGTCGCACAACACACAGCTGTACTTTGCAAGTTTGGATTACATAGTTTCCATTATCCGATTTTAAGGGGCAGATATACTAGTATCAATAGAGTTCCCACAGACGCGAAATCGTAACGTTCGAAATAATACAGGGGAGGGGACTTTTGAAACTATAGCCATTACACTCGCAGATTATCCACATGCAGTTATACACCAGTCGAGCGCCCGGCACGAAAGCATACAATCACTCCTCAAGCACGAATGCAAGCTTCAGTGGCATGGCAAGTATGTCTAGCTGGCAACTAGTAATCTCGCAGTCACCTATTACCTCGGTTGAGAAGGTTCTACGAGCGCATTGGTTGTTCTGGGTTGGACTTTGTAGCTCCCGAAGGCACACTCCCTTTCCAAATGTGAATGATATGAGGTTATTAAATATACCTCAATTCAGTCTGGTGAGCGGATTCAACGCGCATCTCCTCTGTGCAAATCATACTGCTCTTTCCCAGATTCACGGCGGCTAGCTGTTGCCACGGATGGTCACATGTTGCAATCATCCCATAGCTCCAAGAAGACGCTGTTGTTGAAGGTAATACGTTGATAGGGACGTATTCCAAAGTCTGCATCCAACAGTATCGGCCACATTTATTCAACTTGGCCCATTTTGCTACTCTCAAGCGCAGGTCCTTCGACCCTAGCTTGGGCACCGAACGTCAACACCTCAGGTTTCAAGTTTCCCGCCACGACGATGAATAAGTGCACTTCCTGATATGATGTACATGATATAGAATGGCATTAAAATTGCAAAGACTATAAGCTTTTTCTGTGTACGTGCATACAACACACATCCGCAGCTCACAGCGACCCCAAAACTTGAGTCTATGTGGATGACGTCTGGCCGGGCTACCACTTGTATTTTGCAGAACAACTTATCAACCGTTTTGTTCAGGTGACGAGTTTCTTGCCCCGAGTCTCCATGCTCGTTGATTCAATTGGCTACCATCCTGGCTTTGGGGCCTCGCGAGCCGTGTTTGATGCATCATCTATAATCGACTCAACGAAAACGCACCGTCCTCGCAACTCGCGAATACGAACGTGAAAAAGCACCCGGACTGAGTGTTTAATCACGCAATAGTTACAGGTGTAGATTTTGTGAACTTCTTTGATTAACATCCTCCACGGGCAGCTCGTGCTGAAGAAATTGTCAGTCGGGAAGTTTGGTAGGGGCGGCACATCTGTTAGACCATAACGCAGGTGTCCTAGGGGGGCTCATGGAGAACAGAAATCTCCAGTAGAACAAAAGGGTAAAAGTCCCCTTGATTTTGAATCTTTTAGTTCCTTGAGGTTTAAGGCTAAAGGTGCCAGAAAAGTTACTTTGTGATAGCTTTTGATAGTAGGCTCAAAGTGTTCTGCTAGTCGGCCTGCTCTGCTTGTAATTTTCAGTAGAAGCCTGTTAAGGGCGGTTATAGGCGACATTATTAAATTGCGGAAAGGCCCTTAAAGTTTGAGATACCGCGGCCCGTTGAAAGACAGGGCGTCAGTATCAGGATAATGACCTCGGGAATGATAAAAACTCTTAAAAGTAAGTCATCCGCAGCTAAATTCTAAAGGGCCCTAACTGAGGTCCTACGGATATAGTTCATCAACTAAATGACAGTGAGTCTTATTGCAAAACAAGGTTTAAGATATAATTAGTTCCGCTAAAGATGGCGCTTAAAAATAAAGGACTGAGCAGAGCCCCCAAGCTCTAAGGTGTAAATAAAACTCCTGATATTACTTTTCATATTAATTGCTGGGCTGGCCTGTTGGAATTTACATAATATAGAAATAACTGGCTTATAGTAATTAAGTATTTATAGTGATATTATTTTTTAATTTTTTAATATTAGCTCTTTTTATTATATTAAAATAAAATTCAGTAAATATTAAATTATTTATTTATTAAATTAATATAAATAAAATAAATAAATATTTATTAATTATTATAAACTAATATAATTAACACTAAGGTGCTTAATATTAACAGCCCAGGGGTTTAAGAAAAGACACCTTAATAGAAAACTAATAGCATTAAAATATAAAATTATAAGATATATAACTTCTAAGGTTAAAATTTAAGACTTACCTTTAAAGAATAAATTAATAAACTTAATATTAATCCTATTAAGCAATATTAATATAAAATTAATAAGCTTATTATTAATTTTATTAAGCTATTAAAGAGTTAGAATATATAAAAATATAATTATTATTATAATAAATAGCTTTTATAAAATAAATTCTTTAATTATTAATTTAAATATTTAATTTAATAATTAAATAACTTTATAGCTAATAATTATATTATTAAATAATTAAAATAATATTTTTATATATTAAATAATTAAATATTACCTTTATATTAAATTATTTATTAAATTTTATAAAAGTTTAATATAATTATTATATTTTAATAATAATTATATAATTAACCAATTAAATAATATAAAGATATAATAGCATTTTAAACTTTTACCTCCTTTATTATTAATAATAATAAGTTTTAAAATATAGTTATATAAATTGCCGCACTTTAATAAAAAATTAACTTCCTTTATATAATATAATAAGCCAAGGCTTATAAGATAAATAAGCCAGCCCTATATATAAAAAATAAAGAAACCCTTTAAAGATTTATTATTTAATATTATATTTATTTTAAACATTATATATATTAATTTAATATTTAATATAATAAAATTATCTTTATTAAATATTAATTAAAAGATAATATACTTATATAATTTAAATTTATTTTTAAGAATTACTTAAAGAATAATAAAAAAGATTAAAATAATAATAATAAAAAAAACTTTAAAAACTTTAAAAACTTTAATAACTTTAAATAAGCTTTTAAAAATACTTTTAAAGATTTAAATAAAGAAAACTTTATAAAATATAAACTTATAAAGCTTAAATAAAAAGAATTAACCTTTAAATATATTATATATTTTAAGCAGCTTATTATTTATATTAATTAAAGAGAAAAAGCATTTATAAGCTAATTTTATAAAACATTTAAAAAAGATATTAAAGATGAAATATTTAAAATAAACTGGCTTAATAATTTCATTAAATATATCGTTATAACGGTATGCATTAATAATTAATTATTTAAATAATAATAAAAATATAATTATAAGAATTTTAAAGATTATTAAAAAAATCGTAATTAGCTAAATATAAGAAAGAAATATTAATATAATAATAACTTTAACAGTAATAACAAACCTTAATATTAAAAAAGATATAATAATATAATAATAAATATTTATATAAGTTTTATAAAATTTAATATAATATAATATAAATTAAATAATAAAGATTATTATAATTATAAAAGATTAAGATATTTTATTAAGGATTATTAATAACTTAAAAAATAATAAAAACTTATTTTAAAAAGATAATAATAAATTAATATAATTTAATAATAAAAGCTAACTAAATAATATAACTATTAACTTAATAAATAATATTTAATATATTTAAAAAATAAAATATTTTATATTTATTATCTTAACCTTTATATAAAATATTTAATCCACCTTAATAATAATAAAAGATTAAAAGATTTATTATTAAAATTTAAATAAATAATAAATATTAATAAAAAATATAAAACCTTTAATTAAACCTTTTATTTTAATAATTAATATATATTATACCTTTTAAAGAAAAAAGCCTTAAATTAATTTCTTAAAAACTTTATTAAAAAAGATAATTAATTATAAAAAGAGGATTATCATATAATATAATAATAAATAAAATTTAAAAAATATAAAATTAAAAAATAATAACGATTATTTATAAAGGGATAATAAATAATTAAGGATTATAAATCCTTATATATAATATAAATAAATAATTATATATATATTATATTTAAAGTAAAAATTAATAGAAAGATATATAATATATTATTAAATATTATTAATAAAGATAAGATTTTATAATATTAAAAGAAAGACCTTTATAAATTTAATATTATAAAAGGTATAAAAGTAAAATATAAAAATAATATAATTAATATAAAGATTAATTATCTTTTAATTTTAATTTAAAGATATATAATTTTTATAACTTTAAATATTATAAATATAATATATTATAAATTAATTTTAAAACTTTTATAATTATAAATTATAAATCTTTAAATTAATTAAATTATTAATTAAATCTCTTTAAATAATATTATTATTTTTAAAAAAGGTTATAATTAATATTATAAAAAGGAGTTTAATTATTAAAGATAATGAAAAGCTATTATTAAAAGGGCTTTACTTTACGTAAAGCTTTGAAATAATAGTCTGGGGTGAACAATCAATGGTGGTGATGGTTGTTTCATTAGGTTAAAGAGTGCTCCCGAGAGGAGCGCTCCCGACACACCTATATACGTTTGCCAAGTCCCTACCTCTACAGGTATAACTGAACAAAGCTATATACCAACAGCTATATTTAAATAAACCTATAAATACCTTTAAAAGTAAATCTAGGATTTAACTTTAAGAAAATAAAAAAAGATTAAATTAATTTTAAACTTTAAAAAAGAGTAAAAGTTAATTAAATTAATAGAAAAATAACGGTTTATTATATATTAATAAAAAACAACTTATTATAAATATTATATATAAATAAAAGATATAATAATATTTACTTTATTTATATTAAAAAGAAAAGTTTATAAATAATGAATTATTAAATAAATTTATATAAATACTTTATATATATTATAAATTTAAGAAAGTTTTTTAAGAAAAACTTAATATAATTTTATTGTAATATAGCCGCTATAATTATAAGATTTTATTATAAAAAAAGGAAAGATTTAAAATATTATTAAATTTATAAATTTAATAAAGAGCAACTTAAAGCATTTAAAAAGTATTTTAATAAAAACTTTAAAAAATAATATATTTAATTATTAAAATTATTAATAAAATACCCAATCCTATTTATATTTAAGAAAAATAATAAGTTATAACTTTATATAAATTATTAATAATTTAATAATATTATTATTAAAAACCGATATCCATTATCATTTATTAAAGAATTATAAGATTAATTTAAAAGAATATAATAATTTATAGCCTTAGATTTTAAATATAATTATAATTTAATAAAAAAAATAGCTTTTTATAAATATTATAAATATTATAAATATTATAAATATTATAAATATTATAAATATTATAAATATTATAAATATTATAAATATTATAAATATTATAAATATTATAAATATTATAAATATTATAAATATTATAAATATTATAAATATTATAAATATTATAAATATTATAAATATTATAAATATTATAAATATTATAAATATTATAAATATTATAAATATTATAAATATTATAAATATTATAAATATTATAAATATTATAAATATTATAAATATTATAAATATTATAAATATTATAAATATTATAAATATTATAAATATTATAAATATTATAAATATTATAAATATTATAAATATTATAAATATTATAAATATTATAAATATTATAAATATTATAAATATTATAAATATTATAAATATTATAGATATTATAAATATTATAGATATTATAGATATTATAAATATTATAAATATTATAAATATTATAAATATTATAAATATTATAAATATTAAGTTATATCCTTTAAATTAATTAACGCCTTAATTACCTTTTAAAAGATAATTAATAATATTTTATAAAAATATTTAAATATCTTTATTATTACTTATTTTAATAATATCTTTATCTTTTTTAAAAACTTTAAAATATAAACCTTTTAATAAAATTAAAAAAAGCTTTTTTTATATTTAAAAAGTTAATTACCTTAAATATATTAAAATATAAAAAAATAAAGTTTAAATAATTAAAAAATAGCTAATATTTATTAATAATTATAATAATATTATAAAACCTTTTATAAACTTGATATAAAAGGATATTTCCTTTTAATAAATTTAGAAAAAAGAATAAACGTTTTAAATATTTAAAAATAAAGTTATATAAAACTTAATATTTAAAAAAATAAACTTTAAGAAAAAATTTAAAATTTTTATAAATACTTTAAATAATATAATAAATAGAAAATTTATTTAATAAAATAATAAAGGATAAATATAAATTATTATAAATTTTAATAAAAAGTTTAATAAATTAAAAATATATTAAATTACTTTAAATAAAAGATTTATAATAATAATATATATATTTTAATAATAATAATATTATTTTATTAAAGCTTAAAAATGAATTAAACTTTATATAAATTATAAAAATTTAATAACCTTTATAAAAATTAAATAATTTAATAAAATATAAGTTAAATATATAAAATGTTTATCTTAATTTAATATTAAAGTTATTAATATTAAAAGAATAAAGAATATTTAAGTTAATGCTTTTAATAAATAATTAAATTATTATATTAAGGAATTTCTTTTAAAATAAATAATATTTAAAATAAAGAAAGATAAAAGTTTTATATTTAATAAAGAATTTAATATTATTCTTAAAATTAATAAGATATTAAAAGAAATATTTAAGGATTTAAAAGAATAAAATAAATTAATTAAGGAAATATATAAAGCCTTAATATATAAATATTAAAGCGTTATAATAATAATTAAATAAATTTAAAGGATATATTAAATAATATACCATGGGAGCTATTTACGATATATAGCCCGTTAATTCACAGTATATTTAAATATTTATAATGAATTTATTATAAATATAAGAATATATTATGAATTTACCGTGAATTCATAGGAAATCTATAATTTTATATAAATTTATAATATATTTATTATATATTATTTATATAGCTATTCCTTATAAATTTATTATAAATTTATAAGATATTAATTAAATACTTTTCTTATTATATAATAGCTATAATTATATACCTTAGCTATATATATTTTACTACTTTGCCCTAAATTAAGGATTAAGCTTATTATTAATAAATTAATGCTGTATTATTATATAACTTTAAATATAAAATGCTTATATTTTCATAATTCATTTTAGCGTATTATTATTAAACTTTATAAAATATTTAAATATTAATATTTATATATATTTACGGTATAATATATTTTAAATTTATAATTTCCATTATCTTTCTTATTAAAACCTATTAACTTTTAACCTATTTATTAAATATAAGGATTATTTCATCTTTAAGTTATATTTAAATAATATTCTTTAAATCTTGTTAATTAAATCTTTAAAGAAAATTACAATTTATTATATTTAGCTACTATATTTATTAATTAATAATCCCTTTATAAGTAATATAATATTATATATAACTTATTAAGGGATTTATAATAATAATTAAAGATAATATTAAGTTAAATATAATTTAAGGAAAATGCCTTTATATTAATTAGTTAATAATAAAATAAAGAATTAATTATTAAATTTAAATCCTTATTATAAAATTAAAAAGTAAAGAATTGCTTATTTATAAAAATATATAGTTATTACCGTTAATATTATTAACTAATTATTAATAATAACTTATTTACTTAAAATGTTATATTTAATAAGTTATAACTTTTATAATTATTATTTAAATATTAAGAATTTTAATAAGAGATTAATATAGCTTTAATAGTTATTAATTATAAAATTATTATTAAATAATATTTTAACTTTTAAGGTAATATTAAATTTAACCCTTTTATATATAGCTTATAAAACCCCTAAGTTATTATATTTAGCACTTCTTAATTAAGGTAAAAGCTTTAAGGTATATAAAGAGAATAGGGATTATCTTAAACCTTTAATCTTTATAAGAATTAATTATAAAACTTAAAACTCTCTATTTAACTTACCTTACCTTAAAACTATTAAAGTTAGCTATAAATATTAATATATAGATCTTACATTAAGGAATTTTAAAATAAGGGTACTTTTTTTTTAATAATCCTTATAAATTAATAGAAAATTTCCTTTAATTTAAATATATTATAGATTACCTTAGTAGTCTACCCTTAAATTAATAAGCTATTATATATATTTTATTCTTAAAAGCCTTTAAAGTTAAATAAATATATTCCCTAATAATTAGGTATAATGATTATTAGAAAGAAATTCCTTATTACCCTTACCTTAATCTATTTATATAAGGTAGATAGGGCTAAGGAATACCTTAGTTATATAAAGAACCTCCTTATATAATATCCACTACTTATATTAAGGATTAAAGTTATATTAATTGCTAAAGTTAATATAATATTAATAATAATTATATATATAACCTTAATTAAGATAATTAAAATTAGGGATTAATTATATATAATTAAGGGCCCTTAATATTATTAAAACCCTTTAATGATAATAAAAGCTTAATTAACCTTTTAGCCTTTTAATAAAATTAAGATTAAAAAGATATTATTATTAAATAATTTAAGCTATATAAAAATTAAAATAATTATATTAAGCTTATTTATATATCTTAAATTAATAAGAAAATAATAATATAAAAGGATTTATAAGGCTTTATTAATAGATATAAGCTTTATATTATTAGAGTTTTTAATTATAAGCATTAATTATATTAGAATCTACTTATAAGCCTTTTAAGCATTATCTATTTATAATTTTAAATTATTTTAATGAGTTATAAGTAACTATCTTTAATTATAAGTTATAATAAATAATCTTAATAAAAGAGATACCTTTTAAGTAACTTTAATATATTAAGAGATATAGTAGAGATATTATTAAATTAATAGCATTATAACTAAATTAATATATATAATAACTGGAATATTTAGGAATATATTTAATAAGTTTATAAATTTACGCTTTTAGCTAAGCAGCTAATAATATTTATAGCTTAAAATATATAAGATAATATTAATAAAACCTTAATCATTCTATATTTCAATTAACTGTTAATAGGCTATGATTTATATAAATTAGAAATTTATTTATAAAATAAATAAAAAACTTAGTATTTAAAAAAGAAGGATTATATAAAACTCTAGCTTTAATTATTTAAATCTAAGCTGGCTTTATAAATAATAGCTTATAAATTAATAGATTTATAAATTATATCGTTAATTAATATTTATATCCCCTTTAATTTATATAAAATAGCGATAAGATTAATCATTATATAACCCTCGCTATTTATAAGTAAACTTAAAATATATATATTAAATAAAGTATATTAATATATAAGCTAAGAATAAAGATAAAAGCTATAGGAAATATAAAGGGCTATATAAGAATATAACGCCTTAGCTTATCTTTTATTAAAATTCTTAATTAATATGTTTAATTTTGTGAAGATAATAAAAAAGCCCTAACGCCTATATTTAAATCTAATACCTTAATTAAATAGATATTTTAATAAATAAGATAATTATAATAATATTATAAATTATATTATATAAACCTTTAATATTAATAATAAAAGCTTCTAATATAATATATCTTAAGAAATTAAATTAAAATAAGAAGGGTATTACCTTATTAATAAAAAACTTAAAATATAAGAGGAGATTAACTGGCCCTTTAAAGATATAAAAGAATATAAAGAATTAATTAAGCTATTAAATAATAAGCTATTAAAAGGCATTAAAGAAGGATATTATCTTATAAAAGATATATATTTATTTATTTTAAATCTCCTAAGGAAACTATTTATAGCTCTAAATATTAAGATATATATAAACTAATATATATATTATATACCTAGATTTACTTATTATAATTATTATGCTAACTTTTAAAAGGATAAAATATACCGCTAATATATA
Source organism: Diaporthe vaccinii (assembly GCA_039880775.1). NCBI lineage: Eukaryota > Fungi > Ascomycota > Sordariomycetes > Diaporthales > Diaporthaceae > Diaporthe > Diaporthe vaccinii. The sequence continues at coordinate 1,608,288 of JBCEDN010000009.1, forward strand.
AATCATTATAATATAATATTTAATAAGCTTTATTTAAAGTACTCTTTATAAGCTGGGCTATTCCTTTAAATAAATAAATTATCTTAGATTTTATTAATTAAAAGCTATAAATATACTTATACCTATATATAAATTAAAGGATCTTAAGATGGGATAACTTTTATTATATATTATAATATTAAAGCCTTATAATATATAATATCATTATTTATCTTTAAGCTTATCTTAAATATTAATATTAATTAAAAGGTTATTATAAATATTAAAGGTATAAATAAGATTATAATAAAGGGATAAGCTGAATTTAATATATATTATTAAGTTATTATTAATGGCCGCTTTATAATAATTGCTATTAAAATTAAAGCTTAAGTTATAAATAACTTTTATATAAGGTTATTAATTAAGTAAGAATTTATAATACTTTATAAAGTAAATATATTAAATTTAATTAATAAAATCTTATTTAATTACTTTAAGGGAGCTATTATTAATACTATTATCTTTTTAAAGGTTTTAAAGTATATTTATATAATAAAAGCTATAGTAAATATTATAGTTTTATTAATATCCTATTATTTATTACTTATTATATCTCCTTTATAAGAAAAAACATTACTTTTTTATTTTAATTTAAATAAAAAGGTTAAGTTAATTACTTAATAAGTTATTAAAATATTAATATTATAATTATTAATTAATCTTTATACCCTTTATATATTAAATATAATATTATAATAAATACCTTAATATTATATACCCTTAAATATATATATTTTTATAATTAAAAACTTAAGATAAATACTTTATAAATAATATATTTTAATAAAGATTATAATAAATTATAAATTTATTATTATCTTTTAACTTAATTATATTTCTTAATGCTATAAATTAATTATAGCTTAATATAAGTATATCTTATTCCTTTAACTTATATAACCTTAACTTAAATAAGCCGCTTAATTTAAAGAAACTAAAGCTATAAGAATATTTATATTTTAATAATAAGCTAAGTATTAATAGAATTAAAGACTTACCTAAGGCTTAACTTAATAATAAAGTTTATATATATTATAACTCCTTATAATTTATCTTTAAAGTTAGCTCCTTAATAAAGGAATATAAGGGGATCTTTAAAGATATTAAATTAATAAACTTATTAAAGGTATATTAAATAAAGATCCTTTTAATTAAAAGCTAATATAATTAAAAGATTAAGAAATAATTATATTATTTTAATAAAAAGGATTATAAGGTTATTAATAATATAATAATTAACCTTTATAAAAAAGATAAAGCTAAATAAATATATAAGTTTATATTATTTAAGTCTTTAATATTTATAATATAATGTATTATTAATAATTAAAGGAAGGGCTATATAATTATAAACTTATAAGCTTTAAATAAAGTTATTATATTTAATATATATTTATTATTATTTTAATTTAAAGTAATATAAAAGATTTAAGGTAAGAAATATTTATTTATAATTAATATTAGCTTATTCTTTTATTAATTTTTAATATACTTGCCTTATTAAGATTAATTTATAATGATAAGCTATCGCGGATAAAAATAGTTTAAGGTAATAATTATAAGCTTTAAAAACTTCCTTATTTATATATAATATTATATAAATTATTTATTATAACCATTATAATCTTTTATAATTACATTTATAAATAATATAATTATCTTTTTAAATATAATTGCTAATTATCTTTAACATTTATATATTATCTTTAAGTTATTTATTAATTAAAATATTTTACTTTCCCTTAAAAAGTTATTCTTTAAGTATTTATTTATTAACTTCTTAAGCTTTAAAGTTAATAATCTTAAGCTTTATAATATTATAAATTAAATAAAAACTCTTAATAAACTTTAATTTTTTATTACTTTTTAATAGCTTGAAAAATTTATAAGCTTTATTAAATATCTATAATATTTAATCTCTTAATATAGCTAAAGAATCAATCCATTATAATATTAGAAAATTAATATATTATCTGCTATATAAGTAGAAGGTAAGCTATTTAAGGGTAATATTTAAAAGTAATATGTTAAGTAAATTAACTTTAATTTAACCATTAAAAAACTTAAAGTATTTATAAACTTAGAGATAACTTTAATTAAGGAGAATACTTTATTTTATTATAACCTTTATTAAGTATTATTTATTTAATTTAATATATTAAAGGAAGTTGGATTCTCTAGAATAGTTTTTTAAATAATTAAAGGTAGAGAATAAGATGATAAATTATTAATCCTATAAATATAGATTTAGTTAATAATATAAAAAGAAAATATTAATTAATAAAGCTTAAGGTAACCTATTTAATTTAATTAATAAGGAAACTTTAAATAATAATTAATTTTAATTATATTTAATTAATAAATATCCTTATAAACTATTTAATAATTATTAATATTATAAATTAAATATTTATAAAGATTATAAATAAAATAAAGATAAACTTAAAGTTAATGCTAACCTTAAAGTTCCTTAATTAATATTAGTTAAATATTTATTATATTTTAAGGAATATAAATATTATTATTAATATATTATTATAACTTTTAATATATTAAGAATTTATAAAGGATAAAGGAATGTTTATTAAGCTATATAATTATACCCTTTATTTAATAATTAAAGTAAAAATAAATAAAGATTTCTATAAAACTATATGAAATAGCTATTTAATATATAAGAGATAATTAAATATAATCAATTAATTATAAAACCTAAACCTTAAGGCAGATTTATTATTTAAAATAAATAAAGATAAGTTACTTTATTTTAAGGAATATAATAATAAAAGATAATTATATATATTTTATAAAGCTATTATTACTTTAATTATTAAGATTTATAACTTTAAATATTATTTTAAAGAAATTAAAGTTTATTAAGATTTAATCTTATAATATATTATAAATAAATATTATAAATAAATCCATAAATATATTCAAAACTATTTAATTTATTAAGAGAACTGGAATAATAATTAATAATTATTTAAAGAACTTTAATTAATCTTATTATTACTGCAAGCCTTTTATATTATCATTATAAATTTTATAATAAACTTATTGGATATATTAATAATATAAATAGCATAAGAATTTAATATTATATTATTTTTTAATATATTCCTTATAATTATTAATAAATTCTTAAAAATAAGCCTTATACTTTTAAAAAATATTATTTATTTAATAAAAGATTAAGCTAAAATTATATTTAAAATCCTTTATTTTATAAACTAAGGTATTCTTAAATATATTATATTAAATTAAGATTATAAGTTTTTATTTAAATTTTAATAAGGCTTATAAGAATCCTTTAATATAAAATTCCTTTTCTTTATAATATAATATCTTTAAATAAATAATTAATTTAAAATAAAAAACTATATAATTAAAATTATTATTTATATATAAATAGCTATAAACCTAACTTATAAATAAATAAATATTATGTTAATCCTTTAATTTAATTTAAAAAATATTTATAATAAAGCCATTAAATATTTAATTAATTAAATATTATATAACTTTAACTTAATAAGATTAATAATAATTATAAATATTATTATTATAAAACTCTATTATATATATTAAAAGGAAGCTTAACTTTTTATTATTAAGGCTTAAATATTTATTAAATAATATTATAATAAAAATTACCGCTAAATATATTTAAATTTAAATAATTAAATATATTTAAACCTTAATTATAACCTCTTAAATAAACCACCTTATAAATTCTTAAAATAATAAACCAACTTATTTTTTATTAAAAGCAAAGTTAATAAATTAATATATTAATTAAAGCTGCCGCTTAATATAAATTAACACTTAATAATATTAATAATGCAATTAATATTAATAAAGTTATTACTTTTTAATTTATATAATTATAATTAAAAAATAAAAAGTAATATTAAAAGTTTGCCATAATATCCTACCCGCTATATATAAAATGATTTATCTATATAAAGATGTTAAAACACCTTTTAAAATCTAATTATAATATCTTATATATTATCTTAAATTAAGGGCAAACTATTTACCTATTATAAATCTCTCCCAGCTATTCCTCACCTTTTTACCACCTTCCTCTTATTAACTAAATCTATTTATATTAAACTTCTTAAACTTTATAATCCTAAACTCTTAATTTCTTATATTATAAATATTACTATTATCATCTTTATAATTTATAACTCTTAAGTAAGATTAATAATCTCTCTTTATTATATAACTTAATAAGGGGGATAATTAATAAGATAATATTAATTTAAATGATAAGTTTAGCTTTATTAACCTATTTAATAAGATAATAGGGAAATTCTAATTAGCTATAAAATTAATATTCCTTACTTATCCTAAATATACCCTTAATAAAAAGATTTTCATTATTATAATTAAAAAATTTAAATTTAATTAATATTATATTATATATAAAGATTATAAAGATAATATATCTTATTATTATATAATTAATAAATAGACTATTAAAAAAAATATCAAGAACCTCTACTTCTTTAATATTTAAAAGTTCTACCTAAATATCAGGAAAACCTAGAATTAATTAATAGCCTAAAGATATATCTATAAAACTAAAGGATATTCCACTTATATTAAAGGCAATATACTTAAGCCTATTAATATTAAATAAAAGGCTAAGGATAACTTTTAAAAAGAAGTTATTATAATTAAAAATTAAAATATATTTATCTCTCAATTCCAATAAAAGGCCTTATAGGACCTTATTATTCATTACTTTAATATTAAAATATATATAAATAATAAATTTAAGGTAAAAGCTTTAGAATATTATATTTTAGAAATATTAAGGTATTAAGACTTATTAAAAAAGGTTATTAAATAAGTAAAGGAAAATATTAAAAATAAATCTTATAAATATATATCTCTTAAATAATAGCTTCCAGCTTAAAAACTAAAGAGGCTACGCCTAGCAAGATTATCAAGTTTAATTAATACCCTAAACCCATCATATATCCCCTACTCCCTTTAAAGGGGCCCCTTATATAAGCGCCTTATACACCCTATAATAAAGCATCTTATTAATAAATATATAATATATTTAAAATCACTTTACCTATATAGCAAGATATATCTTTATAAGACCATTTAAGCCTATAATTTAAGGCCTTATTTATATATAAATAGGTACTAAAATATATAATTTCTTAATAACGATAAATAATATATTATTATTAATAATATACCCCTAGATAATAAGGATATATTTAAGTACTTTAAATAAATGCTAGGGTATTAAAATAATTTTTCCATAATAAATAAATATATTAAAAAGCTGCACTTTATGAAATAAGGTCTGCTATATATATATTTAATAAATCAAGATTTTAAAAATTATAATATTATTAATATAATATATTAAAGATAGCTAAATAAAAACTATATTTTTATAAAGGTAGATAAGCCCCTTTTTATTATATTATTAAGATTAGGAATATTTAACTTATAAAGGGAAGCACTTTCTTTATTTTTAAATAAAGTAAAATAAGATAATAGCTTTTAATTAATATTATTAATGCTAATATAAAGAGGATAAAATATTCCTTATCTTTAATATTAAAATAATAGCTCCCCTTCTATTTAAAATAATTATAGATATCTTAAAATTAATAATAGAAGATAAACTTAAAGGATAAAATGCCCCCTTTACCTTTAGCCTCTAAGCCCTATTATTAACCTTTATATTCCTAATATCCAGCAACCTAACGCTATAACATACTATCTATTTATTAAAAAAAGAAGGAATATAAAATAAAATAATAAAATATATATTCTAAGGCTTCTTATTAATATCATATATATAAAGCTTATTATAATAATATTCGCGATTAATAATCACCCTATATATAACCTTTTTATATAAATCTAACTATATAATAATAAGATAAAATTAAAAATGATTATTAATTATAAAATATTAAACTTAATTTAATAAAATCTAACCTTTTATCTTCCTTAAAATAAAATGAAAAAAAAAGGGCTAAGTATTATCTAAAGAAAAAAATCTATATAACTACCTATAAAAGTCCTCACCCTAGTGATTATATTATTAATTAAATTAAATCCATTATTAAGATAATCGCTAAGCTTAATAATATTACTATTAATATTAAATAAATTCAAATCCGTTTTTATTATTATGGATAAAACTTAAATATTATAAAACTAAGATATATATATCTTAAAATTAAGCTTTGCATTATATAATATTACCTTATACTTATTTAGCTAATTATTTTTATAGTAAATCTCCATAGCTAAAAATATAAAACCAGAATCTAGATTATTAATATATATTTCATAATATATAAAAAGATACCTAAGATCGATTAATTTTATAACTTTATTTTTCTTTTCTTAACTAATAATATTAATGGTTAATATAAATTAATAATATAATTAACTTAAATAAAAATAATAGTATTACCCATTATAACGATTAAATATTATAATAATTAATATTAATAATAAGAGTGATATTAATAGGATACCCTTATAAAATAAATAAGGTTAAAGTTAAAGAAGTTACGGCGGAATAGAATATAATAGTATAAGCTATAAAAATAGCTTATATAGGAATAGTTAAAGCGAGAATAAATAGGATGAGAGTGGTAGCTAAAATAGCGATATTTATTATATATAATAAATAGAAAAAGAATAAGAATTCATAATTAATTATAATAATATATATAAGATAAAAGATATAAATATAATATATATTAGCAAGATATATTATTTATAAATATATATAAATAAATAACAATAATATAATAATTAATATAAGATATTAACGCTAAATTAAAATAGATATATAATGGGTTAAAGAACGGGCTATATATATAAGATGCTAATCAATATAAGTAACAGCTTAATAATATCTTATAATAAATATCGATTAATGCAATATAGTAAAGCTTAAGTTATATTTCATAATTAATACTTAATTATAAATTAACTATAATGGCTCAATAAAATAAGCGAGCTACAAGGACATCAGGATATTATACACCACAGCTATAAAATTAAAGTTAAAAATAATATAAAAAGCTTAAAAATATTTAAGTATTATAAAGTTAATTATATAATTTAAAAAAGAGATTATTAATAAAGCTTAAAAAAGATAATTATTAAATATTTAATTAAATAAACAGGCTATTTTAATTATTATAATATATAAATATTTAAAGAATATTTAAAAGTAGATTAATTAATAAAGGATTTTAAGATAAGGTATATAAAGATAAAGATATTATATTATAACTTATCTTTAAAAAAAAATAAAGAACTTTATTTATTTAAATTAAGTAAGTTACTTAATCTTTTTTAAAAAAAGGGGTAGCTTAAAAGAGTTAAAAATAAAATTATATATAATAAATAAGGTATATATACTGCTATAATTATAAACTTAAAAGCTAATAATATTATATAATTAAATAAATAAATAAATATTAAAATATATAAATTTATAATAAATATATTATATATTATATTTAATTATGCTATTAATATATATAATTATATTATTTAATTCTATTTATTATATATTTATTATATTATTATATTAATTTAATTTAAGTTATTATTATTATTTATTAAATATTTAAAGCTATTTATACTTATTTTATTATATTATTTAACTATTTATTATTTATTTTTATATTATTTATTTATATTATTTTATTATATATAATTATTTATATACTTTATTATAATATTTTAAATAAATTTATTAAATATATCTAACTTTTATATTATATTATATCTTATAAATTAAAACTTAAATTATATCTTTTTATAATAAAGTAAAACTATTAAATATTATTATTAAATTATTAACTTATATAAGGTGAAAAAGCTTTTATTTAATAAATATTATTAAGCTATATACTTTTATAAAGGAAAGATAATTATTATTAATTATATATATATTACTTTCACTTAATATAACTCTTTTTTTATTTAATAAAGTAATAATTATACCGCTTTCCACTAAGCTTTTTATAATAAAAATTATAATAACTTATTTATATAAAAGGTTAAATATAATATTTATATATTATATAATATTTTATTATTATATAATATTTTATTATTATATCTTATAAATACACTTATTTTATAATTAAAAGCTTATATTTATTTTATAATATTTTTTACTTTAATATAAGTTAATTATAATAACTTATTATATTAAAGCTAAACTTTAAATAAAAACATTTAATAAAAAAACAATGATTTAAAAACTTTAAATTAATTATAAATAACTTATAAAAATATATATATAAAGCCTTTATAAATAACAACTTATTAAACCTATATTTATATAATCCACCACTTAATATATATTTATAAAATACTTTAAAATATTATTTTTACCGCTATATTATTAATAATATAAATTCCTAGCCTTATAATTAATATAAATAATTTATAATTAATATAAAGAATTTATAATTAATATAAAAAATTTAATTTCTTTAATTAATAAAGAAGTTAATAATATTTAATTCTTTATAACTAGCTTTATATTTTTATTTAATAATATTAATATTATCTTTAATATTTAAATTATTAATATAAAAAAATATAAATAGATTATAATTAATATTATTAAGAAAGTAAATAATATAATTAATTTTTCCTTTTAATAAGAAACTTTATTTTAAATATTAAAGCATTTATAACTTACTTTAGCTAATTATAAATAAAAAGCTATTATTAATCTTATTAATATAAAGGATAAATATATTTATAAAAATATATTGAAATTTAAGCTTAAAAACCTATTTATATCTTTATTTAAAAAAGCCTTTATATTTATTATCTTTAATAAAGTTAATTTAATCTTAATTATTATTATTATTAAAAAATATAATTATTATAAGGAAACCGCTAACTTATTTAATTAATTTATTAATATGAAAATTATAAAATATATTAATTATAATATTCTTTAATATTCTTAATAATATAATAAAGTAATTATTTTTAATATTATTATCGTTATTTAAAATATATATATTCTTATCTCTTATTTTAAAATAATTAATACCCTTTATATATTTATATTTATTATTTATATTAATAATATTATTTAAGCCATTAATATTATTTAAATATTTAATAAAAAGCATTTATCCTTTACTTTATTTATTAACTTTATTTTTATTATTATATTATAAATAAACCCTAACTTTAATTTAATTATTAAAATATATAATAATATTAATATTATAAATAAACTTATAATTATCTAAATATAATAAATTAAATATAAGTTTAATATTATTTATAATTATATTAATATTTTCTATTATTATATTATTAGCTTAATTAATTATATTATAAAATATAACCTTATTAAATATTATACCCTTAAGTAAATAAAGGTTAATTAATTAATAACTATTATTATTAATAAAACTATTATTAAGTTTTAAGGTAATATTTTAAATAATAAAGTTTAATATAAATAGGTATAAAGCTATATTAATTTATATTTATTTTACCTTTATTATTATTATTATTTTATATTTAACTTATTATAACTTTATAAACTTTTTATATTTATTTATTATTATAATATATCCCTTTATAATTATATTATAAAACCTTAATTAGCCCCTTTATTTATTTATTTAATATTTATTTAAAATAATAATTAAGGATAGCTAATTATATTAATAAATCTTAAATAAATAATATAATTAACTTAAACCATAGTTATAATAAATATATAATGCGTTATATTAAGTGTATTATTTAATAATAGCTATATGCTTACCTTAGCCGCCGTTATTATAATAAGAAGTTAAACTTTTAATTTATAATTATTATTATTAATATAGCTGCTGCTATTAATACCGTTAAGATAAAGCTAAACTTTTAATTTATAATTATTATTATTACTACCGTTAATACCGCTAAGGTGAAATCTAACTTTTAATTTATAGCTGCTATTATTATCATTATTAATATTATTAAGGGTAAATTTAACTTCCAATTTATAGCCGCCGCTACTACCACTATTAATACCGTTAAGGGTAAATTTAACTTTTAATTTATAGCTATTATTATCATTATTATTAATACCGCTAAATATAAAGTTTAACTTTTAATTTATAGCTATTATTATTATTATTAAAAAATAAATAGTTTTTATCATTATAATTTTAATATCTACTTAAAAGTAAATATTTCTTTAAAAGGGAGGGTAATTAATATATTATAAAAGCTATTTATAATATATAGCCCATTAATTTATAATACATTTAAATATTTACGGTAAATTTATTATAAATATAAAAATATACCGTAAATTTACCGTGAATTTATAGGAAATTTATAGTTTTATATGAATTTATAATATATTCACCATATATTATTTATATAGCTATTCCTTATAAATTCATTACGAATTCATAAAGCATTAATTAAATACTTTTCCTATTATTAAATCTTAAACTTTAAATGAAAAATAAAGGAAATTATTAAATAATATAATTTTCATAATGAAGATAAGATATTATAATATAAACTTTATAAATTATTAAAGCTTTTATTAATATTTATAATTATTTAATTATTTATTAACTTAAATTTCAGTATTAAATTACCTTTTTTATAAAAACCTTTAATTAAGGTATTTTATAATAATATTTTAATAATGGTTTATAAATTAAGTAAATATATATATTTTATATTATATAAGGAAGTTAATATAATAAAAGAATTTATATATATATTTTTATAAATTATTATAAATAATTATAAAATATTATAAAGAATTATTTTAAATAAAGACAAACTCTTTATATTAAACTTTTAAAAGTTATTAATAAAATAACTTAAAGTAAAATATAAGCTTTTAATAATAATATATTTATAAATAAATATATAAATAAAACATATTAATTAAATTATAAAATAATACCTTTAATATTATATTAATTAATTATAAGATAATTAAATTCAATTATTATTATTGATATAATTCGCTTATAATAGCATAATAATTAATATAATTAAATAATTACCTTCTTTTATAATTAATAAATATAAACCTTAAATATATTATGAATTATTATTAAATATAATAATTATAAAATTAATAAAGTGAAAAATAATAAAAATTAAATAAATTTAAAAGGATATTTAAAATAAACTTTCTTTTATATAAAAATAAATAATAAAATATATAAATTAAAAAAGAATTAAGGGATGAAAATTTTTAAAAAAGGAAATAAAATCTACCTTTTTTAATAAAATATTAAAATTAAATAATTTAGCGATAAATTTAATTATAAAAAAATTAAATTATTTAAAATTTTAATTACCTTATAAAATAAAATAATATAATAATTTTTATATTTTATTTTTAAAATTAATATTATAAAATATAAAAGTTAAAATATAAATTAAAACTATTAATAAATATAATAAAAAATATAAAATAAAATAAATTTTAAATTTATAATAATATTAAAATATAATGGAATACTTTATTAAGTAAAAAGGATATAACTTAAGTGAGAATATATAAGAATTAATAAAGAATTTAATTTATTATATTAAATTCCTTAAATAATATTAAGCTTAAAATATAGCTAAGGATAAAGTAGGGATATGATTAATTAATTAATAAGATTAATTAAAATTAAACCTTATAGCAACTTAATAAGTAATTAAGTCTTTAATTAAATAATAGGATTTATTAATTAAGTAATAAGATTAATTAAAGAAAAAAGCCCCGGCTTAATTAAAAGGCTCTTTATTAATTAACCTAATCTTATTAATTAACTAACTTTATTAATTAATTAGCTTTATTAATTAACATAACTTAATTAATTAAATAGATTTACTAATATATTTAATTTATTAATTAAATTATTAATTAAATAATTTATTATTAATATTTAAATTTATAATTTTAAATTTAAATTAATTAATACCCTTATTTACTATAAAATTTTAATTAAAAATATTAACTTTACCCTTAATATAAAGTTATAATTTTTATAATTTTATTTTATTAAAATTAAATAAATTATTATAAATAACTTTAATAAATTACTTAATAATATACTTATATTTAACTTTAATCTTTTTATTTTTTATATAATTTAATTTAATAAGATTTTATAAGCTTTAATAAATAACTTATATTATCTTTTTATATTATATATATTTTTATTTTTATAGCTTTAAAAGCTTTTCTTTTAACTTTTTAATCTTATTTTTTAGCTTTTAATATTAAGTTAAGATTTATAATAAGTTTTTTAAATTATTAAATTTTAAAATATTATATTTTAAATGCTATTATTAAAATATATTTAATATATTAATTAAAATCTTAAGTAAAGATTTTATATATTTTAATATTATAATTATTATAAAAGGAATAATAAGGTATAATGATAATATTTTATAAAATTATTAAAAATAAAGAGTTTTATTAATTAGCTTTATAAAAATAATAAAAAGGTTTTAAAATATAAAAATTCTTAACTTTATTAAATATAATAAATTAAAAAGGTATAAATAAATATAAAAAATATATATATAAAGGATATAAATTAACCTTTAAAAATAAAAGATATAAAAAAGGAAATAATATTATAAATTAATATAATTAATATTAAGGTATTTAATATTAATAATTTAAAAGTTTAAAAAAGGATGCTTTAATAAAAAACTAATAATACTAAAATATAAAATTATAAAATATATAACTTCTAGAATTAAGATTTAAAATTTATCTTTAAAAATAAATTAATAAGCTTAATATTAATCCTATTAAATAATATTAATATAAAATTAATAAGCTTATTATTAATCTTATTAAATTATTAAAGAATTAAAATATATAAAAATATAATTATTATTATAATAAATAGTTTTTATAAAATAAACTTTTTAATTATTAATTTAAATATTTAATTTAATACTTAAATAGCTTTATAATTAATAATTATAGTCAAGGCTGATGGGTGTGGGTACCCGGCAGGTGGCCCGTTGGGCCCCTTATCGATAAGCCCCGCCTACCCTACACCTGCAGCCCAGAGGGCCCTCTAGGCCTCTCTTTCTTTCTTTCTTCTTTAGGCATAGCTACTTTTAAAATCCATATATTTTGGTGCACATTTCGAGCCCTCGAGCCGTACAGCCCAAGTGACGTCTTAATTATATTATTAAATAATTAAAATAATATCTTTATATATTAAAATAATTAAATATTACCTTTATATTAAATTATTAATATAAACTTTATAAGTCATTTATTAAATTTTATAAAGGTTTAATATAATTATTATATTAATAAAAAAGATTAATAATAATAATTAATTAATATAACATTAAGCTATAAATGTTATATAATAATATAATTTAAATTTAAAAAAACTATAAAATCTTAATTTTAAATAAAAATATAATAAAAATAATCTTTTTTTTAATTTATATAAAGCGTAATAAAGTATTAATAGTTTTATAGCTAATATATATATATTAATTAAGGCTTCTTAAGATATATATTAAACCTTTAGGAAACTAAGCTTAAATAAGAAATATTTATAATATAAATTAATTAAAGGGCGTTTAAATTAAAAAAAAAAGAAAATGCTTTTAATAATATTTAATAAATAACTGTGGTAATTATTTAAATATCATTTTAAGTTGTGAATTAAATAAGGAATATAAGCTGGGTTTAGATCGTTGTGAAACAGACTAATTTTACTCTACTGATAACCTTATCGCAATGGTAATTCAGCTTAATACAAGAGGAACCGCTGATTCAGATAATTGGTTTTTGCGGTTATCCGACCGGGCAGTGCCGCGACGCTACCATCTGCTGGATAATGGCTGAACGCCTCCACCTAAATCAGAATCCATGTCAGAACGGCAACGACACCTCCCGTGCGTCGTAGACAGATGAGAATAGACTCTAAACTCGCACCCTAGCAGGAAACCATCTTTCAGCATTAATTTCTGGTTTACTTTTTGTTTGGCGGCATGATTCATTCACATGAGACACCAGAGGCAGGTAACACGTGGTCCCAGGGCGACAGGCCGCCAGGCCGAGTAGGTAGTCGGTCATGTGGCACATATAGACAGTTGGCAGAAAACGCGCATAGATGACTGACAAGTATAATGCACATGTATTGGACGGCGCTTCGGACCAGTAGCACCTCACTTGTCGGGATTCGGCATAGTTGTGGCCTGCCTCGGTCAAGGACGTCTTATCCTGGAGATGCTAAGACCAGGCTAGCCCGAAGTGAGGTGGCAGACATGAGACACGGCTAACAATAGACAGCGGTTTATGTAGAGTGTGGTCTGATCTGGGTGGCATTCCAGATGGGGGAATCCATTGACTTGCTCAACGTCACTGTGCCTGAAGATCTTTGAGCCAGAGGTGTCACCAGTAGCTGTAATTCGCCAACTGTGCTCAGCGGCGACTGGTCCGGAAAACGCTGAGTCGAGGATTGAGTCTTGACACCTGACGGAGCATCCTAATTGCTGCCTGGTAGGGTTGTGACTAATACGAAGCCTCGTAAACCTTTTTGGAGGGCAAAGTAAGCAGGCAGACGCAGCCTCTCGCCGTCATATAGACACGCATTTACGTCTTCAGCACAATTGTGACTTTGTTTGTTCGCAAGGCGGCGAATCACGTCAAGGGGCCACTCATGATGTAAGGCAAGGAAGGTATTGAGCTGTCTCCGCGAAGCAGCCAGTCGAGGATGTCAGATTTACGTGACTCAGCGCCGAACCCGTACTTGGAACCCTGGGTGTTCGTCGCGTGACCCAGCCGTCGCATTGGCACCCTCTCAGCCCGGGCCATCAGCCGGTGTTGTCTGTGATGTCGGCTGGGCGTGCTGGAGACGGGGCGATTGAGCTCTGGCGACTCGATTCTGTATTCAGTCAGCAAGAGTGAACCAAGCCGTGATGCGTGCTGCGCCCGGCCGGCTATGTCGTGCTCAATGTCCTTCACCTCTCGATGCCAGGCACGGTACACCACAGAGACAGCGGTGACGCGAGCTTTCCGGGTGTGAGAACCAAATCCCGTCTCGAACAATGCCGACCAGAATATTACTCCTGTGTCAAGATGATTTCGGCAGGAGGACGAATATTCACACTTGCGGAAATAGATGGTACACCGGTATAGCTGCAGCTAATTAGAGCACGTTACTCGGGCCAAATTCACACACCCACACTCAACACCCACATACCTAACACCTATATACCTAACACTCACACGCCCATCACCCATACACCCAATACCCATATGCCCATATACCTAGCAACCACGCACCCAATTCATATACTTGATTGGTATACTAATTAGAAATGTAAATTAGGTGTATTGGTGTTAGGTGTGCGACTTGGGTGTGCGACTTGGGTGTGCGACTTGGGCGTGGGTATTGAGCGTGGGTGCTGGTTTAGTATTGGTAATATACCGGTTAACCATCCGTTTTTGCAGGTGCGAATATCCGCTCTCGTCGGCAGTGGCTGGTGATGGAGGCCTGCGTTGGGATTCCGACCGGACCTGCGGCGGTGGCGATGGGGGATCCGACTGCCGAGCTCATGACACATGCAAAGTTTCGTTGGTGCTCAATTGCAGCAGGGCAGTCTCGTTCCGTCCCGAAATTTCCGCGTCTCGAGGCAAGGAGTCTAGTAACCGAGATGAGAGACAGTTGGGCCATCGTGGGTGCTGGTGTCGCCAATGGCGCGCCGGGCTCCCCTCGGCCACGTTGTTGTCAGACGCCCCATGTCGTGTCACCAACCAGCCACCTCCGCAGACTGTGTGATTCGGCGAACGCCGGCGACTGAGCAGTTGGAAGGAACACTTGAGATCTCCACTGGTCTCGTTGGGCATAAAGTCGGCGCATGCGCAGGACTGTCCTGCCTCCTGGCCTGGTGTGGGCTTGGAGCTGTGCCGCAACGGGAGGGGGAAACTGGCAGGTGCGAGGAACAGACAGCTTGCGCCTCCCAACAGAAAACCTCAGGTGTCCGTCAGAACGTATCGCTGATAGAGACGCCATTCTGGAGCCTCTCGTGAATAATACTTAGTCAGGAGTCATTGTAAAGGGAAATCGTAGAAATGTCTCGGCAGACCATAATTCTGTGCAGAAATGTAAGTCGACTGGCCCGGGCACGTTGCCCACCACAGCACATCGCGACCATACCGTGCAGCCATGGTTCCGGATCACACTTTAAATGAATGAAAATCATGGCAGAAGCTCACTTGAGCATCCTCAGGCTTTTCAAGCCATTGTGAAGGCGAGAAAGTTGAGGGGCGGTCGTGGAAAGAAGAAAAGAGAACTGCATCGTGGACGCGCGATCGTGGGCTGGAGCGCGACTTGACAAGAAGGCGTGCATTGCGACACGGTGGTCCGGAAAGCATGCAAAAAAATGTGCATGGCCTCTAAATTGATCCATTGATGAAGCCCATGGCATGAGTTGAGTAAAAATCAGACTTGTGGTGGCCTGGGGCGAAGAATTTGAAATTCGGTCGTGAATTTGCGGATAGCTTCACGATGCAGCTGGGAAACGCGACCGGGCGACAAGACACGAAAAGTGACATTGGCTGGCCCCACTGATATTGGGCACCTTGCCAGCACCGATAATTTCGAAAATACGCCTAATGGAAATCTGACGTTTCATTCGATCAGGGACTTGTATTATATTTCTAGAAGACATGGGTTGTTGGCTCGCCATTGGGAATGCGACCGAACAAGTCGCAGTCGGGTTGAGCTGGAAAAGCGGCCTCGAACGTGCACATGTCGAGCTGGGCCGGGGTGCGAACGCCCAGCACGGCGGCGAGCTTGGGGGAAGCTGCATCGGCCGTCAATGCACGCGAAATGCTAAGAGAAAAGCTTATGGAAAAAGAGCCAATAACGAAAAAGGGTGTGCCAGAGGCAGGAGAACGGAAGAAGAGGGAGAAGGCCGGGACAGTCCAAGAGAGAATCGGGGGGAGCGAGGTGATTGACGTGAGAGCAGCGTGGACGGCATGGCGATGGCAACGGGCTGATTGTGAGAGGAGGGGGTACAACAGGCGAGACGTGAGGTCGAACTGGTGGGCCCAATCGGGAATAGCGCCAAGTCCCTCCCGGACAGGGATGCGGACTTCTATTAATTCCCTGCTAAAACGTTCATCTGAGCAGTCGTGTAAGTAACGGATCGGCCCAGATTCTGCTGCATCCGCGCGTGGAAAATCAGCAGTTTAGCCAGCACTCCCCGTACTTTTTATGGCCCCATGCAGATTTCCTATTATACCCCGGCCATTCCTGGCATGCTGGGTCTCCCGGGCCCATATCGAGAACAAAACTCAGGGTCCTGCTCAGCAAGCTTCGAAATGACCATTTGAAACAGCGGCACAACGCAGAAATAATTACCTACGCTGGGGGTATAGGGCAAATGTAAATAAATACCATCACCATGCCACGCCTCTCTCATGCAGCACTTGTTGCAGATTCCATCACACACGTGGGGTGGGGAGAGGGAACACCTGCCCGTGTGAATCCCCATCTCGGTCCCTGTCAGGGAGGACGAATGCTTGTCTGGCGTGTGTGAACGTGTGATAAGCTGGCAGTTCGACTGTGCAGCCCGGCCCAGATCAGCCCCCCAAACCAAGCTCAAGCTCACGTGCTCCAGCTGCACGGCAGTGGGATGCGAGCGTGGATGGGGGCTGAGTGGTGAAGATGTGCATGCATGTGGGTGAAATGGCCAGCCACAGGTAGAGGCTGGTGTAAACTGCAGGCTGCAAATCGCGAGACGAAACAAGGTAGGAGTCAGGAAGCTCGACAGTGCACGGTGATAGTCACGGTAGCGATGAAGGAGGAAGGGCAGACGAGGTCGGTGTTGGGGGCCACGGAATACTAAAAAGAATGAAGCATGAGGCACAGGACGGGACAGGACAAGACAAGACGAGACGAGACGAGAGGCAAGTCAACAAGGTTGACAGACAGACAGACAAATAGGCAGACTGGCTCGGATCCAAGGCAAGGTAAGGTTTCGGGTGACACTAGCAGGAGGAAGAGGAGGGGAAAAGGAAGACAGACGGAGGGGAGGTGGAATGGATTGGATAATTGATGGTTGGGCGGCTCTCCCCCGAAGCTCCCAAGCTCCCAAGCTCCCTGAGCTGTCTGGATACTTTAATAGGTGTCAGACTGGGTATTATTTTTCCGGGGGGGGAAGGGGGAAGGGGGAGAGGTAGGGTGGAGGGTGGAGGGAGCAGGAAGCGTGGCCTGGGCATGGGCGCGGGCGTGTGCGTGTGCGTGCATTGCGGTTTACTGATTGTGCATCCTCGACCCGTTCGCCCCGCTCTCGTATATAAACACAGGCGCCCACCACGACCGCTCCCTCCTTCCGCCCCGTCCCCTCCGATCTCTTCTCTCTCCATCCATCCAGCCCACGCACATCTTCCGTAGACAACATCAATTCGGCCACCGTCCATCCTGTCGCCAATTCCCTCCATCTCGACTCCGGTCATCAACACAATCAATCCAACCAGTCCATCCCAAATCCCAACCTACCAAAATGCCTCCCAAGAAGACCGAAGGTGCCACCAAGGCCAAGGCTCCCGCCTCTCACCCTACCTACCAGGTTTGTCGCCTTCGCGCCGGCTGTTGTTCAAGTGCATCGTCATCTAACATCCTACAGGACATGATCGCTGAGGCCATCACTCAAGTATGACTCTCCAACACATCCTCTCCGGCGCATCACGCGCCGCACCTGTGTGCTGGCTGTCACGCGCCTGATGCTGCACCACGATGCGTCAGGGCAACAACCCCAAGGCAGCCACCACAGCTTCACGTCTGCTCTGCCGTGTCTTCATTCTCATTTTACTGACGCGTCTTTTTCATTCTACAGCTTAAGGACCGCAATGGATCTAGGTGAGCCAGCTTTACCCCAACTGGGCCTTCGTGTGTTTCATGCCCCGCATTTGGTGCATGAGGCCATCGTGACTCGGCCTCGATGTGAGACAGAACCAACGCTAACATTATCCCAACAGCCGACAGAGCCTCAAGAAGTACGTGAAGGCCAACAACAACATTCAGGCCCAGACCGACTCTATGTTCGACTCGCTCTTCAACCGTGCCCTCAAGGCCGGTGTCGACAAGGGTGTCTTCGTCCAGCCCAAGGGTAAGCACTTGCCTCATGATGTTCAAGCCTCACCTCACCACACTCCCACGCGGCTTGCCCTACTGAACCACGCCGTCCACGTCTCTCATGAACGCCTCATCGCATCATCGTTTACTCATCTAACACCATCCTCTAGGTGCATCCGGTGGCACCAAGCTGGCCAAGAAGTCCGCCCCCGTTAAGAAGGAGGCTGCTCCCAAGGAGAAGAAGCCTGCTGCTGAGAAGAAGGAGACCGCCAAGAAGGCAACGGCCAAGAAGCCCGCAGCCAAGAAGGAGGGTGCTGCCACCAAGAAGGCTGCTCCCAAAAAGGCCGCCTCCACTGCCGCCCCCAAGAAGGCTGCGCCCAAGAAGAAGGCTGATGTGAGTCCCCGATCTGACTCGCCATCGCGATGAATAAATTCGCCCGACTGACAGACAATCATAGGCTGCTGCCCCGGCGGTTGTTGACAAGCCAGCTACTCTTACCAAGACCAAGTCTGGCCGTGTCGCAAAGACCACCACCAAGCCCGCGGCCAAGAAGGCTGCTGCCACCAAGAAGGCCGCGGCTCCCAAGAAGGAGAAGACGCCCAAGAAGGCGGCCGCCTCCACCGCTGCCGCCTCCACGGCATAGTACTAGAAGGAGGGCTCTTTGCCATCTTCTAGCGCACACTTTGAGTTTATTGTTCCACGCGTGTAGTGCGGGTTCCATTGGCGTTTGGGGGGAAACAGGATTGTGGGTTCATCAAAGGGTCTACGTTCAGTGTATCTTGCTTGGGTCGGCGAAGGCGTGCGCATTCCAAGGTCGCGGGCCACCAACGAGTGTATTTACGAGGGGGGCGAAGCTCATGGCCTGTCTCGGCTCGTGGGGCTGCGGTGCGTGTCGCGTCACTGCGCTCGGCGCGGCCGAGATGGTACGGTGAGGCCCAACAGCAAAGCAGACGACGGATTACGGGAAGGAAGGGGCTGATAAAGGGATGGGCATCTGTAATTTTATACCAACGAGTCTGGCTGGTGTTGCAATTGCAGGTTCGGTCAAGTTCATAACACCTGTTCCGTTGCTTGTGTGGCGGTGGTTCTGTGTGGGTGAGTGAGTGAGTGAGTGTGTGCGTGTCCAGTTTGTTGGGGAGATGGGTCTCACCCAGTTTCCAGAGTGCGGCGCGACGCGTGGTGCAGGGGGCCGGGTTTGTTTACTTGTCTCAGCTGCAGGCCTCACGTGCCAGAGACTTCTTGGTTTTTCGCGCTCGCTTTTTGGAAGTATCCGTTAGGACTCTAATAATGATTTGGATTACCAGAGATATTTAGTGTGTTTTTTAATAAAACGATCATATGTACCATGTAGACAGTTGAGTCTCCCATTCCTAGCACGATGCATCCGGGCTGGCGGGCAGGTTCGGCCGCCGGCGTGTTGAAACGTTTGCCCATTACCTCCCTTCCTGTGGGTTCCGAGGTTGTCCGTCTGCCGCCGCTCGCTGTGTCTATTTTCAGACCGGAGACAAAATTGGATTGATCCGTTGTGCACTCGGTTCCTTGGGTTCTC
This sequence comes from Diaporthe vaccinii, assembly GCA_039880775.1. Taxonomy (NCBI): domain Eukaryota; kingdom Fungi; phylum Ascomycota; class Sordariomycetes; order Diaporthales; family Diaporthaceae; genus Diaporthe; species Diaporthe vaccinii. The sequence continues at coordinate 1,629,022 of JBCEDN010000009.1, forward strand.
CTTCTCTTGGATTAACTAACACCAAGTCGTGCTATTTTCCCCAAGGCCATATTACCCAAGTCATCTTGTTGCACGTCATGTTTCAGACCTTCCCGAGATGGCGCCCCTCATGCAGCGAGACGCATCGTTGACAATTGAAACGGAGCGGACGGGCGGCGGGCGGGAATGAACGAGGGGTGTGCTGGCCTGGCTCGCTGGCAGGCTGGCTCCCTGCTCGTTGGACCATGACGTTTCGACCCACTTGAGGCTGATGGACGGCCAGCCAGCTCGCTCACATTCACAGCTTCCTCTATAGTACGGCAGCTGCTCAGGTACTCGGGTTTTCTTCCAGCCAGCTCGCCTGTCTTCAGTGATAGATGGGCGCTGTTCCATTGAGATGGAATAAGAGTTCTCTCTTGTCGGGTAATATCACTAGAAAAGATGGAGACAGCACGTCAGACATGTGAAGATCAGGCTCTGAGAGCAAGTTCTTGTTACGGTAGTAAACCTCGGGAGCTCAAGCTCACTCACGGTGACTTACTTACTGGGTCGCCTGCAGCTTGGACGGACAATGAGACTGCATGGACTGCTTGATTGGGCCAGTTGGGCTGGCAGGCTGGGCCCAGCCTGGCCCACCGTTGACGCAATGGCCCGTGCAGCGCCGATAGGAGAGGAAGACCTTATCTTGCCTGACCCCTGCGGCGGTACGAGACGGGCAGACGGGGCTGACGGGCGGGCCATAGCACGGAACGGTTACCGATGGGGAGACGTTGACCAACGGTGACTGTCGCTGTGTAACTGTAACTCAACCTCAACCTGCCGACTCACTCACTTCGTCTGCGCAGCACAGCACAGCACATTCCGCGACACCCCATGACACGACATCGCACGGCACGGCACTAACCACGCAACCTGTATATACCTCCTTGAAGACAATCAATCAATCAGTCAATCCAACCATCAAATCCATTTACCCACTGCCCCAGCCGACGTCCTGCCGCGAGATCAACCCCAAGTCTCCGCCCCTAAATCTTTCTCGGTGCACCACCTGCAGCCAGGCTTGGCAGCCTTGATCCGATCCCGTTCCATCCGCCCCCCAATAACGAGACCCCCACGAGCCTCACCACCACTTGCGGCCCTGACGATGCTACAACACCTTCGTGACATGACAAGACTCCCAGCTTGAACAACCACCGGCCGCCATGGCTTCTGAGTCGGGCTTCGGCTCCCATAACCCCTTCCGTCGCAAGACGGCCGCCTCCCCAGGCGTTGGAGCTCAAGCTCAACTTGGAGCTGGGCCCGGAGCTGGAGCTGCCCCGCCTTCTTCGTCCTCCGTATTACACGCAGACACACGAGCTCCCGCTTATGCCGCCGACGATCCCTCGAGGCCCCAGGCAACACATCGTCCAAGCGGCAATGACTTTGCCAGATCTTTGGACTTGCTTCCCAAAAGCGATGCTCCTCCGCCCGTCACTTCCTTCCAGAAGAAAAAGCCCGTTAAGAAAGTCAGGGTCCAGAGCCCTCCGCCCTCGAGTCCCGAGTCCGCCAGCGCCGAACGCTCGTACCCGAAGTACCCGCTCCCCCCACGAGACGACGGCGACAGCAGTAGTGTCAGCTCCCCGTCGATCAATGGCGAAGAAGAAGACCCCTTCCAGAACGAGGCGCCGCCCCTCCCCGAAGATGTCCGGGCCCCGATGCAGAGGATAGAGGCCCCCCAGCCGCAGCCCCATACCGGCCGAGGGCCGCCTCCCAACCCTTTCCAGAAGACATTGGAGGACATGGAGCAAGCTGCAAGGGACGGCGGGTCAACTTCAGCAGAGAATGCCTCACCGGCAGGAAAAGGCCTGGACGTCGAGGCCTTCAAGAAGCTGCTGCTGACGGGGCAGGGACCCGCACCCGGAGCTGCCGGCTCGACGGGCTCGGCCACCCTGCACCCCGCAGGCATGACTGGTGATGGAGGGAGCATGACGGATGCTTCGTCAATTTCACGACAGTCCATCTTTGAGAATAATAACCACTCGCAAGAATCACCACGGACATCGCACGAGATCTCCGAGCCAGAAGCCGACGAGGAAAAGCGTGGCCTGATAAGCCCGCCCCAGCCCAAGCCATCTGGCTCACGGAAGAAGCCGCCGCCCCCTCCTCCGGCGACAAGACACGGAAAGTCTATCAAGGTCGGGCCGGTCGGTCAGGACCGGCCACAAGCATTAGAGCGCCGGACCTCTGGAGTATTGGCTGATACATCGTCCGGTCGAAGGGCTTCGCTCAGTCCCACGGACGTCAACAAGCCCCTTCCTGCGCCGCCAGCGCGGTCCGAATATGACCTTAAGGAGAGCATATTCGACAAGGAAGCCGCAGGCAAGGTGCCCGAGGTCGATATCGACCCTGAAGCAGATGTTGTGCCGTCGCCGCGACCACCCACCCCACCAAACATGTCGCACTCTTCCTCTAGCCCCGTGCAGAACCCCACGTCGACGCTGAGGAAGCCCGCCCCGCCTCCGACCAGGGGGGCGCACACCAGGACCGAGAGTAAAACACAAGCTGAGCTGCCGGAAGAACCGGCCACGCCCTCTCGCTCTTCGATGGAGTCGGTCAGGTCACGATCGTCTAGCATACGACTGAGCACCGCGGCTCCAGTGCCGCCTCCGCCGAGGCGCCCAACAGGCCATCGGTCATCGCCGTCTGTTTCTAGCCCTGTTACGACAACTCAGCCTTCGGCCTTTCCATTCCCAGCTGGACCTTTGAGTCCTACCGGTGACGTGCCAGGCTTCACACATGTCCCATCCCACCTTGTTACCGATACAAGCAGTGCCACGACAGGGTCGACCACGTCTCTCACGCCCCAACAACACCCAGGCGTGTCCAAACTGTCCCCGCCCCCGCCGCCACAACGAAACCCATCTCACCGCAAGAGTGCCGCCCTCTTGCCCAATAGGCCGACCTCGTCCAGCTCCGTCGAGCCACCGTCGCGGAAAATCGGCCGCGAAGGCGTCGTGCCGCCACCTCCGCCCCCGAGGAAAAGGGGTAGTAGCCGCGGCAGTATGGAGGGCTCGGCGCTGGAACCCAAGAGAACCAGCATGGAAAATGTGAGGAAAGTGTCGGGGGACAGCATCGCCGGGAACGTGCCGCCCGTTGCCGAGGAGATGGAGGCGGGCGACGCGACCGCAACGGACGAAGCGGTTCAGGCGATGCTGGCGGACCTCGACGCCCTGCAGAGAGAAGTTGAGGCCGCAAGGGCAGCGGCTGCCGGGGGCGGTGCTTAGTGATGAGGGGAGTCTGCCGCTTCATCACTCCTTGGAATAAACACTCGGTGGGTAAAGATTGAATTTTCAAGGGCCGACTGGGCCTGGTAGTGCATTTTCATCCTTTTGGCAGGCTCAACATCTCTAAGATGGCTATTTGTATATAGACGGATGGCGCAGCATGGGAGCGCAAATGTGGCATGCTCTCTTGTGATGGCAGCGATTTTTTTGACCTGACTGCATGACATTATGAGCCAGGATGTATATTTAAGGCACGAGGTCGTTACAATTGTTACTGTTAATAGACTCTTGACGATTACATCGGTCTGATGGCTCCAGGAAGTGAAGGGATATCTGGCTTCTGCCGACGGTGGGAGCAATCATCTCTCGGGCGTAAAGCCGAGCCTGGTCAGCCACAACACAAGTACAAGACGAGGGCTTTCACATGTTGACATCTGTTAGCAGCACGCATACATCGCTCGACGCAAGGCGCGGAATTTATCGAGGAACTCTGTTTCAAGTGGAAGATCTGATGCATGAGTACATTCTAACCCAACATTTTTACGCCGGACACCAGTCAATGCAAGCATTCATCTCTCTGTCGCAAACAAACCATGCTCATGTTGGCCTCCTGAAGGGGTGCGCCTCCGTGTTGAGGACAAAGTCATCGAGACTGATCAAGTCCGGCGGCGACAGCGCCAGGTAAAAGTACTTGAGCGTCTCGGCGAGCCAGAAGCTCTTCACGAAAAGTCAGCCAGAGACCCTCAGAAAAGCATCACACCACCGTCCGGGCTGGTTCACTCACCTCCATGTAGTCCTCCTTCTCGAGGGGGTACTCGGCGCGCGTGACATCCATCACGGCAGCATTGGCGTACTCGGTCTCGGTGCCATTGGCGACGGCCCTGAACATGTCCCACGCAGCCTCCTGGAACTCGACGCGGCCCGTGACGCGCCACAGCACGAACAGGCTCTCGATGGCCTCGGGCCGCAGGATGTAGCGCTTGTCCTTGGCCGACACCACCCCGAGCGGCAGGTGGTCCTCGCGGTCGAGCCGCACGGCGCGCTCCTCGTCCCAGCGGCGCTGCGACCAGGGGCACGTCTCGCGCGACTCGCACGGCACCGCGCGGAACCGCTCCGGCATCATGCCCGTGGGCATGACGCGGTAGGCCCACGCGCACCCCTTGGCGAGCCGCGCGCCGACGTCGACGAGGTGCCCGCGGCCCTCGAGGACGCGCCCGCCCAGCGCGTAGGTGCCGCCCAGGAAGCACGCGAGGTGCTCGCTCTCGGTGTCGAGGGAGACTTGCCCGCGCTGTGGCGCGTTGGCGTTGGCGGCGAGGAGGACGTCGGGGCCGTCCGGGAGCATGGGACGGAAGAGCATGTGCTCGTTGCCAGCTTCCATCCAGCCGGCGGACATGGTGGCGTACTTCTGCTCGTGCCCCCCGAGAAGCACGTGCATCTTGATGGTGTACTCGAACAGCGAGTCGGCGCCGCTGCCGAGCGAGAAGAAGGAGCCCGAGACGACGTCGGGGGCGCTCATCGACACCCACTGCGGCCAGACGCCGGGGATGTTCGTCTCGTTTTGGCCCTCGTGGAAGAGGTCCGCGATGGGGGCGATGGCGCCATAGTACTTTGGGTCCCCGGTGAGCTGCGTCAGGCGCGTGAACTCGAGCAGCAGCGTCCCCGGGGACGCGGACACGACGCCGCCCTCGACCTGCAGCCCCTCTCCCGACTGGCTCTGGCCCATGTCGAAGAAGTCGACGGGCATCCGCGACACGGTGTTGAAACCGGCAAAGAGCATGTCGCCCAGCTCGACCGCCTTGGCGAGCAGCACGCTGCGCCCGCTGAGGTCGTACGCCGCCATCAGGCCGCCGAGGTAGCGGATGTTGGTCTCGAACATGTTGACCCGCGGGTTGGTGGACTGCCCAAAGTCGACTGCGGTATCATTGGGTTAGCTATAAGGGATCTGGGAGCAGAGGATGTATATGAAAAGGGGGCAAGTGGAGGAGAAGCATATTCTCTCGCTGTGGCTTGTCTCGAAACCTTCAGCCTCACAAAGGGCTCTAGGACAAAGTCACAGACAGACCACGAACACGGCAGATGCCTCATTCACTCCCTTGGAAAGGTGGAAAGGTCAAGGCCGAGTCCGGCGGACTGCTTACTGCGCGCCACGGCGTCCACCGCCTCGTCAAACTCCTCCCGCATCCCCATGATCCACAGCGTGTCCAGCGCGTCGACCAGCGTCGCCGCCCACCCGGAGAACTGGTCGCGGCCCCCGCCCGACACGGGCAGCAGGGCGTCCTGCATCCATGCAAAGCGCCGGTAGCTGCGCCAGCTCTTCTGGAACACGGCGCGGACCTCGTCCCGCCTGGCCTCGCGCACCGCAGCCGCCGCCGCCGTCTCGGGTGGGAACCGGTGCTGCACGGGCGGGAGGACGGAGCTCTTCTTGCCCTTCTTGCCCTTCCCCTTGCCCTCTGGACCAGTGGGCAGCGGCGCCGGGTCGCTCGGCGGTGGGTACTTGAACTTGATGGCGGCCCAGTCGAAGCTGCTGGTGACGTCCCAGACGCGGCGGGCCGAGGCCTCGTCGTTCATGAGCCGCTCCAGGCGGGCCGACTCGGGCTCCCGGCGGGACCCCGGCCCCCAGGACGTGTACACCAGATACACGACGAGGACGCCCAGCAGGGTCAGGGCCAAGTCCTTCCTGCCGAGGCGGGCCCGGCGGCCCCTGCCGAAGGCGGCGAAGGGGGAGCGCGGCAGGGAGGGCCCTGAGTTGCGCTTCTTCCTCGCCTTGTAGGGCGCTGGGGGGTACATGTTTATTAAGTGCTATAGAGTTTCGCCCGTCAAAGGGAACGGTGACGGGGAGTGAGTTTCAAGGAACGGACGGGAATGCACTGAGAGGGGGGCTCATGGGGAAAAGAGAGGACATCGATGATCATGAGAGATTCCATCCTCAGACGAGACGACCACTCGCCGAGGCAACGTTGGAGGTTGGGAACCATGATGCCCTTCGGCGTTTCAAGTACCGCCATTCCGCCCCGTTACGAAGTGGCCCGGCCCATAAAAAAAAAGGGTTCAGGGCGCACTTCCTTTGTGTTGGTCCAGGTGGCCGATGCCAAGAGCGCGGCAGAGCTGGGAGATCGGCCGAGAGTGTTTCGACGCATTTGGGAGGGTGTGTGCTCGCTCTCAGCTCCTTCTGGCCTAGCCTTGACGCAGATTCCCCAAAACCTTAATGGAAAGCCAAGAGCCTGTGTGTGATTATTGGGCGCCGAGACGCCACTTAGGCTTGAAAACAGGGTAGTGTCTATGTATGAGTTTCAGCCGTTTATAACACTATACGGTGTGCACAAATGAAACTGTGGCCAGAAAGGTGCTTGCCTCAGCAGTCTCGTTGGGGCTGCTGACTATCTGGTAAGTGGGCCTCAAACCATAAGTAGCAATGATTATCTAGGTATGCGAAATTGACCGAAGGACCAACAGTCACTTGCAAGACTTATTCTAGGGCTGCTGGACATACCATTGGCTGACAATATCTATCATCGGAAATAACTCACAGGATGAAGGCCCCTTAAAAGTGTCGGCTTTCCGCTGAGGACTGTCGCACCTGACAGCTGTATTGTGTGTATGTGTGCTCTGTGACGTTTGACAGACTTTGACCAGCTTGTGGAACTTCTCCACAACATGATTCCTTACGACAGATAACAAGATTCACGGAGTTTTTGAGGATTGTGCCTTTGTATATATATCGTCCTAATTGAGCCCAACGCACGGAAGAGGGTCTTCTAGGCGGAAAAGTCGGCCAATTCCGTCAAATGTTGTACTTCATGACATGTGGCCCTAGACCCCATTCTGGTCACCAATTCTATCGCGCTGTGCAAACAGGCACACCGTGACCTGCACATTTCTGGGTGGTAAAAATGGGCCTTGTCTCAGTTTTACAGACTGACGGCAAAGGCTCAGGTCTGCGTTCGTGCTTACTGCGGCCTGCGGCGGCCTACGGCAAGACGGCCACCCTTCACAACCGCAGCACCTGACCTTCAGGCCGAATCGAAGACCATAAAGACAGACGATGAGTTCGTCCACGGACCACTCTGTCCTGAGGGATTTATCTGTCTTGGGCCCCGTAACTTTTTATCGGGTCATGCCGGGCCGTCTGTCTGGCGGTTTTGCGTACTCTGGGCCTCGGAAACAGGCTGACAACACTAGATATCTTGAGCCTCAGACCTAACAAACTCACTTTGGTGTGGAATCCGGGCCTTCATACGGTCTACCATGTACACGAGGCAGGCAGACACTTAAAACACTCCGCAAAAGCTTCTCATTGGACATACGTTTTCGTCATCTAGAATGTTTCCCGAAGCCTGCCGCCCTATACAACAACCTCGGCCGCGCAATTGTGGTCTCCTGAAGTCGGCCTCGCAACATTCACGGACCTTTCCTTTGCTCAGAGGCGCCCGTCTGAGGGAGGGAATAGGTCTTGGCCATGCAAGTAACCACCATGACCCCATAGCAGTAGAAATGGGTAGACGGTTTGTCCCGTGATGGTCCAGATGAGAGCTTCCACTGCCTATTTAGAGGTCAGTTCACCGGTATTCGGTGAGGAGCGGGGGTCCTGATGGCTTTCCATTCTCACAGATAGCCATTTCGTTTCCTTATTGCACGTGCTCTGGAGCATGTTGTCTTGTTTTATACTTGCCGTGGCTGGGGCCACGGTCTTTTCCACCCAGCCGTTCGCTCATGTTATCCCGAGTGGCACATCGAACACAAGGGGCGTCCTCACTGCTGATCGGGTGCGCCGCGATATCACGCCTAGACAGTCCGCAAGTGCCACTGCATCCACCACTGCTGGTTCAGGGGGTTCAGGCCTGGAGATCAAAATCACCAACAGCGCCTCGGACAAGATGTACGCCTATATTATGGGTGAGGACTACAGCAACGGGAAGAAGGTCTTCTATCAGAACGGGGCCGCCGGTTGGTACTACCCGACCTATTCTGGAGCGTCCAACGGGACAGCCAGCAAGAACGGCGCGGTCGACACCAGTTCCAACAACCTCGCGATCGAGGTCGGCGGCAACAGCGACACGACGGTGACGCTGACCGAGTACCTCAACTCGGGCCGGGTGTACATCGGCGCGGCGGAGATGACCTTCATGCAGGACCCGTCGGGGAACCTGGTCGAGCCGTCGCCCGTGGACACCTCGGACGCCAACTACGGGTTCGCGTGGGGCATCGTCGAGCTGGCGTGGTCGGACGTGGAGCTCGCCGCCGACCTCTCGTACGTCGACTCTGTCGGGCTGGCACTAGGCATGAGGGTCACGACGGCCGACGGCGAGGAGCTCTACGACGCCGGGCTGCCGGCCGGGTCTCTGGAGAAAGTGTGCGACGAGCTCGCCGCCGTGGGGGACGAGTGGGGCGCCATGTGCGTCAAGGGCAGCGACGGCAACCTCATCCGCGCGCTGGCGCCGTCCAAGTACATCAGCGGCGACGCGGCCGGAGGCCTGAGCACCTTGTACGACTCGTACATCGACGAGGTGTGGGACAAGTACTCGTCGGCCGAGCTCACGGTCAACACGCAGGAGAGCACCTGGGGCCCCAACGTGACGTGCAGGGTGTCGGGCGGCGGCGACAGCGCGATGGTGTGCACGCAGCCCGACGGCGCGATGTACGAGTACGCCAAGCCCACGACGGCGGACGTGCCGGGCTGCAACAGCGGGCCCTTCACGGGCCAGGGCGACAACGCGTACCAGTCGCGCACCTGGCCGCGGCTCTGCGCCGCCTTCACGCGGTCGACGCTGCTGCTGGACGGCGGCGACGTGACGCCCAGCTCCGGGGTGGGCGCGGCGCAGTACTACACCGGCGACGTCACGAACCACTTCTCACGGATCGTGCACGAGGTGGTGACGCCTGGTGAGGTGGGCACCGGGGCGTATGCCTTTGCGTTTGACGATGTGAATGCGCCTGGCACGGGCGAGAACGAGTCGGGCATGTTCCAGGTCGGGAATGCGAGGTCGATTGAGATCGAGGTCCGGGGCACTTGATCTCGCTGGTGTCAAAGTATCAGGAGTGATATGGGGCGTTGAGGTCTCTTCTTTCTTGAACTTCCACAGACTGTACCAAGAGGACTTCAGATGTAGTTAATAGTCTAGACCTGAATGCACACACTCTTTTGTAGAGCGAAGAACAGATGCGTGAATTATCCTAGGTAAGGTATGGAGGAGGTTGCGCCCATGTCAGCCCTAACCCTGGCTGGAAAACCTGGACGACTGACTGCATTAGGGGAGAGGGGGCCACCTCCCAACGCGCCTGGTCCACTCACGCACAACGCGTCTGTTCATGCCATGGTCTGGATGACGACCGCTCTTCTGCTTTGATTCCGTTTGTACATTGTCTGCTGTCTCTCTCTCTCTGTATTGTCTCCATAAACCAGGCCGGGTGAGCGCCAGGGAAACGCGTAACAACATAGGCGGGCCAAGGCAGCTCTCGTTTCCCATCACCCGTCTTTGCCGCGCCACCGAGACGCTCGGCCGCGCAGGAGCAGACAGGCTGCTCATCACATCGGAGCCGGGTGCCTCCTGCACTCAGCACCCCCGACTCAGGGAACTACACAGAGCTCCAAGACTCTCATATCTGACCGAGTCTCAACGTCTTCCGTCCGAGTCCAAACCGAGCATACGCCTTGGTCGGCCCCTGAAAACCAACGCTCATGCCGGACGGCAGCAAAGAGGATGGAGATGGAATATCTTCCCAGAAAACCATGGCCTCTCGCTGAAGGCACCCACACAGGGACTCCACACTGGTCCAAACCAACGACGACATCTGTCGCGCAATCCTGCTCCTAGCCAAGAGCCTGCTCGGGAAAATCACACGCCTCCCACCTGCATCGATCTCTTCGCCGGCATTGGGGCGTCCCGCCTGGCGCTCAACAAAAATGGACTCAAGTGTGTCTATGCGAACGAGCCGGATCCTGATAAACGCGCCACCTTTAAGCGCAATCACGCCCACAACATGGGCGGCCTGACACTTGACCATCAGGACATCACCCAAGTCCCCCTGGACCGTATACCTGACCACACCCTCCTGGCCTCCTGGTTGCCTGTCCGGTTCGGAGAAGCAGAAAATAAAAAACGCGAATCCCGGCGGCTCAGGACTCTCGAGATAGTGGAAGCCAAAAATCCTCCAATCGTGCTAGTCGGTTCTGTCCATTTCCAGCGCGGCGGAGCCCCCCCTCACCGGCCACCGACCACCAATACACGCAGCCACAAGTTCGCTATGAATATGGTGCAGGGACTCGAGGCACTTGGCTACCGGGCCACGTTTTCCTAATACGATTACGCCAGTTTTGGCCTGCCGCCTAGTCGACGGAACCTGTTCATCGTTGGTGTCCGAGCGGACCAAAATGCACCGTTCAAGTTCAAGCCTGCACCGCGCCGCTCTCCCGGACTAGGGCTTCACCGATGCCTTCTATCTCCCGAGACAGTCGAGCAGGTAGCATACATAGCAGAGATGAATGATGAGCTGGTCGACGGCGTAAGGATATTACAGCGCCACGACTCACATGGGAAGATCGGGGAGTTGCCCCGGGACAACCTTGATGCTCTACCTCCGAATCCCAACAAGTACCCATATTTTCCAGTTGGTCGCTGGCTCCGCTCAGACCATCCAAATTCAACGTCGCACCCCATCTCCCATCATCTCGGCTTTGCCATGGGCTTGGGGACAGACTACGCAGCGTACTGGTACCTTGTCCCTGGCCCAGATGGCAGGCCAATGGTCCGCCAACTCCTCCACCGTGAGGTTGCGAGGCTACAAGGACTCCCGGATGAATTCTTGATTCCACCGTCCAAGACAAAGGCATCACAGCAGATCGCAGACAGTGGCTCTCCACTAATTATGGACTGGGTTTTGAAGGCCATGAAGAAACAGTTCCCTCACCTCTTGTCGACCAACGACAGGCGCACGTCGAGTGCTGTGGCCGGTCCTCACGCGACTACGGCGTCGACTGGACCTCTGCATTCGACGGCATCAGGAACAGGCTAGGCTCTTATTCGCCTGACGAACAATGAACCTGGTTGTGGAAAGGACATCTAACACGACCTAAAATGAACGTGCTTATGAGCTGACAACGCCATAGTAGCTAAGGCAAGTCACTCGGCATGTGTTCATGGCCCCGGGAGTAATTATACGGGCGCTTTGACAAAACCTTGATTTCTCGATAACATACTCACAACGGCAGACACGACCACGTGTCTGAAGTGTCCTGAAGGGAGAGGCCTGTCAAATCCCGTAATGACCACTTGATCTCTAAGCTGTCGAAAACAATCAGAAAGTAACTTAGTTTGAGGCGGCGCAGTTCTAGACATGACTGGTCTCTGCCTTCGCCCAGGCCTCGTGTACATGGAGAATGCCAAGCTCTACGGCACGGATATGTGCAAGAAGCAGAAGGGAGTCACCGGCCAGCTCGGGTGGCCCGCTACGGTGGCCTACCCCCGGAACGATTATTGGGTGTCGTACAACATGAAGGTCGAGTGGAAGGAGGGGTGCGCTGCGCCCGGCGACGGCACTATGGACGTCCTCAGCTTTGGCCCTGGGATTGACTGCTTGGAGGTCCCGTGGATGTCCCGTGGATGACGTGGGCCAACTGCAAGGGCAACGGGGGCCGGGGAGGCAAGATCGACTATGGGTGCCTGACGTACCACTACAACATCATCAATGGCAATGAGGCTGGACACGGGCATTATGTCAATATTCCGTTTGACAACTCGTCGCTCCCCAGGGGGGGGGGACAGAGTGAAAGTGACCGACGAAAGCTCCATAGACAAGCAAACAAGATGAGTGTCTGGGAATGATCTCGACCATGCTGCAAAACATTGAATATGCAGCTCCTCGAGATTTAAACAGAAACCACCTAGATGAACGGGTTATGCACTAGGAGATCTTCTACAGCACTCATCCCATATTCTGGCGTTCAGGACCCTTTCAATTTCAGTTGCTCGAACCTCGTACAGATGACATCAACAGTGGTTCTGAGAAGTAAAAAAGGGACGCAGTCGTGATGGGTCAATCCGAGGTCCAACTGGTCTAACTGTATTCAAGTTATTAGAGATTGGTAGAGTCGATCTAAGCTCACAGCCAAGCTTTTTGACAGCGACTATGGCTCCACAAGGTTCCAGTCGCCAGTGAATAGGGACCATTGGATCTCGTCAGCACTTTCGATCGAACAGAATAACACGAAACTTGAAGGATCATCAGAGGATTAATATTAAGATTACGATGCAGACTGACAGCGATGAGAGAAGCAAGGTCTTCCAGTGCAGAGATAATGAAGGGCGGGCGCGAGATGTCCTCGGAATCGTGGGCGGCCGGAATCACCAAGGGGTGCTGTTATTCCTCCGCAAAAAAATCCAGTATGCTGGAGAGCCCCTGCTGCTGCGTGCGAAGACCAGGGCTCCAGGCTGGCAGCACCCATGCCTAGCGCCCTGGGGCTAGGCTTCTTTTGGGGGTCATAGGGCTCGCGATGCGGCTGAAACCCGGATCTGCGGCTCTGTTCGTCTCACCTCCTTCGATAAGCTTTGGCGGGTGGTCACACTGGACGGAAACTCTGCCCTTCTCTCCTATGGGCAGCCCCTTGACGCGATCCTCATCACACCTCGGCTGCAGTCGTCGTCCAATCGCCAGTTCTCCAAGCATGGCGGGGCTTGATCCGAGAGAGGCACCCCCGGACTGCCGCCCTCATGGCTTTCCGTGCGTGAGAGACGTTGCTATCACTAACCTAGCTGGGTCGCCGACGACAATGCACCATGCAGCACATCCCATGCTTGACAGACTCGCGACAGGGCTGACCCTGACGGTGCGGCGCCCTGGGTCAGGCAACTCGACGAGAACCTCGCCCCGAGCTGCGCAAGCGACGTCACAGAAGCCGCCCACGCCCTCCGGATTCGATGCCATGTGCGTGGTGAGGTTGTTCTGGGCCCCAGAACACGGGGTCTATCACGTCTCATATTGCCAGGGTCATGATCGACGAAGAGGTGCTGTAGTGTACCATAGTCGGCGCGAACTATGATCGCTCATGATCTCCCAGGATCGGCTTCGTCCCAAGTCGCGAGCCGCCTTGGTATATATAAGCCTGTGCTGATCTCTCTCTTGTTTGTGTCTTCCTTCTTGACAGCCTCAGTCTACCCATCACCACTGTCATCCCATCTGCTTGCTTCCCGGCCCTGCTGCCATCCAGTCATTCTTTACGAGTTCTGCGAACTCTTTCCATTCTTTACAGACCATCTGATTTAATATTATATTCCCGGCATTGACTGCATTCACCGCATCCCTATTCCAAACATAATCTTAACGCTCAAGGACAACATACATCATCCAAGATGAAGACATACATGACCGCCCTTTTCGCCGGCTACCTGGCCATCGTCTCGGCTGCCCCGGCCGCCAACGACGACGGATGCGATGTCGCGGCGCCAGCCACCACCTCGTCGTGCACGACCGCCACGGCGACGGTCCTGGCAACCAACGCCGTGTCCATGATGTCCACCCTGACCTCGTCCGCGGCCAGCGTCCAGACAGCCCCTGTCACTGGTAAGTCACCAGTGTTTCTCACACACATGCACACACATATGTACATGCACACATGCTGACCTCAACGACAGGAACCAATGTCCAGGCCTTCACCGGCACCCTCGGCGGCGCGCCCCCACCCGTGGTCTCCTCGGCGGGCGACCGTCCCTTCTCGGTCAACGGCGACACCTTCGTGGGCTCGGGCGCGGCACTGGGCCGGTCCTGCGACGTGCAGCACAACGCGTGCGCCAACGCCGCCAACTCGGGCCAGCTCTCGGGCGGCGTGCAGCAGTGTGACCAGCAGAACCAGGAGTGCCACGCTGCCAACAACCTGAAGAAGCGACACACCCGGGACGTGAGGCCTGCCCTCCCCAAGCGCGCCGCTCTTGACCTGGGGTCCTGCTCCAACGCCAACATCCTCTTCGAGGCAGGGCTGGACGGCCGCAACACCAATGCGTTCATCGCGGCCAACCAGCAGGACTTCAACCACGGGTCGGCGCTCAACATCGCCGTTATTGCCGGGTTCATCTGCCAGCGCCTCGGGAGCCCCTGCAACGCGCCGTCGGGCACGCAGCAGTCGTGTGCCCAGGCCAGCTCGGCTGCCGTGGCGGCGACTCAGGACCAGTCCGCCGCTGATGCGTGGAATGCCATCATGGGAGACGGCTCTGTCGGCGGTGGCGCTGCTGCTGCTGCTGCTCCCGCTTCTACTGCTGCGCCGGCGTCGCCCACTCAGGCGGGCGGCGACGATGCTGCCTGCGCTGTTGAGCCGGAGGCGGCTGCCACACCGACCTCTGACGTCGTGTTGATGACCGTCGTGACATGCAGCTGAGACCTCTGTCAGGGCATGGGACAGATGTGTGCGGGCAGAATGAGTGCCCGGGCTGGTGGTGGCGCCCTCAAGGGAGCGGAATCAGACCGCGGCACGGTGAGCTTGATTGCTTGTGCACAAGCGACGATGGCAGTGCCTAAGAGGACGGGTCAGTGAGACATAGTAACGAGGAACGAAATATACAAGGTTGAATGACAAGGCGTGAAGCAATGGGCCAGTCGATATGCTTTTCTGCGCGGACAGTGCGCGTTGCTGTGTAATCGGGATGTCTGCACTGTGCTTGAACCAACTGAAGTACGCATGATGCAGGGGTGAGCAGTGCATGTCAAACCATCCATCTCCAACTTCCTTCCCTCCGGTGAGTGAACGCCAGACAGCGTACGAAACTCACCTAAATCGCAACCCTGAACCTCTACTCGCGATATATCGTCCATCCCCGTTAATCTGCCTACTGTCCGCATTTGCATTCCCTCATTTTTCACAACGGCCCACCCTGGAAAAGCATGGCCATCTCACAGGTGGCAAAGGGCCTCATCTGGACCACCATCGGCGCTAACGTCTACGTCTTCGCCCGGTGGCACATCGTACCGGACGAGCAGGCCGCAAAGCAGGGGCCAGAATCGCGTGCCTACCGCATGGCGAAGAGCAAGCAGCTCCAGTACATGAACGACAACTACACCCTCTCCCGGAAGAACGTCGCCGAGGGCCGCTGGTGGACAATCATCACCTCGGCCTTTAGCCACATCGACCTGGCCCACATGGGCATCAACATGCTCGTTCTTCGTGAGTCATCCAGACAAACACTTGCGACACGAGCTGACCTTGCATGACACCCAAAAATAGACAGTACCGCGTCTCTGGGCATCTCCGGGGCGATAGGCCTCGGGCCCATCCGGCTGACTGCCCTGGCCCTCGGCTCCGCTGTCTGCGGGTCCCTCGGGTCCCTGTACGACTACCAGAAGACCGCCGAGGCCGGGCTCCAAGAGCCGCGCGGGCTCGGCGCCTCGGGAATGGTGGAGGGTGTCATGATGGCCACCATGCTAGCTCAGCCTCGTTGGCCGGTGAGTCCTTTGAATTCCACAGATTGATTCCCTCTCTGCCTCCCTGAACAAGTTCGAGGTGGTTACGAAGGGGATGAGATGTGTGATGACCCTTATTTGCCACGGATACAACTACTGCATCTTTACGCAGTGGCAGAAGTAGTACACAAAAGTATTTACTGACAGAGCCCTAGATGATGGTCTTCCCTATCCCCGTTTCCATTCCGTACTGGGGCGTCATGGCCGGGTTCATCGGCTACGACATGTACCGGCTGTACGAGGAGAAGAAGTCGGGCCAGAAGCACGTCAACTGGATGGGCTCGTACACCGGCTACGCTGCCCACCTCGGCGGCGCCGTCTTCGGGGCCGCCTTCTACTTTGTAGCCATGAGGAGGGGCATGATGATCCGCAAGGCGGCCTGGGTTCAGGCCTCGAGGCGGCGGCCATGAACTTGATCGGTTTGTGGGGACGATCCCGTGGTGATTGTTTGTAATATTGGATTTCAGCATGTCGGGCCAGCCTTAGGAATTTGGCGTCTCAAGCAATTGATGTCAACGTTGCAGCTCTGTCAGTCTCTAGATCATAAGGAACTCGACCCATCCTCGAATTTGTCGTGACGGATGCGCTCGATTCTTGCCCTCCTCGACTCATCGCCACCATGGATCGGTGCCATGTATTCCTGGAACGCAATCGTCATCTCGCACACTTTTTCGAAATCCTGGCCCTCCAGTGACGCCTTCTTTCCTTCGTACCTGTCTTTAGGCTTCGTCTGTAGGGCCTGGTACTCGGTAAAAGCTACTGCGGCTTGGAATGCTGAGAAAGGAAGTATAATGATTAGTGAAGATGCTAGTGAAGGTTGACCTATACAAACTTACTTGATGAAGGACTTATCGTTCTGAATCTGTCTTTTATTCCATTTAATCTTCCGTAGATTCTTTTTCTTGAGGACGTCCCCCCCCGTGCGCTGTGGTGAATTCTGATGTCTTTTAATGTTCTTTCTGTCTTTCCATCGTTGCGTCTCCACCTCCTTGAAGAAAGGGGCCCAGATAAGTTTTTGTTCCTTGTGCAAGACATTCTCGTAGTGAATCACAGTATAGATCCGATTCATAATGCATCGTCAAACGGGACAACCCGGTTAGTAGTTAGGGAAAACGTTGCACAGGAATATTCAACGATACGAGGAAATGCCACGAAGCTGTCAGTTTCTAGAAAACCCCCAGTCTCAATGCAAAAAGGAAAACAGTCACAGGTGTAAGCATGGCATAGATATGGGCAGAGCAGACCAAAGTGACTACCGAGTGAAGCCTTGTAGGTGCCTCCAGCAGTGAATTTAGTGAGACTACTGCCCTGAGACAATGATGTTCCTCTGTAGGTCACATTTCGATCCCTACTGCGCTAATGTTTCTTGGCGAACTTAAGTGGACTCTTTTCCCATGTGACAGGCTGTTACAACTATGAAGACTATTGGTGGAGGACAAAGTTATTTGAATCCACAGGTGCTCCTAGAATTTCTAACAAATTCCAAACCGGTTGCGACGGTCGCTAGGATACATGCACTCTTCTCGCACCAAACCGTGTTGACATTCTCTCATTACCGAGTTACAAAATCAGGAATACATGATCACTCTGACCCAAACGACGCAAGACTCAAGCAAGGGGAGCACTGTGGCAGCAATGATTGAGATCTATCAACTCGCTCGTCGTGTCTATGATTATGCTCTAGCTCATTTTTTTCTCTATCCCCCAAAACAGTCCAGGTCCGCACGCTATCGCTACAAAACCAAAAAAGGGCTGGCCAGCTCAGTGGTTATCTCTAGGAACGGGATGTGCCTGCGCGACACGCTGAAAATGAACAGCACGCTTCAAGACCATCCCCTCACTCAATCCTCCGACTTCACGCCGGAACATGTCCTGCCAGGGCGTCTGGCTCGGCGGACCATGATACCCGCCGCGGGCGTCTAGTTCCTTCCGCCTCGCCTTGAGCTCCTCCTGCGGCAGCATGATGTCGACCCTCCGCGCCTCGAGGTCGACCCGGACGCGGTCGCCGTCCCGCAGCAGCGCGAGGTTGCCGCCGTCGGCCGCCTCGGGGGTGGCGTTGAGGATCGAGGGCGCGGCGGACGTGCCGCTCTGCCGGCCGTCGCCGATGCAGGGCAGGTCCTTGACCCCTTTCTTCAGCAGGCGCGAGGGTGCGTGCATGTTGACCACCTCGGCGGCGCCCGGGTACCCCAGGGGTCCGACGCCGCGCATGACGAGGATGGTGCGGCGGTCGATGGCGCCGGCGTCGGAGGCGGACTCGAGGCGCGCGTGGTAGTCCTCCGGCCCGTCGAAGACGGCGACGCGGCTCTCGAAGGCGTTTGGGTCGTTGGGGTCCTCGAGGAACTCGGCGCGGAACTCGGGCGAGATGACCGAGGTCTTCATGATGGCCGAGTCGAAGAGGGTGCCCTTCATGTGGAGGAAGCCGGCGTTGTCCTTGAGCGGGTCGTCGAACGGCCGGATGGTGCGCCGGTCCCACGTCAGCTTGCCGCGGTTGTTCTTCTCCATGCTCTTGCCGCTGCACGTCAGGGCCTCCGGGTGCGGCAGTCTCCCTGCCTCGAGGAGCTCGGCAAGGATGGCGGACAGGCCGCCCGCGCGGTAGTAGTCCTCGCTGAGCATCTCTCCAGCAGGCTGCATGTTCAGCAGCAGCGGGATTGTGAAGCCGAGCCGGTCCCAGTCGTCGAGGTCCAGAGGCACTCCTGCGTGTTTCGCAACGGCGCAGAGGTGGATGGGTGCGTTGGTGCTGCCGCCGATGGCGGTGTTGGCGACTATGGCGTTCTCGAAGGCTTGTCGTGTCACTTGTGTGCAGGTCAGCATGTACAAGGCTTACTCGTCAAGTGTGAGGGGACTGCATCGAATGACAAGCTGCGGTTCCTCACATGCACCTGTCAAAAAGGGGTTTCGGAATATTCCGCACCAATGAACAATGCAGTTGGGATTTGGTGTAAGAGGACAAAGCCAAGGATATAATGACTTACTGATATCACATGGCTTCAAGTCCTCGTGGACCATCTCCACAATGCGAGTGCCTGTCTTGTAGGCCATCTGGGAACGCTCTCTGTACGGCGCTGGGATCGCTGCTGAGCCGGGCAGAGCCATTCCCAAGGCTTCAGCCAGGGCGTTCATGGTGGATGCTGTGACCAGAATTCGGAATTAGCCATCAAGAAGCGCATAAGAGTCACTTGTATGAAGTCTAGAAGCTTACCTGTGCCCATGGTATTGCAATGCCCTGGGGAAGGGGTGCCGCTCGCAACAAAGTCCGCGACCTCGTCGTCCGCGATGTATCCCGCCGCATGCAGCTCGCGGGCCTGCCACACGACCGACCCGGACCCGACCCTCTGGCCGTTCATCCAGCCATTCAGCATGGGCCCGACATTGAGACAGATGGTGGGGATGTTGACTGTCGCAGCGGCCATGAGGCAGGCCGGCGTCGTCTTGTCACAGCCCGTGAGCATCACGACGCCGTCAAAAGGGTACGCGTGCATCAGCTCGACCAAGCCCAGGTAGGCGAGGTTGCGGTCGAGGGTGGCTGTGGGCCGGCGGGTGCTCTCCTGGATCGGGTGCATGGGGAACTCGAATGCGACCCCGCCGGCCGACCGGATGCCCTCGCGCACGCGCTTGGCCAGCTCGAGGTGGTGCCGGTTGCACGGGGCGATGTCGCTGCCTGACTGCGCGATGCCGATGATGGGCTTCCCCGAGACCAGCTCCTCCCTCGTGAGGCCCGAGTTGAGGTAGCGCTCGACGTAGAGGGCGCTCATCGTGAGGTCGTCCTTGCGGCTGAACCAGTTGGACGAGCGCAGCTTCGGCTGGGGTGCCTCCGGCTTCTTCGCGTTGAGCCTGGCCAGCTTCGCCTTCACCTCCTTGGTCCTCTTTTGGAGTTCCGACAGCTCCTTCTCGTAGTCCTCGATGTCGATCGGGTTGCAGTCGTTGCTGCAACCCCCGCAGGGTATCTCGCATCCCATGGTGGTCGTGTATGTTCAGCACTTCTGGGTCAAATCTTGAATATCGACTATGGTATCGCTAGGAAGGACGATCACGATTCAGTGGCAACCTTTGCCCCTCCGCAATCGTCGTCGCAGCCCGAATTCTTCTGAGATTTTATACCTCCCGTGTGACTCCGATTCACTTCCGCAGCATGCCACTGCGTGGTGAGCCGGGTCGCTTGCCGCCTGCATTGACCCTCGCGATGGATGGCGGCCGGTGACTGAGGATGGCAATTGAGACAACCGTTGATGTGAGTAGGCGTCACGACTCACCGTCGGTTCCAGTTGGAGGAGTCGACATTGAATGCGGTGAGTGTTTCGCGGTGAACCCGGATCAACACGAGCCAAGCCGTTATAAACTCGGCTCTAGCCTCCGGCGCCGGGGTTCGGCTTGCATGATATCGTATCTCAACCAGAACAATGTGGGTCGGAGTTAGCAGGCGTAGTGCTGCCGGGTATCGTGGACTAATATCACAGGCTTGAAACGCTGGCAGAGTTTTATCAGCAAACACTAATAGGCCAATGGAAGAGCCCAACCCCAACTCTGATCCTGTGTCCGCTTCGACGCATCACCTCGTGCCTCCCCAGGTTGACTGACTGCCTATCTTTTCTTCCCTACATTTACCGTCCTCCCGGTTCGCATGACGTGGAACGGCCCCACTATGAGACAAACGCCATTGCCGGAACATGCTTGAAACAATGAGACGAATCCATTGGCCTCGGTGCAGAACGGGAAACTCTTGAGGGGGCCGCTTCATGATGGGATGAGTTGGGCATAAATGTCAAGTTTGAAAAGGCAATGGGTACATTTGTTTCTTCTCAGGGAGGAAGAGAAAAACGAAAAACAGAGACCGCAATGAGATAAGAATGATAGAAACTCCTGGCGACATCTGGGAGTGCAATTCAACATGAATGACTCTTGAGCACACTATAGGATTGGCCAACGTACCACGACTTTTCCTTGTGAGCAAATGTACTCAGCAGAGTCTTGCATCCCTCCTTATCTGGCCATGCAGGCGTCTTGAGTCGCTTGAAAAGCCCGGGGTGCATGAGCGTAAGGGTCTTCCCTGGGAAGGCAATCGTTTAACAAGGAAAGCAAAGAGCATGACTCTCGTCACCAACAAAATTGTGCCACTGAGGCCAATCGCCAGTTGATAAGTAAGTGAGCGGTGAGTGAAGCAAATGCTTCATCTTCACTCAACCGGAACGAATCCATCTTCAATGTGCACGCGTTTTCCATACTGGCCACGTTATCTAAGCCACTGGACCGGTTCCCTGGCATAGCGGCCACTGGCCTTGTTGTTGCCCTCTGCGTAGGTAACGATGACAATCGAAATAGTAGCTGCATCCGAGCAAAAAGGACAGGCTGAGACCGACCTGACCCATGTGGAGTTGGGGTCTCCAGGCACTTGCCATAATTGTCACCTCAGAGAGCGAGAGTATGACATGCGAGCGCCAAGGTTCTCGACACATGCGCCAACGCGGCTCTTCGCAAGAACAAGCTGCCGGATGACAACAGGAGAGACCAGCGAGAAAAAGCAAGAAAGAGGTGACGGAAGCCAGCACAAAGGAGCCAATTCACAGGCCTAGGGCGCGTGGACGCTATCAAAGCATGTCATGGACGGCGGCGTCCATGCCAACGATACGCCTACGGCTTGCAGCACTTGAGCAGAAACGCTAGTTATTGAAATGCCACTGATGCGTGGATAGGGCCACTGGTGCCCCTTAATAGACGCGATCTTTATCTCCAATCTCCCATTCGGATCACGCCACCGGCATCTGCCATTGTTCAAAGACGCTTCGAGTCGCGCCAGTCAATGTAAAGGCGACAGTCCCACCTACCCCCGGTGCTAATTGGATACTGTGGATGTGACATTCTACTCGAGGAAAGTGACATCCGCACGGCTATTCCCAGATGTCGTCTCTCTAGGGTCCTCGGCAAATCTCCGCGTCGTTGCAACGGACTGACAGCCGCATCTGGCCAAGTCCAGGTTGCGAGTGCGGCGCGGTCGACTGAGAGTCTTCCTTCGACAGAGCCTGCAATCTGTCACGAAATGTCGAGGATCTTGAGGAGAGCAGAATGAGACAATGTCAAGTGCGGTGACAGAGCCGCTGGCCTAGATGACTGGACGCTTCACATGATAACTCAAGAGTGATGCAGCTGTCATGTTCGGGAATAACCGCAGGGGCTGGTCGGGACTTGGGAGGTAGACATTGACCTCCGGGAAGGCCGGCACTGCGATCCGTTGGCTTGCGGGTCTATTCTCGATTCGTCTCCCGCGCGCGCGCATGAACATGTCCTAGTATCGACTGGGTAGGCCTGGTACTCCATGTTGTTTGTGGGCCACACCCCCTTCGGCTTGCACAGTCTAGCTATGGTAGGAGTGATTTTTCTTCTTCTTTTTCTCTCAGAATCACCCAACTATTTCAGTCATTTAGTCAAAAGATGGCAGCATTCGAGCAGCCTTGGCAGTCGACCCTCGAAACTCTCATCTCATATCGATTGAGTTCCCTAGGACGCTGGCTACATAACTATACCAGTCGGGGCAGCTATAGTACAGCCCTACAATGCCTGAAGATTTATAGTACACTAATGACCCCTGGCTGAACCCAGGAACGCGGCTTCACAGCAAATAAGCAAGGGGTCAGGATGACTCGTTGTTTGCCAGAAAACGGACCTTTGCTATAAACAGTAATAATGGTGAGAATAATCAACACCAGTCCTAGTAAGCCATGTATTCGGTACGACCGTGGATCTGTCTGGGAGACCAGGGAAGCTGGACAATCACCCCACAAACTTGGCAACCGGCCTTGGAAGGTAGCAGCAGGTGCACATGTGAGTGTCGAAGAAGGTTCGCGCTACGCCGTGGGCAGACGTCCCATACTTACTCGTACCCAGTCCGCACGGGGCCGCGGCATTTCCCGTTTACGCGTAACCGCTCGACATAGAAACAGGTTTAGGCCAGCCTTCCCGCCACTATGAACATGTGTATTGCCAGCATGAAAGGGGCATTCACCGCGCATTTCAAAGCAGTCCGAGTCATGCCAGATATTCCTTACCCACCGCACCAACATCCGATGAACAAGCACAGCCCCGATGATGCCTCCCAGGGTGGGGATGCGAGATTGAGGCTTAGGGGGTGATCGGCTAAGATCCTGCAGGGCCATGGATAAGGTATCACCCGGGGGCATGGCCCAAAGCAGAGCGCCATGCAATGTGGAAGTTTATGTCACTTAAGCTTATCGATGTCATACCCACTCCAAGGTTTTTCAGCCGTGCAATAAGATGGAAACCTGACCAATGCTGAGTGATGAGGATGGCCCCGCTACTCCATCTCGACGCTCGCGGCGCGAGGCGATGCTATACCAGGCCCACTGAAGGACGTGGCCTGCTAAGGGGCTGGATGGTTCGTCTGTTGTCTAGTTGGTTCTTCAAGAGAGTAGCATGCATATAAGCCAGCGGGCGTTTCTATCCCCGGATGTGAGAGGAGTTCCCTTGTTCTCAGTCATCCGTGGACCCATTCTAATAATCTGATCGGCTTCTACCTGGCTGTGTACACTCTTTTGACACAATGTTTTCTCAAATCCTCGCCCTCACCCTGGCGACAGGAGCCCTGGCCGACAACCTACTCTCGTTCAACACAGCACCAGCCATAGAGAACCGTACGATCGATGAGATCTACCAAGCCGCGCTCGCCGAGGGCGGCACCGTCACCGTCTGGGCCGGCGGTGACGAGAAGACGCAACAGGACTCCCTGAAGCAGGCTTTCGAGACGGCCTTCCCCGGCATGACCCTGAACGTCACCGTCGACGTCTCCAAGTACCACGACGGCAAGATCGACCAGCAGTTGGACTCTGGCAACGTCTTTGTCGATGCTACTTTCCTCCAGACGCTTCACGACTTCCCCCGCTGGTCCCAGCAGGGAGATCTTCTCAACTATGCGCCGGTGGGCTTTGACCAGATTCACCCAGCTTTTAAGTCGACGGATGCTTCGTGGTACGGCCTGTTCCTCATCCAGTGGGCGATCAGCTACAACACCGCCAAGCTCCCCGGTATCAGCATCGCAGAGTATCCTGATTTCCTCCAGGAGGGCCTGAAGGACAAGCTGGTCCTGACATACCCCAACGACGATGACGCAGTCTTGTACCAGTTCTACCTGATGTAAGTGTCTATATGCAAGCCAACCTGGGACCGCCCCAGGCTAACACAAACACCCAGCATGCAACAATACGGAGAATCCTGGTTCGACAACCTCCTGACCCTCAACCCCCGATGGGTCCGCGGCACCGCGACCCCAAGCACCATCCTGTCGACCGCCAACGCCACCGAGGCCGCGACCTTCACGTCCCACGGCTCGCCCTACGCCCCGAGCAACACGAGCACGACCGTCACCGCGTTCCCGGAGGAGGGCCAGTTCGTGTCGTGGGCGCAGACAGGCGCGATCCTCAAGGGCGCGCCGCACCCGGAGTCGGCCAAGCTGCTCTTCAACTGGATGCTCTCGCCCGAGCACCAGGCCACCGGCTGGAGCGTGCGCCAGGACGTCCCTGTTCCGGACAGCATTCCCTACCCGGACATCTGGCACATGAACGGAACAAACCCGACTTCTTTCTTCGATTTCATGGCGAACCGCCCCAACGTGGAGAGGCTTAAGCTGTACTTTGAGGACAAGATTGGCACCGCGCAGGGCCTGAGCCCGCTCATCGATGACTTGTAGAGGCGGGGAGCTTCGTTTGCCACGGCTGCACAAAACACAGCGGAGGGAGACCACAAGTCTTGCCTTTTGTATCATACGAACATACCTACTTCAGCTGTATATATTTATGTACATGAGGACGAGACGGTTTATCGGACGTGAAATTCACACTCGGCCTTGAACAATGAAAGACTCGTTGTCGCTGACACTGAATCAAGCGAAGCAATGTGTTTTAGTTTCGGCGGTGAAGATCTATCATTGAGATCTCAAATCAAGGTTCATGATCTACCAAACTCTATCAGTCCATGACCCTGCGGGACACCGTTCTCCCGGCCCCTGGCCCCAGCCGGCCCAAAGACGCCGTTTCCAATCCCATGAATGACCCCTTTCCTTGTACGCCTTTCCAAAGAAGATACCCACCCTGTGCCATCTCCACACAGTACCCAATCAATCAGCAACAAATCTCGCAGAGTGCACAACAACAACACGCGGCCAGAAGAACCTCGCAGAGTCCGCCACCTCTCCCGTCCCCCCCGCCGCCCCTGGTATTCATCTCGTCATCCTCGGGCGCCTGTTGCTGCTGTGATATCCCAAACGGGTTCTGCCGGCTGTAGCTGTCCTTGGGAGGGCTGCCCGGCGGGGAGTCATTGTCAGGGATGGTCGAGCATGGGCGCTCGGGCAGGTAGCCTGCGGGCGGCGTCACGGGCATTGGAGATTTTTCCATGACTCGACTCGGCGATAAGCTCCCTGCGAGGTCGGTGTGGGCCATTTCGGGTTGATTTGGTTGATTGCGATGTGACAATGTAGGCAATGCAGGCAACAACGCGAGGCAGGAAAAAAACAAAGAAAAGAAACAATGCTGTGGGTATTCTTCCAGGCCGACTGAGAATCCCAAGAACAGCGGTGTTCAGGAACCGAAAAGAAATAAGCGCGGCTTGGTATTTAATCTACAGTAAGAGCTGGTCCCATAGGCCCGTTGGTGCTGCTAAAAGCAGTGCGCTGAGAGAGAGCGTAAGCAAACAATTTTTGATACATCTGATGTGCATGGAGGAAGAGGGCCTGCAACCGTAGGATTCTGCTGTGCCGCGGGAGCCTCACGGATCCGGACCTGAAACAGCGCTCTGCCTTCCAACCCGTGCTAAAATTGGCGGTCGCACTGAATCCGCCCAACAGCAACGGCAGTAACAAAATAAGCTTGGGCCTGTGGAACATGGATGAGGTGCAGGAGTCGGTCCTCACCGTGGGCCTCTGTGAGCGGCACGCGGGCGGCACATGAAGTCATCGGTATCAGCTTGAGATGGCGCACCTGTGCAACTCCATGTCGACGGCAGTCAGTCGCAAGCTCGACAAAGTGATGCCGGCCCAATGACGTATATGGCCAAAGTGACGGCCGCAATTATTCTTGTTCGACCAACTTGATATCCGAAGGCCACAATCTAGCCCGCCCCGGGCCGGGACTGCACCCATGCACACAGCATACAAGAGGAGACCACAAACAAATTCTATCGAATGGGAAGTGCCGAAGGACAAAGTACACTCGGGTCCTTCCTGTGCAGCGTCTGGGAGCTATCCCGAGTGTTTCTCCAAGCTCGGAAGGGTGGAATCCAAAATTATCTAGGGACTTGTGTCGTAAGCGCATTCACAGATCACAAGTGAACTGACCATGGAAAGAAGAACATATTCGGTGTGCGTGACCGGTAAATGAAAGCCCCGATCTTACCATCTAGCGATGTGGATAAACTGAGACGTCCACGGGTGGTAGAATGTGTCCTCGAGGGCATAATAGGTGTATTCACATAACGAGTTACGAAACAACAGAACACGTCCAATCTGATTTCCCATGGTCATGGCAAACTTGCCATTTGAACGCATTCCACACCCAAGACGACTGATTAGACAAGCGCATCAAGCGACCTTCTATCACCAGACCACACCGTTCCAGGAAATGACCTCGACGAGCAGGTTGCCAATAGAGCAGAGTACTCGCCAATCAAGTACGCTCAAATTAAATGGTCTAGAGAAGCCTGGAATTATTCACTCGTTGGAATGACTAGTCGATGTGTCCGGATTCCATATGACATTGCGCCGTGGTGGCGAGGGGCTCTTTCCTGGTGGGCACCACAACCCGCGCGTGTTTTGAGGTGTCAACTCTCCAGTGTCAAGATGATACACTGGGTTCTTGCGAGTCTGGGGCTGTCCGTCACCATTCAGGGATGTGTTGTCATGGTTGGCAGGTGTGCTTTTCCGTTGGCCACTGGTGGATGCACAGAGACTTTTGGATTGACCATTTTGCGCCAAGTGTGTCTGTTCGAGAGCTTGGTCGGCTGGAATAGTAGGAAAATTCGAATCCGACCCTTTTGTACAGTTATGCTTGGCGACTTCCTCAGGACTGGCCGGGGAAGAAAAGAGAGGCTGGCTCCCGCCGCCCAGACTCGGAGGTATGCATAACTCCCCACGAGTACAGGTCGTCGGGGACACGTCCTCGTCAGATGCCTCAAGAATGTTCTCAGGGGTGCGAACATCTGAGAACCGGCTGCTTGTCATTCTCTGCCTGCGGCTACCGTGCCCAGTAGACTGTGGCGTGCTGTTGCCGGACCTCATAGTGATCCTCAGAGGCAGGGCGTTCCTGGGAGTCATGGACCTGTCGGGGGCACAGCTTGTGGGTTTCAATCTCAATGACGGCTGCTTGCTTGGAGTCAAGCTCTTCATAACAGGCGAGTTCGGCGGCCCGCCGCGGGCCGAAGACTGCCCACTGCCGAGCATCTCGGAATTCCGGACTGAGACTTTTCGTTTTGTCAGTCTGTCCAACTCACCGGTGGCGAGCATCAAGCTCGATGTTGCCAACGGGTCGATCGCACTCCTCCACGAGTTGGGCTGGGGCTTTGCGTCCACGAGAACTCGTTCTTGACTGGGAGCTTGAGTACTGAAGAGTGGAGTGGACTCGGCGGACGACATGCACACCGATGAATATCTGCCGTTCCGGCGACGTCGCCTTGGAGTAGAGTCAAAGAATAAGTCACCGTAGCGTGACGACAAGCTACGAGCTTGGAGTCGCTTGGAAATCCTGTCTCTCAAGGACTGCGGCATCACCATGTTTGAGCGATCCTCGAGGAGGGAGCGTTGATCGGATTCCTGGACCTGCCAATGGTTTTCAGTGTGACTGTGGTTTTGGATAATGTACAAAGACTTACCTCCTCGGTCTCACAAGGCGACGGAATTTTACTGGAGTCAAGCGAGGGAGACGTGATGATGCAGCGCCTCGTGGGGTCCTTGTGCTGTAGGCTTCGCAATGCGCCTAGAATGCCACGCGACGTGCTCTTCACAGAAACCTCTTCGGCATTAGAGTGATCATGGCGAGGATGATCTATATCAACGGTCTCGTTTGTGGTGAGTGATTGTTCCTTCCTCGATCCTTCTGAGGTATGCAACCGCTTGATGGAAATCACTCTCGCGAAGCTGTCTCGATGGGGGCCATTTACAATCGACTGAAGCCTTGAATCAAAATTCTCTGACGGAAAACGTTCACGGGAGACCGACGGTGTCGTTGGAGTCGAGCGACAATATGCGCACATCCGGACTCGATCAGTAGACTCCAGGCTCGTATGTCCGTCTGCGCCACCGTAGAGTGTTGTTTGGACTCTGAGCGGTCTGGTGGGATGTTTCGAGAGCTCCTTCGAGAGAACGCGTAGGTGCAAATCTTCTAGAGCACACATGCAGGCAATGCCATCGCATCCAGTGCCATAGCAAGGACTCCTCGCGCTGCTTTGCCTCCCCGGAATGGTCGTGCAGCCACTCAGGAGCTGAATTGCGGCAAGTTTGGCCAGCAAGCCACCGTCATAGCTATGATAAGGAGACGTGCAACACTCAGACTTGACACGACGACAAGTGTGGGTGGTGCCAGGGGGGAGGACTTCGGCGTCGATGGATCCCGTGGCGATGCTTCCGAGAGGAGGAAGCGAGTAGTATTGGGGAGGCGCATCATCATAGAAGTCGTCAGACGACCCGGCTGGCGGGCAGCATTGACGGCAATGGTGACGGTTGATCTGAGGTCGTAAGCTTGGAGCCTGTTGAATTCTAGAGAGGCGGGGAGCAGCCGATATGTGGCCCCCGGCCGTTCCCAAGCTCCGGCCGTGAGTGTCTACAGGCAACATCATCTTGAACGGAGGATGAGATGGAGATGGATAGATGAATGGGTCCGGAGTAGGCGACAATGACTGCTGTGCCGGAATCTCTAACAGTGATTGGGTATAATACTGTAAGGGTGGGAAGAGGGAACAAGGAGTCGAGATACCGGTGTGGAACATAGAGAGAATTAGTGTGCGATAGCAGAAGCAAGACAAAGAGGTTGGTGATATGCTTCAACTGATTGTTAGCTCTTTCCTTTTCGACTACGAGCGTCGTTGCTGGCGGAGAACCTGGGAAAACGTGGCTGGACGTACACTGGAAACGACCACGCAACTTCCAGGAGCCGGTATCCCAGAGTCGACCATCAAAGTGAGCCATACTGTGCCCAGGGAAGGGGTCAACCGTCAACGGCGGCATGACAGATAAGGTTTCTTTTCCTCTTCCCAGATGTATCAGTATAGAAATCACACAGATCTCTGTCAGGTATCTCCCAACGAGGTTGACAGGCTACAATTTCCACCTTCTCAACAACATCTTAGCATTGTCTAAAGTCAAGAAACAGGAGACCAAGTTGGATTTAAATATGATGGTCACTATCAGCTAACAGATGAAGCTTCTTTGTCTTGTCCAAATTGTCTCGATGCGTATGTCACAGAGCTCCTTGATGCATATACTCCCGTTTCGATACCAGACACTCAGAACTCTCAGGTAACAGATGATATTTCTTTATCTAGTCTCAAATGCATCAATACATATATCACATAACCCTCTCATGCCTATAATCCCCGAGGGAATGATGACTGTTATGGCAGCCCCCAGGGGGCCCAGGGCTTATATCTGCAGGGCCTATCTGATGCCCTCAGAGCCCACCGGCCACATTTAGACGGGCCATCTTCAACACATCTTTCAGACCACCCAACTTGCCACCACAACCGATTATCTACAGCTTCATGCCTCCCAACATCTTCGAAACCCTCATTGATTGCCGAATACAGAGGTCAAGCATAATCTCTTCTGATCCTCCAGGAATTGCATAGGCTCGTACATCACGGTAAAGCCTCTCGACCTTGCCTCCCTGCCCGCCGCGAGAGTACGACAGGCCGCCAAAGATCTGCGAGGCCTCGCGGGCGCAGAACTCAAAGGTGACGGTGGCCTGGGCCTTGAGGCCGGCGATGGGCCCGCCGAGGCGCAGCATGGCCTCTGTCTCGCCCATCTTCTCACATTGGTAGATGAGGTTCTCGAGCCAGTTGTACGAGGCCTCGATCTGCCGCGCCATGTGCGCCAGCTTGAGCCGGATGACCGGGTGCTCCATCAGCTTCTTGCCGAATGTCTTGCGCTTGTTGGCGTACTTGACAGACTCCTCGAAGCACACCCGCGAGAAGCGCAGGCACTGGATGATGATGCCTATACGCTCGTGATTGAAGTTGGTCATGATCACTAGGGCATACTGTTAGCTAACTGACTGGGACAAAGGGACCAGTAAAATTGGCGGCATACCTCTGAAGCCTTGGTTCTCCTTGCCCAGGAGGTTCTCGACGGGTACCTTGACATCCTCGAATGTGATATACGTGGTGCCGGATGACCAGACACCCTGGCAGTCCATCCTCCTCGTCGACACACCTCCAGCCTCTCTCTCGATAAGCAGGAGAGAAACACCGTTCATGCCGGGGCCGCCCGTCCGCACGGCAGTCGTGAAGTAGTCAGACCAGATACCGTTGGTGATCCACTTCTTCTCACCATTGACAATATAGTGCTTGCCGTCCTCGCTCAGCTTGGCCTCACACGTCAGGTTGGCGACGTCGCTGCCCGCATCCGGCTCAGTGATGGCCAAGCAGATGCGCTTGTCACCGTTCAGGATGCCGGGCAGAATGCGGTCCTTGAGGGCCTTCTTGCCAAACTTGACCAGCGGCGGGCAGCCAATGCCGAAGCCGCCAATGACGTTCCAGACGAAACCACCGGAACCGGCGCGCGAGAGCTCGTCGGTGATGAGCATCTCGTGGAAGAGATCCCACTGCTCTGGGGCCACCGACTTGATCTTGTTATCAGTGTAGTCGCTCTGGAAGGCTGTGCCGAGCAGGCCAGCGAGGTAGCCCCGGCGGCCCATCTCCTTGTAGATCTCGGGCGGGACCTCCTTCTTCTCGTCCCACTCGGTGACGTTGGGCTCGATCTCGTTCTCGACCCATTCGCGGACCTCGGCTCGGAGAGCGGCGTGGGTCTCGTTGAAGAAGGGGGAGTGGAACTGCAACACTCCAATGTCAGCGGTGAAGTCAACCTGGTAGACTCTGTCGACTGGCGACTGGTAACCCGGACGAGTCTACAGCAAGGAGAGCGGGATACTGACTCCTTGGTACCAACTTGGGTCAGAGAAGGGGATCTGGTCGCCGAACGGCTCCAGAGCCTCGGCTTCCTCCTGGCCCTTGGGGGTGACGGGCTTCTTCGCGGGAGCGGCGGCCTTGGGCGCTGCGACAGGCATTGGCTCTGCGGCAGGTTTCGCCTCCACCTTCTTGCTGTCGAGGCTGCCGACCTGAAGTTGCCCCTTGTACTTCTTCAGGATGCCCTCGTTGTGGTACTTCCAGAATTGTTTAGAGGCATCCTTTCCGGCCACTCTTTGGAGGATCTTCTTGCCACCTGCGTGCTGTGGTTAGAGGAGCGTATTCAACGAAGGCGGACGGAGTGCAAGGAGGGTGCAGTCGATGCGCCGTGGCTGGACTGGGCTGGTCACTCGGAGGCCTTACCTGGGTGGTCATCTTGGAACTTTGTCAGATCGTAGACATCTTCGTCGACAATGATCCACAGAGAGTCGGGCGTCTTGTGCGACGCGACGTCGTTGGCGCTGAACGTCTTTGACATCTTGGAAGGCGATGCGATCCGAAGGCAAGGGAGGAGGACGCGAACAAGTCACTGGATAGTTGTTGTGCAAGATGTGGATTTCAAGATAGTGATCACCAAAGAGTACGAGAAGAAAAGAGTTGCCCGGGAGGATGGTCCAAGCAGTCAGCCTATTGCATTCCAGTTAAAAGGCAGCGGCCAGAGTGTCGGCTATGGGAAGACAGGAAAGCAATCACATGCTCGGGAGGGAAGGGATGCAGCGCAGCGCCAGCGTCAGAGAAGACGGGCAGACGGGCCACGAGGACAATCCTTGGACCCCTGCCCACCCCACACAGAAGTCCCATCGTTGGCCTGCTCGTACACAGCATCTAGTCTACTTAGTCCCTCAGCTACAGTAGTCTGTCCCCCTGGGCCGTGGGGCAATTCTGGGGAACCTTGGGACCATGGGGAAAAGACTGCATCAGGAGAGTCCTTCTGGTCTTGCCTCTCCCTTCTAGCGGCGGCAGGCCGGTGGTGTGTTGCACCAATGCAGCTCTCAGATTTTAGACAGAGTCATGTGCCTTTCTAACCTTTTCTCCATCGAGGAGCCCGTTCACCGGGCCCGTCGCGCTGGGTGAGCTGGCATGTGAAAGCCTGAACCGGGGGCCAAGCTGACATCATTGACAACCCTTGGGTGGTTCGGCCAATCGTTCGAGGGGTGATTCGCAGCGACCGGCCTCGCTTGGAGCCCAAACGGGCAAAAGCCGAGGCTCAGCCCACAGGAGATGGACACTGTCCCTGGACCCGCTAAACACAACCCCGGACTCTGAATTTCCGACCAGGGCCAGCTGAGCACCGCCAGCAAAGGTTCGATTATCTTCGACGATGTCCAATGTTGCAGCGCTGCAATGTTGTCCGGTCTGTCAGGTCGTTTAGAGTTAGAGCATGCCGTTCAGACGGACGACCTTCGGTTCATGCCATGCAGGTTCATGGCAATTTGTAGCTATTCGTTCGACAGCTCTGCTTGCTGTCCTAGCCATATCTGCCGCGTCTCCGACGCATTGGCTCGGGATGCCTCCCCATACCCTTTTCCGACGATAAACTCCGGTAGCAACGCCTGTCCCCTGTTCAACGAAGTATCCCTCGGTATCAGTGTGTGAAAAACAGAAACATGCAAGGAAGCAACTGGCCCGTAAGTCCCCATCACATACGGCTCAAGAAAAGACATGCCCACCTCGGCACCCGTTCTCCCTGCACTTAGGCAGTGCCACGGGGCTTCGCCTTGGCCTTGGCCTTCTCCTTCTTCTCCTCCTTGAGCTTCTTCCTCTTCTCCTCGTTCTTCTCCTCCAGCTTCCGCTTGTGCGCCTTCTGCTCTTCCTCCGTCTTGGGTACGGGCTTGAAGAAGCCCTCCAGCCGGCTCTGCTGCGAGCTCTTGAGGTTCTTCTCCAGCCTGCCTGCGCCGGACCGCACCCGGTCCTCTGAGAAGCCCTTCTCGTTGACCAGGAACTGCACCAGGCCGTCCACGTCCGGCTTGTCCCACTTGAAGTCGCAGAGCGGGTCGTCGGCTGACCGCACATCGGGCTCGAAGAAGAGGTCGCGCGCGTCCAGGTATGGCCAGTCGTCGGGAATGACGTACTTGCCCTTCTTGTCGTTCTGGATTGACTCGACGACCTTCTCGAGGCTCCCGTGCTCGCGGATCAGCTTCAGCGCCGTGTGAGGACCGATCTTGGGGATGGGGTCGAGGTAGTCGCAGCCGAGGAGGATACATAGGTCGACAAACTGGAGAACGGCATTGTAAGTATCGATTAGATGATAAATAGCTAGGAGGCTCCTTTGATTGGCGCTCACCTGTTTCCGGTCCATGTTCAGTCCATCGAGGACCTTGTCGAGGTGGATCTCCTGGATAGGCTCCTTGCGTTGCTCGCTGAAGGTAAGGTGGCGCAGCAGGATCGGGCTGTTGAAGCAGAGGGTGTCCATGTCCTCGCTGGCCGCCGCGTAGACCTTGCCCGCTTGCGCCAGGACGGCACATTGCGCCTCGGCCTCTGTCGGCGCAATCAGGTACGGGACGCCCATGAGCTTGAGCAGCCGCTGGCACTCTGCGTTGTGCTCCTTTGTCACGCGGACCGTCCTTCGCGAGAACTTCTCCACGTCTTCTGCTGTACCGGTCTCTTTGGCCTCCTCTAGGCCCTCGTTAGCCTCCTGCTTCCGCTGGTATCGCCTTGCGAGCTCGCCCGACTTCAGCTTTGGTGGGGCGCCGTCGAAGACGTAGAGTGGTTTGATGCCATTGTCGCAGATTCGAAGGGTACGGTAGAACATTCCCATCAGGTGGGACGTGGTCTCGCCCTCCTCGTTCATGAGTTGTTGGCCATCAGATCGGACTGCGATAAGGAAGGAGTAGATGCTCATGGACCTGTGACTTTGTCAGCGAGGGCAGCGCAGATCTTGCGCGTCGGTCTACATACGCATCCTGCGGACATAATTAGCCATGTAAAACAATGTACAGGAGCCATTGAAGACTTACAATGGCGACTTTGCGGCCGAAGTGGTTCTTGATCTCGCCCTCCTTGACGGCCTCGGGCGCCTCCTCCTTGATGATGGAGAAGAGTTGCTTGATTCCCATCCTGCCGATTTGCGATGCCGCCTCTCCTGTGGTGTGAATGAAAGACCTGATTCTTCGGACAATGAGGCGATAAATCCTGGGCGTAGTAGGGGAGTAGGAGAGCTTTTGGGAGAACTGGGCTCGGCTGCCTGGAAAGTTGGTGATGTCACGCAAGCTTTCTCCAAGTCGACGCGCTGCGGAACGTTCAATACGGATAGCGCGACGCGACGAAATGGACGTTTTTAGTGGGGCTCGTTCAGCAACAGGGGTGGGTTGGGTGGTCTGTCTCCCGCTGCCTCAGCTACCGCATTCAATCCCGTGCAGCTTCCTTCCGCCATGAGTTACCGGTATGCACCTTCTACTTCTGCTGAGCTGTAATTGAATTAGAGAACGGCCAACAGAGAATTTATGCAGCGTGCAGTCTAGGAGAACATAGATTCTTCAAACGCAGGCCACTCCGCCTGGCTGTATTATGGTATGAAGCCTCCTTAGCGTGAGATAATTTCTAGTATTTAGACATGCATGATTGCGTCTCGAGAATTGCGAGTGCCTGGTAGACGAGCAGCTACCTCACATACCGGAAGTGATGGCTCTCGTCACCCAACTCAGCCAACTCGTCGTCTGACAAGTGCTGGTGATCCGTGTGCACTTCTCCGGCCTCCCTTCTCTTATTCTGGCTCCTGAAATACAGAGACATGAGCCCATACACGACAGTCGCCATCCCCACGAGTGACAGTGTTACCGCATGCCCTTTGATATATCGTGGGCCTTCAGCCGTGGCATAAATGAAGGGGGCCATGACTCCGGAAGCATTGCCAATGGTCAACTGCATACCAGTTGCGGTGGTACGCTTTCCATACCGTGGGCAGTTGTTCGGGAGCTGTCGCATGTCGTCAGTTTCTAGAGTCGTGGTCGTCAAGGGCTACAGGGGAACTCTTACCCAAGCTAAAGGTATCCCAACAACGACATACAGGCCTATAGCAACGAGAAAACACCCGAAATAATGCACCCCAGAGGGCGTTTCTGATATCAAGAGGCCATACCCAATGACGCTGACGAATCCGAAAATGACACAGAACAAACCTCGCCTCTGGATACGGTCGGAAAAATAGGCAACACACATGTAGGTCGTCGCGCCCAAAAAGTAGCACGGGATGGTCAGCAGCTGCACCTGCGCCGGAGTCCACTTCCCCAGGCCATTAATAATGGTCGGTAGAAACGTCGAGTAGCCTGTGTGAGACCCAGTCAGCCACGATGGTCTCCTGATGGCGGAGGCTTGGACCTGGCTTACCATAGAGCATGGTATCCGCCCCAAACTGCGCAATACAGAACGCCCAGACCTTCCAGTCCTTAAATGCCATCATCATATCACCTTTCGAGAACTCCTGCGCACTCGCAGTCATGCCGTACTCCCTCGCGCGCCTCACCACCATGGCCTTCTTCTCGGCCTCGTTGAGGAAGTACGCGGACTGCGCGTCATTGGGCAGCAGGAAGAAGGTGGCAACCCCAAGACAGAGCGTCGGAAGGCCCTCGATAATCATGATCCAGCGCCAGCCATGCAAGCCAGCCACGCCGTCCATGTGGCCGATGCCGTAGGCCAGCAGTCCGCCGAGGGCGCCGGCGATGGCAGCCGACACGAACAGGTAGCCCACGCGCAGGGCGAGCTCGTGCCTGGTGTAGAAGAGCGTCAGGTAGACGGCCAGGCCGGGGAACAGGCCCGCCTCGACGGCACCGAGGAGGACCCTGCACGCGATCAGCCCGCCGTAGCTCTGCACCAGCCCGGACAGGGTAGCAATAATGCCCCAGGCGGTGGTGATGAAGGCGATCCAGTAGCGCGGGGTGAACTTCTTGAGCACCAGGTTGGAGGGGACCTCGAAGGCGAGGTAGGGCACGAACAGGATCGACACGGCCGTCTGATACTGGTTGCCGACGAGCCCGAGGTCCGCCTCGAGATGGTACAGCCGCGCGTTGCCGATGTTGACGCGGTCGAGGAAGCTGAAGGCGTACAGGCTCATGACCAGCCAGATCAGGTACAGGTCGAGCTTGCGCACCAGCTTCCTCTCGTCGACGCCCGCAGCCTCCACGGCGGTGCCCTGTGGCACGACCGTCCCGGCCTCTTCGGACTTTGCATCGGTGCCCGCCACGTTGAGCGGCTCCTTGGCCGTCGCCAGGTCCGGGGAGTGCATGATGATGCTGCGGGTGCTGCTGCTGCTGCTGATCCTGGGGGCCGACTGCAGAGTCTGTTGGTCGGGCGATTTCCTCGTATGTCCACGGTCCTGAACCGGAGTTGGGGTCGAACTCATACTGCGACCCAATGGGACTGTGAACCGCGACGAAAAGCAGCAACGTGACTCAGAAACGTGCCGAATAGGCTCACACGAAGGCGTCGAATCCACGAAAGGACGTTCCTCCCTTTATGCGTCTCCCTACCTTATCTGTCCGTCCCCTCACCAAGCAGCAAATGACAGCTGTGTCAGCCGGGTGATAAGTCGCGCTCACCCCAGATCGGCCCGCCAAGACGTAAATGCCGTTAGTTGTGGGTAAGCAGCGATAACGTCCCTGCCGGTCTGCGGCTGCGCCTTCTGTCGATCCTTCCCCCGGCGCCGGCGGTCATGAACTGCTCCGATGAAAATCTCGCCCCATCCCGTCGATAAGTGGTCCCGACCCGGTGGGTCTCTTGGTGCGAAAGGCTCCGATTCTGTGCAGAATGACCCGATAGCGCCGTAAAGAGGAGGCAATGAGACTACATTGAACTCATGGGTAAACGTTTACTTGCGCTGCTTCCAGTGATTGGATTCAGGGGAGTGACTCAGCGCACTCTGCAGCCGTCAACCTTCTCCAGTCGAGAAGACTCGAGGCCAGCCATTTCAGCATCTTGCTCAGGTCATACGTCGGTCTGGGCGTCCCGCAACCTTGAGATCCCATGGGTAGGCAAAAAGCCAACGCCTCAAGGTGGTTCGGCTGACGCTCCTCTGAACTCAGTCATACTCACCACCAACACGTCACACTGCCGAAGCGAGGACAGACGGTTTGCATCCCCGCCGCCTTTACCGATTTCGAGATTGGCGAGCAAACAAACCTAGTCGCTCGCCTACGAGCAGTCCCGCGCGTCAAAATCTTCGCGGCGAGAGATGATTCTACTCAAGGCAAAACAGCCACGAGATGCACTTTCTCTCAGACTGCCGCAGATAGCCATGCATGCCTATGCCCACTGGAGCAAAATTGGAGTTTCTTTCACTCCTTTCTGTGCGTATATGTAGCGCCCGCTAGTCATCAGCCACACCACTATAACCACCTTCCATATACAGCACGTCTTGGCTGCTTGGCCACATAATGGCAGTGTGATATCAAAGGAGGGGGGGGGGGGTGAGCGAAGGCTCTTGGCCTTATTCCATCAACGCAGATCAATAGAAGAGAGGACGGACGAACGCTTGCCCACTACCATACCAGATTCGAGGTCGCCCGTTATCAATCACCCACTCATCGCCGTGGGAGCCAAGATCATTAACCTCCATCCGGTGTGGATGTGATCTACAGGGCGGCCTGTTTCCCGCCTTAGGGATGCGCCCGACCTCTGTGGGCAGAAATCTTAATACGTGCACCCAAGACTCCCTTCATCAGGCCATGATGCCACCAAGAACACGCAGAGCCGCACCCGCGCTGGCGCAAACTCTTGTCGTGGGTTTTGGGCTGGAACGTTGGGGAGAAGGGCGCAGGCGCCAGGCCGGCCAAACTTTGCCGTGACGGGAGATCAAGAGACAAGCACCTCAAGCCCTAGAGAGAAGCGACCCCCAAGAGACGCCGTGGCCGGAAAGTTGCGCCAGTCCGGTGGCCAAGTGGCCCGACCAGCGTTTGAGGCTCCCCACAGGCGCCTGAGGACGCGGACAGTGCCTGGCAGGAGAGGCTCCTGGGCGAGAGCTTGGGTGTTCTTAGTAGCCTCTCGGCGCTGCGTACACGGCTTCCAAGGTCTGTCTCGTGGCATGACAACTGCCCATGACTGCCTCGGCCGTCGCCCTGCCAAAAGCAGGCATAGGAGAGAGAACACAGACCACGGGTTCGGGGGCGTTCACGTGCCAGACTCCGTAAGCATTATCATCACGAACAGGTAGGTTCCTCGCAGAGTGCAACGACCAGGGAGAGCCTCATACTCGACCGTCATGCAGGCTATCAGGTAGTCAGCCAGGCGAGTGAACCCCATACACACCCTCTGACGAATATAAGACAAGATACCCCCAGGATTCGCAACCTCATCGGCCTCGCGGAGTGCGATAACGACCACCTCGCACCAGCCCGAGCAGCCCGAATGTTCCGTCCGCGTGGAATGCCCCCGCGGAATGATCCACGAGAAAGATAAAGGGGGAAAGGGGAGGGTATGATGATGTAGAAGAAAGAAAAAATGGTACGATTTTTCGTCGATCCCAGACCTTTCGCGTTTCGACGGCGGCGCCAGGCTGGGGGGGGGGGTGTGCCGTGCAGCCTAGCCGCCCGACGTCCAGCCTGGTCGAACTTGGCGATTCAGGCTGTCCCCGGTGAAACGAGGCAGGCCCAGCCTACCCGTGGGCTGGTGCCTGATTGGTGGGAACGGAAGGCTGATTTTGGGGGGAGGCAGTGGTTCATGCCTGTGTTAAGAGCGTGAGAGATGCTGTCTCGGGAGCTGGTTTATCACGGTGGATCGACTTGTGCGGCCTTGTTCCAGTGTGGCGTACGTACGTCTGTCTCTAACGGCTTCGGAAAAAAGAGCCCAGGGCGTTATGAGGCGGCGTGATACCGGCTATGATATTCGAGTCTGTGGGAAGGCTGGAACCCCATTGGATCAAAACGGATGCGTGTCACAGATGCATGCAGTCACAGATAGTTCGGAAGACAGGCCATGGGTGAATGTAAGAGTCATATACAGCTTCTATTTTCGTAAGATACTCGCTAGACAAATTGAATAGCAAAAAAAGGGTAGGCGACTAGCGGCCTCCCAGGTTGTCGACCGCAAACAGAGCGGGACGTCGTAATCGCGATAATTTCTAATATTATCAGCACGCAAGCTATGCACGACATCTTCCTTTTTGCCTCTCACCCGTCCGTGGACGTGGAGACCCCTCTCATCCTCCTGTGACCCAGAAAACACATCCTCCTTCCACCTTCTTTCCCCCAAGGCATCGTCTCGTCGTGTTGCTCGTCGTACGCGCTGACCTCTTGAAGCCAGTCCGTGTATCCGCCCGGGCAGCCATTGGTAGGCACTGCTCCCCGCAAGCTGTCCCTAGCTGGTCCTGACTCCAAGTTGAGTTTTTGAGATGGTCGCTCAAAGGCAATCTCGCCAACCAGATTACTCCGAATGAAAGTTGCGTCCGGCGCGCCGATAATTAGGTGTTTGATGTGCGTGGCTGGTTCATCCTCGGCCAGCGGCGGTGGTTTCTTTCCTGCACCGTGGATATATGCGCGCGTGTATATGGGTATTAATACTGGAACATGAAGAAGTGGTGTATCTAGAAATTCTCCTTGCCCCATACAAATGCAAATCTGGTTATGGAGTCAGTATTGTTTCCACGGCACGCATACAGTTAATGAGGAACTTACCCAGGTTCGCTGTACTTGTTGCAGTAAATGTGCAACGAGCTACCCAGACCCTTAGGACCACAGAAGAACACACCTGCCTCGGCTGGCGCGTGCAACTTCCTGATACCTCGGAAGATCATATCCCAGTTGGGCCGGCCGAAGTTTGTCGGGGCACGCAGACCTGTGATAGCGTCCTTGTCGGCGTTGGCGTCGTTGATCATGATGTTGGTCGCATCATCCGCCTTGATCTTGGCCGTGAGATATGTGTGAATCTCGATGCGTTGGTCAACGTCCTGGGCCTCGATGGCGAGGAGCAGAGACCGGAACCACTCGAACGAGCCGAAATCACGGCAGACCCAGAAGAAGTACACCTTGGCCAGGCGGGTCTTGGTTTGAGGGTAGTTCATGCGGTACCAGATAGACTTGAGGATAGAGGCAAATGGCGTCACACCAATACCGGCACCGACAAGCACTGAGATCTCATACTTGAACACGTCTTCGGATGCGGAGCCGAAGGGGCCGTCGACGTAAACTCGGGGAAGCACGCGGCGGAGGGCCGGGTCGACGTCGCTGTTGTCGCTGTTGACACCAACCACGTTGGAACCCTTGTCCTTCTTATCCCACTCACAACCCAATGCCTTCGACACCTCGCGGGTGAAATCGCCGACCACACGCATGTGAATCGAGATGTAGTCCTCCTCCGGAGCGCTAGTAAGGGTGAAAGGGTGGTACTGCCAGATCGAAACCTCAGGACAGCTGAAGAAGATGTACTGGCCAGCCCGCGTCTTGGTGTTTTCCTTCTTGATCTGAATCTCGCAGACGTTGCTGGGGTGCTGCACGACCTTGGAGATGTAGGTCTTGTGTCGTCCTCTCATCTCACGGGCAACACGCTCGGCCAGGTAGATGAAGCCTCCATACATCCAGTACTGCCAGAAGACACCGATGGCTTGTGTGCCAACTGAGATACAGAACGGAGCCACGTCCGGCTGGATCATACAGAATGCTCCGTGGAAGGACCAGAACAGGAAGAATATGACGAACATGTGGTGGGTGTACCAGAATCGCTCATAGTTGGCCCGACGTGTCTTCTCCACACTGGTGATCACCATGCCAGTCAAAGCAATCAGCATGATGTAGCCAGTCCAGCCGGGACCAGAAACCAGGTTTGCCAGCAGGAAACCGTAGATGCCGAGGTTGTTCTTGGCGGCAATTTGAGCAAAGTTGTTCCAGTGAGCAATGGTGTGGACCCAGCTGAAAAAGAAGATGGACCACGCGGTCGTGATGTGAAATGTGATGTTCTTGTCGAACTGGATGATGCCGTTCAGTGGCGTTTGACGCGCCAGGGAGATGAAGGTCCTGCACACCGGGAACAGGATCATCGCCACGTCGAAATGGAGCACCAAAGCCGCCGCACGAGCAATCATATACGTTGGCCCGAAGGTGTCTCGAGCAACTTGCAGGTTGTCCTTGACGGCGTAATTGACGAAGCCAAATGCGAACACCATGGCGTGCAGAACAGCGAAGACGAAGACGAAACTGTGCCACATGTTAGCTTCGCATACAACGGAGATACCCACATTCATCAACCGCCCCAGGCGAGCACATACAATCTTCGGTAACCCTCATTGACCATCCACCGGTCGAACTTTTCTCTTGATGACAGCTCCTTTTGCCTCTCCTGGGTCATCTCACCCGACAATAACATCCTCGTGAGTGGCGTCCATCGTGACCGTTCCGACTGCTTCTCATAGCCCGCCGAATACCTCGAATCGCCGTAAAAGTCGCTCATTGTGGGATCTTGGTGACTGTCGTCGTCTTAGATCTCGGTTTCTCCCTGGCAGACTGTCCGAAGACTCCTCGCAGGCCCACCCGTAACCGAAATCCGAAGCTTCCTACTCGTCCTCCACTGTGATGGCGTCGTATTGATCGTCGAAGGCGTCAATGGTAATTCCCGAGCCAATCGTCCCAATAATATTAATCGTTTTCAACTGTCGATGCCCAGCGACGGAATATTCAGAGCCTGCTGAACTAGCAAAAGTGACACATAAAAGACAGTCGGGAAATGAACCGCGCGTCTATCCTGAGCGTGAACGATGTCTGCTGCGGCCGCAAGAATACGACGGATGATCAGCAAATTGTACAGCAACAGGTGGTAGAACCTGGCTAGAAGAAGAGGATTGAGTGTGGCAGGTGGGAAGAAAAGGCGTTGAAAGGAAGTGCGGCGGGATGTGATCGGGTTATGAAGCACGCCAAGGGTGTTCGACCAGAAACAGAGTGGATCATCTTGTAGATCATACCTGCGCGCTATGCCTGTTATCTGCGCTTTCTCATGTAGCAGACAGATCCAGCTATTACCAGGCTAGGTATAGTGAGTTTGGGGCAGGATAGCGTCCGTGGAATACTGTCTAGACAGCACTGCTGGTCTGTGGCCGGGAACAGGAAGATCGCCGAGTGAGAAAGACAGGATGATACCTGATAGTACGGCGAGAAGGCGAGGCACGCACGATGTCGGAATGGCAATGGGAAGATAAGATGAAGTAGAAACCTGGTGGAGTCGAAGCCAGAGAAGTACGGAATGGGCCAAGACTCGAAGCCAGTCGAAGCAGGCAAAAGGGGCCCGAGGAGGGGGCTTGTAGGGGGGTCACTGATCTTGGACCTCCTCGAACGCGAAGAGGGTGTGTAACGAACATGTCTGAGGGCCCTGGCAGCTTTGCCAGGACAGGAGATGGGCTGGATGGGCCATGATCCTTGGCCCGGCACACAGACTGACGGGTGCATTAGGCGACGGACCGCCGCGGTTGGGGGCTCGTCACGCACACCCCAAGGGGTGCGGCCACCACAGGCAAGTTGAGGCTCCGCGAGCCGCCCAGCTGTGCTGCTTTGTGGTGCCTGAGGACGTCTTGGGAAGCGTCGTCGAAACAGAGGTAGCCTCAATCGGGATACCACGCGCCCCACTCCCAAGCTAGGAGGTCGATAAACTCAGCGTTAAGCCGCAGCCAAGAAGCCAAGAAGCAGACGCAAGGAGTCACTGTCAGTCCATCACCGCCTCATCGGACTGTTGGAACCCATCTCCAGTCCGGTGGAAGCTTTTGGCATCTGTTCCGATTACTCTGTTCGGCAGGGCAGGCGTGTCTGTTCCTGTCATGTTCACCTGCTGCACTCCACAAAACAAACAGACAGACAGGAGTTCGCTCTCGCTCATGAACCAGGCTAACCGTCCCGGGCTAATAATCATCCCAGGCACGGGTTCGATGGCATTGCATTTGCATCACAAGTGGCAGCATCCGAGGGTTGCACAACGCAGCGTGACAACGAGGCGCACGTTAGGAGGCGAGCGTCGTCATCTCGTTCTAGAGTGATACCGACACCGTCTCCCGTCAGCGGCAGAGCCGTGTTTGGGAGCCCTCGTTCGTCAGCGATTGGGGTTGATCGACCGGTTTGACAGGGCCTTGAAAGGTGGGTTATCGAACGATTTTGCTCCTGCGGTTCGTGCCAGGAGGCCTGGATGGCGGCACGTGTGCTTCATCAGGGCCTTGCATTTTGTGGTGGCACAGCCTGGGCGCGTCCGAATGGGGGGAGGGGATTACGAAGGGCGAGTCCAGCCGTGGGAGTGGGAGTGGAAGTGGGCAGGGGTGGGCGGCTGGCGAAGCTGGGTTGTGGTGGACTTTGGGGCGGCCCCTGACGAAACTCAGCCTGCGACACGGGCCAAACGGGCGGAAACCGACAAGTCTGACGGAACCCCAGCTGGAACCAATCACGGAGCTTCATTGTCGAACATTGCGGGTCGGTTCCTGCTGACTTAGCAGAGCCACGCCTGGGTCCCCGGCCCAGCCCAAACCGCCAAGATTCCTTCCAGACACTCTGACACACCCTCTCTTTGGCTTCGATGGCGACTTCTTGCTGTCCAGCCCACATCAACCCCTTGCTCGCGTACTCGACTCGACGCCACACCCTCTGCTCTCCTCCAGCCTCGTCAGTCACGATCTGCGATTGGCAGTCCTGCCCAGAGGGTCACACACCCACACCCCGCTTCCCGTCCCGTGTCGACGACTCAAAAACTCTCCGTGATTTCTCCCACGCCCCAGTCGGCAGCAGGTTGGTGTGGGGATCCCTGGAGAGATCCACCCAAGAATAGACCTTGCATATGTCGATTGCTTCGCTTGAAGCTTAATCTCCGGTCGACACACTTCTCCCGGGAGGCGACAATATCACCGTCTATATCCTCTCTTCAGTGCTCCAAGACCCGGTCAATAACTACCAGAACATGCATGCTATCGAATGCAACCCTTCGGGACGATATTACCAAGTGGAATCTATTGGTTCGTGAGGAGATCTCAGGGCTGGGTCAAATGCTCAAGTTGTCTAGACCCACAACTCCACGTACTTGAACGGCTTCGCTCTCCTGAGCTAGCTTGGGACACGAGTACATATGGGTCTCCCAACTTTGAGGCGCTGCGACTGCTGAAAATATCTACTAGTGTCTTCGAGTGTCCCAGTGGTACGCCTGAAGGCCTCGGTCATGCTCAATGGGCGTGGGACTCGGCAAGGGTTCTCTAAATAAACCGCCCGTGAGTTCTCGGAACCAGGCGTCGGGATCTATGCCTCTTCGGTT
Source organism: Diaporthe vaccinii (assembly GCA_039880775.1). NCBI lineage: Eukaryota > Fungi > Ascomycota > Sordariomycetes > Diaporthales > Diaporthaceae > Diaporthe > Diaporthe vaccinii. The sequence continues at coordinate 1,673,067 of JBCEDN010000009.1, forward strand.
TTGTCCTTCAAGAGTACAACAAAAAGTTTCCTTTTACCCCAGGCTGCATCGAAAGTATCAGTCCTCTATCCATGAACGGGACCTGCAGCCACCACAGCGAGATTGCGCTCTGAGTATTGCTCCAAGCGGAGCACAGATTTGAAGAATCGAACTTGGCACGGCATCACATTTGTGCGGCCCACGGTCTGCTCGCCACTCTGCACTCCCATCGGACTGGCGTGTGTTCGCTAAGCCTCGCGATTGGGTGTCGTTATCAGTTGGACCGCAACGTGGGAATAGTGTTCAAGTCCCTTTATCGTCTCAAGTCTTCCACGCGCTTTGAGTTTGGTTTGTATCATCCCAGCAGGCGGACGCAACCAATGCCAGCGTCCGAGCAAAGGCCATGTTTCCAAAGCCCGAAAAGGGCTTTGAGCCGGACGTCTGACTCTCAGCCTTCTCGTATGTTTGGCCAGCGGTCATGCTTTAGTTTGTTTGGCCCGATCTCACCTGCTTTGGGTTTTTGATGCTGATCTCGCTGTTCGCAGCTGCCCGGCTGCACACCCAATCACTGCCACCGAGGCTGGATGCGGGACGAGATGCTCATTATGGTTTGGCCTGATATTTGGTCCTATCATTCTCTTAAAAGGCTGATCTTCCAAACGATCTCCGAGTGGCGGATGCAAGAGAAAATCACGACCGATGATTCGGGAGCCCGCCCCCTTGACGCATCCGTATACACGTATCGCATTCCGTGATTGCTCCCGGAAGTGATCCCATCGCCACGGGGGTGGCCGTTTGCTGACTGGCGCTGTTTGGACCGATCTTCTGGTGATTCCATCACCGCCCGTTGCCCATCCCACCCTCGTATGAGATCTAACCGGGGGCTAATGATATTGTGGACCATCGTGCAAGTGGCTTGCTGAGTCCCGAGTGGGACTGCTGCCTCCTTCTTGTCCTAGCATTGCGACATACAACATGAGTGTGTCACTACCACTGGTCGGCTATTTCCCGACGCTTTGGCCTGCAGAAGTTGACCGCGATAGTTCGGATCCCATGGCTTTGCTGAGTCAAAGGTGACCATTCAGGAGGCCCGGGCACGATGCTTTCCAAACTTCTGTGAAGTATGTGTTTCCCTTGAGGGCTGATGTTTGGTCCACGGCACGGTCCTTTGACGTCCCACTCTCTCCCTCACTTGGTTAGGCGCGTTCTGTGGATTCCGGTGTCCCCGGGCCGGTCAATTGCTGCGACAGCATTTGAAGCCAGGTGTTTCTTCAACCATGAGTCACGGTTGAGTGACGCAGGATTTGATGGAGGGTAGCAGACGGGGTTCAGGTCTCACTTGCGACAAGCAGCATTGGGTATGGAGTCTCATCTCATCAGCTATGCGTTATCGATCCGATCCCGAAGCATATCAGCAAGGAATAGCCAGCTCTACCTAGGTAACCACTCATTGAGCATGCATTCGTGACAATGTGGGCATGAAATCAAACAGATCATCCAAGAGAAACCAATGGGTGAAGGGCTTCATATTGCTGATCCGTAAGACTTGAGAAGTCTCGATGCTATTCCTGTTTAAGTAATTGTGGCTAGAACCTTCACAGATAGCAGCTACTATGATGGACGGACTGAATTGGAGGTGGCCAGCGCTTCTAGGTCAATTATAACACTAATTTTCATCTCAGCCTTGATCTTCGTACGCGCCGTTTCAAATATACCAGAGTTGTCAGTATATTGTGTAATATTTCTGCATGACCATTCCTGACTTGGCCCACGTTCCAGCGAAGTATACCTGCCATGTGAGTGTCTGGGACTCTCAAATCTTGATAGTACGAAGATTGGGAATGAACTAATGATTAACTGTTCAACCTACAGATCGTGTCCCGGGTAAATTTGCCGGTGTCGTCTTTCTCCTCCATATGTGCTCTGCACTGGATACCAAGTTTGATGTAAGCAGGCACAGCACTTAAGGTCTGAATAATCACAATCAAACAAGAGTACACCACAGGAAGGTGATTTTGTCACAATCCCCTGCTTAGGTGCTGACAAGCTATTGGAGGAGAAGAGAAAAGGAAAGAAAAACGAGAGAAACACACGACGTCTAGGCAGCATCATTCTGGACTGCCTTCCATCCTCTTGCTAGATCCCCATCAAAACAAATCACCATCCCCTGCTATGGGCATAATATGTTCACTCAGGTTTGGTGAGTAGTGTGAGTGTGTGTGTGCTTAGGCCCCATTGACTGCCTGCATTCACTGAGGCTCTGGGCCCCACACCCCTCAGGCATAAAACCCTTTGCTTGCAATTTCCCTTAGACCTTTTCCTTACATAGAAGGTAGCGCCGTCTTACTTTGAATTGACGTATTGAGGACAGCTGCCTTGTCTCTGTATTCCCTCTCGTGACAAGTAGTTCATCCAGATTGAGACCATTGAAAAGCAACTTTGACAAAGCACCGCACCAGTGATGTCTGTTACCTCCGAGGCAGTACCTGTGAACCGTGTGTACAGGATGAAATTCTTCGGAGGTGCTAGCATACCCTGAGACAGCAGAAGGCATGCCTTGATTCACTGCTGAATGACTCCGGGAACCAAAGACAGGAAAGCAGGCATATAAGTCCAGTGACTGACCTGGGAGGCCCTGAGGAGAATGACACTGTTTGAAGCCCAATACTTCTCCAGAGGACAGGATAAGTCAGCTACACTATGCACCTATGTCGCCAATAAAGCTGGAATGGTTTGCACATACATTTGGACGGAATGCTTGCTTCGGTTGGAGAATGGGCACGTATATTCATGAGGTGGCTTAAATCCTTGCTCGGAGTGGGAAAGCTGCAAATGCAGACTGAAAAGTGGGACATTCTTCCCTGTCGTCGGGCCTTAATAGTATAGACATTGTAATGGCAGCCATCAAGTTACCCAAACGACTTTGAAGAGCAGCTTGCACCAGCTTTGTTGGAGACAAGCTCCAACTATTTTAACATATGTTTGGTACCCCATTTCAACTGAGAGAAAGCTTGAAGGTCTATTAACAGGTTCTTTCTCCGCCATTATAACAAGGAATTAATAATTAAGAGAACAGATATTTACATCTATAAAAACAGATAATATACTAGTATATTACCAACATTACTTACATTTAATTTACATATCCAACATATATATATTTAATATATATATATATATATATATATATATTTAATTTATATACTTAATTTATAAACTTAGTTTTTATATATTATAAACTAATACGGCTAAGCGCCTAAGTACTTAATTTTAATAGCCTAAGGGTTTAAAAAAGGATACCTTAATGGAGAAATAATAGCACTAGATAATGAAATTATAAGATATATAGATTCTAGGGTTAAGGTTAGGGACCCATTTAATAGGAAGGATTATTTAAATTATTAAATAAGCTAAATAAGCTAATTCACCTAACTTATTAAATAAGCTAAATAAGCTATTAAAGAATTAAAATATATAAAGATATAATTATTATTATAATAAATAGCTTTTATAAAATAAACTCTTTAATTATTAATTTAAATATTTAATTTAATAATTAAATAACTTTATAGCTAATAATTATATTATTAAAATATTAAATATTAAAATAATATCTTTATATATTAAAATAATTAAATATTATCTTTATATTAAATTATTAATATAAACTTTATAAGTTATTTATTAAACCTTATAAAGGTTTAATATAATTATTATATTTTAATAATTCTTATTTAAAATAATTATATAATTAATTAATTAAATAATATAAAGATATAATAATATCTTTAACTCCTACCCCCTTTATTAATAGTTATAATAACTCCTAAGATATAACTATATAAATTATTATATTCTAATAGGAAATCAACCTCTTTTATATTATATAATAGGTTAAAGCTTATAAGATAAATAAACCAGCCCCTTATAAAAGAAATAAGGGAACCCTTTAAAGATTCATCACTTAATATTATATTTATTTTAAGCATTATAAATATTAATTCAATACCTAATATAATATAATTATCTTTATAAAATATTAGCTTAAGGGTAATATTTTTATATAATTTAAACTTACCTTTAAAGATTATTTAAAAAATAATAAGAAATATTAAAATAAAAATATTAAGAAAATCTTTAAAGATTTTAATTACTTTAAATAAGCTCTTAAAAATACCTTTAAAGATTTAAATAAGGAAAGGTCTATAAAATATAAGCTTATGAAACTTAAATAAGGAGGATTAATCTTTAAATATATTATATATTTTAAGCAGCTTACTACCTATATCAGCTAGAAAGAAGAAGTATTTATTATCACGAGAGGGAATATAGAGACAAGGCAACTATCCTCAATACGTCAATTCAAAGTAAGACGGCGCTACCTTCTATATAAGGAAGAGGTCTTACAGGAATTACCAGGCAGAGGTTTTATACCTAGAGGGGTGTGGGGCCTAGAGCCTCAGTGAATGCAGTCAGTCAATAAGGCCCAAGCACACACACACTTACATTTATAAGCTAATTTTATAAAGGATTTAGAGAGGATATTAAAGATAAAATTTCTAAAATAAATTAACTTAATAACTTTATTAAATATATCATTATAATAATATATATTAATAATTAATTATTTAAATAATAATAGGAATATAATTATAAAAATCTTAAAAATTATTAAAAAAATTATAATTAATTAAATATAAGTAAGAAATATTAATATAATAATAATTTTAATAATAACAACAAACCTTAATATTAAAGAAGATATAATAATACCATAATAAATACCTATATAAATCTTATAAAACTTAATGCAGCTTAATAAAAGCTAAATAATTAAGATTATTATAATTATAAGAAACTAAGATACTTTATTAAGGATTATTAATAACTTAAGAAATAATAAAAATCTATCCTTAAGGGATGATAATAAGTTAATATAATCTAATAATAAGAATTAATTACACCTTATAACTATTTACTTAATAAATAATACTTAATATATTTAAAAGATAAAATACCTTATATTTATTAACCTAACCTTTATATAAAATATCCAATCTACCTTAATAATAATAAAGAATTAAAAGACTTCCTATTTAAATTTAAGTAAATAATAAATATTAATAGTAAATATAAAGCTTTTAATTAAATTTTTTACTTTAATAATTAATATATATTATATCTTTTAAAGAAAGAAGCTTTTAATTAATTTTTTAAGAAACCTTATTAAAAAAGATAATTAATTATAAGAAAAAAAGGATTATTATATAATATAATAATAAATAATAGCGATTTAAATTATTTAAATATTAAATATATAAGAATAAGTAACTCTTAAAATAATATCTTAAAAAATAATAATTAATAATAAACTAATTAAATAATAAAACTAAAAGAAAACCTTATAAGAAATCTTAATATAAACCTAAAATAATACTTAAGATATAATATCTTAATTACCTTAAATATTAATATTATTAAAATTATTATTATAAGAATTAAAATAATTTAAATAATATAAGAATTTAATTAACCTCTTAAAGAATATAGATTAGGTGATGAATTATACTTATAATTAAAATACCCTAAATATTTAAATATATCCTAAGCCTTATATATTTAAAACTTATATTAATTTTACTTTTAAGAAAAAGTTAAATTTAACTTATTTTTTAAATACTTTAAAGAAAGATTTATTATTTAAATTTATAAAAAAGATAAACTTAATTATTAAGAAATTAATAAATATTAATAAGATAAGGCTTATATAATATTTAGGTTTAGCCCTTAATTCCTATTAAAATATTTATAAGGATAATAATAAGTTAAGGATTATAAATTATTTAGCTGCCCTATTTATAAAGAATATAAGATTATAAGTTAATATAATAATAAATAATATAAAAGGTATATTATATATATTTAAATTAAAAAAATATAAGAATTAAGAAAAGATAATAATCGCTTATAAAAGAATAATAAATAATTATAAATTATAAGTCTTTATATATAATATAAATAAATAATTATATATATATTATATTTAAAATAAAGATTAATAAAAAAATATACAATATATTATTAAATAATAATATTTAAGATAACTTTATATTATTAAATATTATTAATAAGGATAAGATTTTATAATATTAAAAAGAAAACCCTTATAAATTTAATATTATAAAAGATATAAAAATAAGATATAAAGATAATATAATTAATATAAAGATTAATTATCTTTTAATTTTAATTTAAGGATATAAAACTTTTATAATTTTAAATATTATAAATATAGCTTATTATAAATTAATCTTAAGACTTTTATAATTAAGAATTATAAATCCTTAAATTAATTAAATTATTAATTAAATCTTTTAAGATAATATTATTCCTTAAAAGAAAGTTATAATTAATAATATAAGAAGGAATTTAATTATTAAGGATAATAAAAAGTTACGCTTAAATGAACCTATAAATATCTTTAAAAGTAAATTAAGGACTTAGCTTTAAAAAAATAGAGAAGGATTAAGCTAATCTTAAATCTTAAAAAAAGGTAATAGCTAATTAAATTAATAAGAAAATAATAAATCATTATATAATAATAAAAGAATAACCCGTTATAATAATATATATAAATAAGAAATATAATAATATTTACTTTATTTATATTAAAGGGAAGAACTTATAAATAAAAAAGTAATAAATAAACTTATATAAATACCTTATATATATTATAAATTTAGGAAAGTCTTTTAAGAAAGATTTAATATAATTTTATTATAATATAGCCATTATAATTATAAGATCTTATTATAAAAAGGGAAAATCTTAAAATATTATTAGATTTATAGATTTAATAAGGAGTAATTTAAGGCCCTTAAGAAATATCTTAATAGAAATCTTAAGAAATAATATATTTAATTATTAAAATTATTAATAAGATATTTAATTTTATTTATATTTAAGAAAAATAATAAGCTATAATTTTATATAAATTATTAATAATTTAATAATATTATTATTAAGAATAAATACTTACTATTATTTATTAAGGAATTATAAGATTAATTTAAAGGAATATAATAGTTTATAGCCTTAAACCTTAAATATAATTATAATTTAATAAAAATAAGAAAAGAAGAAGAATAGAAAATAGCTTTCTATACCTATTATAAATATTATAAATATTAAGTTATACCCTTTAAATTAATTAATATTTTAATTACTTTTTAAGAAATAATTAATAATATCTTATAAAAATATTTAAATATCTTTATTATTACTTACCTTAATAATATTCTTATCTTTTCTAAAAACCTTAAAAATTATAAAGAATATATTAAGAAAATACTTTAAAAGCTTTAAGATATAAACCTTTTAATAGAATTAAAAAAAAGCTTCTTTTATATTTAAAGAATTAACTACCTTAAATATACTATTAAATTAAGATTTATCAAGATATAAAAAGATAAAGTTTAAGCAATTAAAGAATAGCTAATATTAATTAATATTAAGGATATTAAAGCCTTTTAAAGATATATTAATTTTTATAAATAATTTATTAATAATTATAATAATATTATAAAACCCTTTATAAACTTAATATAAAAGGATATTTCCTTTTAATAAACTTAAAAGGAAGAATAAATATTTTAAGTATTTAAGGAAAAAGTTATATAAGATTTAATATTTAAAGAAGTAAATTTAAAGAAGGAATTTAAAATTTATATAAATACCTTAAATGATATAATAAATAGAGAACTTATTTAATGAAATAATAAAGAATAAATATAAATTATTATAAACTTTAATAAAAAGTTTAATAAATTAAAGATATATTATATTACTTTAAATAAAGAATTTATAATAATAATATATATATTTTAAGAATAATAATATTACTTTATTAAAGCTTAAAAATAAATTAAACTCTATATAGATTATAAAAATCTAATAACCTTTATAATAATTAAATAACTTAATAAAAGATAAGTTAAATATATAAAATTTCTCTCTTAATTTAATATTAAGGTTATTTATATTAAAGGAATAAAAAATGCTTAAGTTAATACTTTTAATAAATAATTAAATCATTATATTAAGGAATCTCTTTTGGAATGGATAATATTTAAAATAAAGGAAGATAAAAGTTTTATATTTAATAAAGAACTTAATATTATAATTAAAATCGATAAAATACTAAAAGAAATACTTAAGGATTTAAGAAAATAAAATAAATTAATTAGAAAAGTATATAAAGCCTTAATATATAAATATTAAGGCATTATAATAATAATTAAATAAATCTAAAGGATATATTAAATCTTAAATTTTAAATAAAGAATAAAAGGAATTATTAAATAATATAACTTTTATAATAAAAATAAAACCTCTTAATATAAACTTTATAAATTATTAAAGCTTTTATTAATACTTATAGCTATTTAATTATTTATTAACTTAAACTTTATCATTAAATTACTTCCCTTATAAAAACCCTTAATTAAGATACTTTATAATAATATTTTAATAATAATTTATAAATTAAGTAAATATATATACTTTATATTATATAAAGAAGTTAATATAATAGAAAAACTTATATATATATTTTTATAAATTATTATAAATAATTATGGAATATTATAAGAAATTATCTTAAATAAAGATAAGCTTTTTATATTAAACTTTTAAAAGTTATTAATAAAATAACTTAAAATAAAATATAAGCTATTAATAATAGCCTATTTATAAATAAATAAATAAATAAAAAGAATTAATTAAATTATAAAATAATACCTTTAATACTATATTAACTAATTATAAGATAATTAAATTAAATTACTACCATTAATATAATTTACTTATAATAATATAATAATCAGCATAATTAAATAATTACCTTTTTTTGCAATTTATAAATATAAACCCTAAATATATTATAAGTTATTACTAGATATAATAATTATAAAATTAGTAAAATAAAAAGCAATTAAAATTAAATAGATTTAAAAGGATATTTAAGATAAACTTTCTTTTATATAAGAATGAATAATAAAATATATAAATTAAAAAAGAATTAAGGGATTAATTTTTAAAGAGGGAGATAAAATCTACCTTCTTTAATAAAATATTAAAATTAAGCAACCTAGTAATAAACTTAATTATAAGAAAATTAAATTATTTAAAATTTTATAAAAACTTTTAAATATTAATTATAAACTTTCATTACTTTATAAAATAAAACGATATAATAACTTTTATATTTTATTTTTAAAATTAATATTATAAAATATAAAAATCAAAATATAAATTAAAATTATTAATAAATATAATAAGGAATATAAAATAAAGTAAGTTTTAAATTTATAATAATATTAAGATATAATGGAATATCTTATTAAGTAGAAAGGATATAATTTAAGTGAAAATATATAGGAATTAATAAAGAATTTAATTTATTATATTAAACTCTTTAAGTAATATTAAGCCTAAAATATAATTAAAGATAAAATAAAGATAAGATTAATTAATTAATAAGATTAATTAAAATAAAACCCTATAATAACTTAATAAATAACTAAATCCTTAATTAAATAATAAAGCTTATTAATTAAAGGATAGATTAATTAAGGAAAGGCCTTAATTAATCTAAAAAACCCTTTATTAATTAATTAATTAATTAATATAATGATATAATTAATTAACTTAATCTTATTAAATAATCTATCCTATTAATTAATTATTTTATTAATTAATTAGCTTTATTAATTAATATAACTTAATTAATTAAACTAATTTATTAATATATTTAATTTATCAATTAAATTATTTATTAAATAACTTATTATTAATATTTTCATTTCTAATATTAATAAATAAATTTATAATTCTAAATTTAAATTAATTAATACCTTTATTTATTATAAAACTTTAATTAAATATATTAACCTTACCATTAATATAAAGCTATAATTCTTAAAGCTCTATTTTATTAAAACTAAGTAAGCTATTATAAATAACCTTAGCAGATTACTTAGTAATATATTTATATTTAGCCTTAACCTCTTTATTTTCTATATACTTTAATTCTTTTAAATTATTAATTCCTTAATATATAATATATATTATTTTCTTATATTATATTTATTTTTATTTATAAAGGTATTTAATCTTTGCATTAGCTAAATAATGCTCCTCCTTAATAACCTCCAGCTCCTCCTTTAGCTTCTTATATTAATTCCTAATATGAATAAATTTAATAGGATTAATGCCCTGGATATTATAATGAAAATGGTTTAAATGCATATATTTAATATAATGCGATAAGTTTAATGGTGAGATTTAATAAAAAGTGATATTATAATCTTTATAAAAGGAATAAAAAGGTATATTAATGGTATTTTAAAAAATAATTAATAATAAGGAATTATATTATTTAATCTTTTAAAAATGATAAGATTTAGCGATTTATAAACCTTTAACTTTATTAAATATAATAAATTAAAAAGGTATAAATAAATATAAAAGAATATATAAAAAGGATATAGATTAACTTTTAAGGATAAAGGATATAAGAAGGAAGATAATATTATAAATTAATATAGCTAAGCGCTTAAGTGCTTAATTTTGGTAGCCTAGGTGTTTAAAAAAGGATACTTTAATAAAGAAATAATAATATTAAATAATGGAATTATAAGATATATAGATTCTAAGATTAGGGTTAAGGACCTATTTAATAAGAAGGATTACTTAAATTATTAAATAAGCTAAATAAGCTATTAAAGAGTTGGAATATATAAGGATATAATTATTATTATAATAAATAGCTTTTATAAAATAAACTCTTTAATTATTAATTTAAGTATTTAATTTAATAATTAAATAGCCTTATAGTTAGTGATTATATTATTAAAATATCAAGTATTAAAATAATATCTTTATATACTGGAATAATTAAATATTGCCTTTATATTAAATTATTAATATAAACCCTATAAGTTATTTATTAAACCCTATAAAGGTTTAATATAATCATTATATTATATAAGAAATATAATTATTTAATATATTAATATTAAATATATAAGCATTTAAGTGTATAAGTGTTTAGGTATATAGGTGTTTAGGTATGGGTGTGTGGTGTAAGTGATATACCGGTGTACTATCTGTCTTCATAGGTGTAAATATCCATTTTTATAATTAAACAATCTCTAACCAGTATGTATAGATCACCAACTCTCACTCTGAGCTCAGTCTGGCCCAACCTGATAAAGATGCCACAAGGAAAGCTTGAGAACAGAATATTCTCCCTCTTGTGTCTCCCAGCGCTTATGCAAATTCTCATTTATCCCGAAATTCCAGATCATGACCTAGCTGCTTCTGGCAACAAATGACCATGTCAAGACATCACTTTTAGAACCGTAATGCCAAGAATTGTGTGAAAACATGTAAAAGAACAAGACTTCTGGCACCTGTCAAATGTGATCATCAACATCATGAGGCTCAAAGGCGTGTGTGCCATTGTAGGATGGTGACATAAACACCTGCTACCACAGCCCGAGAGCCTCATAGTGTGCCTATATTTCAGCCGGACCTCTGGCCCAGAGTTTGACCCGAGAGTACTTCTCGGAAGTCTCTCCATCTACCTACAATGTGCCATAGCTGATGGATTGGGTATGGAGAGCACTTAGGACGAGGCAAAGCAGGCACGAGGCAGCGAGTTATGGTGAAGTATATGATGATTGAGCATAATTTGGTTACTTAGTAAAACGAAGGTCACATGTGGTATCAAGAAGTCTTTTTAGGGATGAGTCACCGAGCTTGCAAGTTAATCGTAAAACCTACCTAGGTATCTATGATGTAGCAGTCAAGCGTACCGGGTGGCTCCTCCTCTCGATGTATAATCATCACATCCTGAATGAGGATCCAACATCTTCGGAGCAGGTCATCCATGTGACTAGCCAACACAGCTCAACACAGTTCTTCTTGATGGCATAGTTCTGGTCCACACGAATGATCTTCACCTTGCCAGGCGAATATCTCGAGGGTGTCTCCAGCTTGCCCTTGAAGTGGTAGCAGGGTCGTGTGTGCCACTTCCACAATGAGAGATGGCAGGGAAAGACCAGCAAAAGACGAGATGTGTAACACATACTACCCAGCCCAGATCTCATTTATAATTGCAGTACTTGCAAAGGGGTAGAAGGCGAGAGTGTCTGTGGATGATTCTCTCGCTCAGAACCGACAGCAACCTCGTCGTTGGCAGGCAGGTGATAGTCGACACCTGGTCATGGCCGCCCTCAGACGCTCCTACCCCCAGGTCACGATCCTCAGCTGTCTCTACAAGAGCTGGTGAACGGCTTCATGCACAGCTGAGAGCCTATGAATGTGGGTCTCTGCATCGAAACCTAGGTAAGCCGTAGGCACCCATCCCAACACAAGCCAGCCACCGGGATATAGCCACTCAGTTGGCCAGTATGGAGCCAGCCCAGCAAAAGAAAGAGAAACACAAGGCCCACTCTCATTTAAGGACGACTGGATCACAGTACCACGGATCGGTCTTCCTCTTTCTGTCTGCCGCTGCTTCCGGTCCTCTGCATGTGGGTACCTAGGTCGTTACCTAGGCCCCCGGCAGCAGCATCCTGGCCGTGATATGCTCCATTCCCCTATGAGCACGATACACAACATCTTTGTCCTAGTTAGCTGCCTGTCCAAAGAAGGACAATAGAGCTGAGACATGTCACATGTGCCAGTCTCCCTCGTAACAGCCAAACTGAGGCACGCACTGCGGTGGCTAGACCCATGAACATGACCCACAGCCGCCCATTCGCCATAGTCTCTACTTTTCATCACTTCAAGACTGCCTGATCACTTGCCTTGGGAGCTTGCACTTGTTGTTCTTGCTCCCTGTTGATTGGCCACCTCGTGAGGAGCTATCCCCCTGGTCTCCAGGCCTGCTGCATGGCTGAGGATGGTTGAGGATGACCTCGTAGGTCTCTGCCGTGCCACTCAAAGATAGCCGCCTGCCCCTATTATGCCTGCCTGAAGTAGGCTGGCCCAACTCGAACCAGCTTTGTCAAAGAGTTGCTAGTTTCTGCTCATATTGGTGTATATATCCTGAGTTCCCACAAAGTCTACTGGGAAACACTCCCCGGGACTGAAACCAGAGATTATGCACTACGCGTGATGACAAACCACCGTGAAGATTTTGAAGAACTTTGATATCAACACTTGTTGATCTGAGATGTGCTCTGGGAGGTAGCACTTGGAACGGCCAAGAACATAAGGAAAGCCCTGGCAGTCACTGCACAGAGTCCTCCAGCAGGATACCAGAGTTCATCACATATGGTCCTCGCAAGCACCAGGGTTTGCCGCACCCGGAGCTGTTGCTCATGTCATAATACCCGCGTCTCTTCCCTTGCTGTCTAACTATCTGTATGCAGAGCATTTCTCCTACAGCCTCGTGGGTTGGTCGTTAAGAGAAGAACGTGACCCAAATCGTCAACCAAGCCGGTCCTCTCCCGGAATCAGTCACTCGGAATGCAACGCCAGCAGCCAGCCACAGAAAAAAGTGCAGGAAAACGTGTCCGTATTGATGTTGATCTACCGCAAGCCCGAGGGGATGACACAGTAATCCCCTCGTGCTAGCCATGCGTCCACCATCTCCAAAGCTCACAAACACACCACGCAAAGCCGTCCACCCGGAGTTGGAGGAAAGCTAGATGGCGTACTTGCGGGTCCACTCCCTGGCAGTCGATTCATATTGAGATCGGTTCGTCTTGTACACGTGTGCGATCTCGGGAACAAGAGGGTCATCGGGGTTGGGGTCGGTCAGCATGGAGCAGATGGAGAGCAGGACTGCAGCGGGGTTAGTTCTGGTTATTCGAGGCCTTTGGGGCAGTTCAAGCACGATGCCTGCATACCTTTGGAGATGGTCAGGGCTGGGGACCACTGGTCTCGCAGAATGTCCAAGCAGATGCTTCCATTGCTGTTGATGTTGGGGTGGTAGATGCGGGTGGTGAAGTTGACCTTGGGAGGCTTGAAAGGGTAGTCTGTTGGGAAGTGGATTGCGAGGAAGAAGACGCCGCCCGAGTATGGGGAGTCACTCTGTGAGGCCATGGTCAGCGACATGTCCGGCCAGAGGGGATCGAGCTCGAGGTGAGGAGGTCCGTTCGACGGCCAGCCCGAGTCAGGGGACAGGTGTCCGGGATGGTGTCTCGAACAGGTGGCATCGAGGACAATAGTAGTGTGGAGGTCAACTTACAGGTCCCATGATTGTCGCCTGCCAGTGAAACTGGATGCCCCAGAAACGTCAGTAAAAAGAGGCCCAGATGATCGATGCTGCCGGCGGGATGGGTCGCGTGCCAGGCTCGCTCGATTGCGAGTGGTGTAGGCGCTTATCGGGTAACAAGGCGAGGGGCAGTGCGTACCAAATCCTCTCCAACGGGACCAGCGGAGCATGACGAGGGAGGGTCACTATCGATAAAAGTCAGCATCGTGGTTCCTGCGTGGGTTTTGAACTCGTCTGGCCTCCTGCTGTCTCTTCTGCTGAGTTTGTTCGCATCGTGGACACTGCAAGGCTGAGGGTTGATGGTGTTCTGCTCGCAGCAGATGCCCCGCTCAGAGCAGCAACAGCAGCAGAGTAGCAGCAGCAAACACCCCACCTTGCAGCGTGCGACGATGGGCTGCGAGAGCGACGAGACAATGACCAAAGGGATAATGGGTGAGTTAACATACCGGCCCAGGTCTGTGAGTTCCTTGTTGATTCGCTTCAGAGCCATTTTGTGTGGGTTGTTGAGGTTGTGGATGTAGGAGGTTGGTGTCCTCGGAGTGGTTGGTTGTGGCGGGTGATTGAGATTGGAAGAAAGAAAGAAGTCGACGGGCTGCAGGTCGTGTTTTAACTCGGGTCAGCAGTTGGAAACACGCAGAAGGTCAGTGAATCATCAAAGGGGGCAGGCAGGCAGGCGGGTGATTGTGATAATCGTGGCCGTCTGGATGCAGGCAGGTAGGTGTGCAGGCTAGGTGTGCAGGTTGGATGGTTTGCGGGCTCTACTCACAAGATGCGGGTGATGTGGCGGGGTGAGGTGATGGTATCGTAGTCTTGGGGGTTCGGGAGCAGATTGCAGTGAAAGTCGGGAGCGAGAAAGAAGCTGTCCGGTGATGGGCGGCAAAGTCTACTACTACTGTGGCGGGCAGGGCAGGGTACGGTGGGTATGGTAGGGGGATGAGAAAAATCGGAGAAGAGTCAGTCAGGCAGTCACGGAAGGTGGGTTGGGTTGTGCTGCCCAGTTCCTCCTGCCGACACGCTTGGGCAAGCACCACAGAGGCACAGGCGCTGGCTTGCAAGTGGATGGGGCCCAAGCAAGTGGGACAAAGAAGACGCCTGCCCAATGCCTGAAAGTGAACGGCAGAAAGGCCTCAGTGGATTGACCTGGCCTGGCCTGGAAGCACGGCCCCTTCTTCCTGGACAGTCTGAACACACCCTGGGCAGCAGCCATTCTTGCAGCCCAAAAAGCACCTGAACACCTGAAAACAAACATTCACTCGCCAGGGCTGCAGCAGTTCACAAACATGGCCAAGTATCCCCCACCCGGGTTTGGCACAAATAGTACGCCACCCACAATAGCACCTAGGTAGATTAGCACCGCCACCACTCAACTGTCTCATCGCCTGGTCTGGGCCTGAGCAGGTCTGATTGTTGATTTCTCATCCCTCGCCATTTGCCTCTTCCTTCCGGGATCCAGGCCAACCCCAATCCATTAACATCCTATCTGCCCTGTCTGCCGGTAAGGGCGACATCCTGGCATGCTCAACCATGTATAGTAGAGACGTCAAGCTCAAAAATGACGTCGATCAGTCAGGTCGCCAGGGGCGCTAAAGTCAGGGGTTCAGGGATGGATCGATGAAAGGGGGCCCGGCTCGCTCCGATCGTGAGCCGGCATGGCCGGAAAAGGTCCCGGAGGCAGGACGGGATGAATTTTCAAATCCTGTGCTGAACCGCGTGGAAACCTGTCTAAACTGTCTACAGATTTCCGGACTTACAAACTTATAGACATGCGAATCGCAAGGCAGAATAAGGCTCAAGCTGTTGCTTCACTTCCTGCTGGATGATGTGCATGGAGTACACCGAGCTTCCTCACCCAGCCGTCTCTCTCACCTGGGCACAGATGTGGCATCTATAATGGGCAGCATGTATACGAACTGATTGCTACATACCAGAACCGGCGCATTTTCGAATCGTGTGCAAGTATGCTACCATCTTCTTAGACAAAGGCCTGTATACCAGTAATGGCTCTGCCCAGTATCAAGCCTGTATGAACGCATTAGCGAATCCATTACGGAGGGAAAGAGGAAAAGTAAGAACGAGAAACATCAGGGCCTAACTTACTATGAATATCGCTTTGGCCCTCATAAGTCTGCGTGACGAACAAGTTGGCAACGTGCCTGCCGATACCATACTCATCACTGACGGCATTGCCCCCAAACACCTCCTGCAGCACCCGGGCGTTGACGAGCGCCCGGTCGCAGTTCTGCCTCTTGATCATGCTGATCATCTCGGGCGTGGCCTTGCCCTCGTCCTTGAGGCGCCCGACCTGAATGGCCGCTAGCATGCCGTACGCCGCGTCCGTGGTCGCGTCGGCCAGCTTGCGCTGCACCAGCTGATACCGCGCGATGGGGTTGTTCTTGAACTGGCGGCGCTCGAGCGCATAGGCCCTCGTGCGCTCGATGCAGTCCTCGAGCGCGCCGACGGTGCCCATGGCGATGCCGTAGCGCGCGCTGTTGAGACACGAGAAGGGTCCCCGCAGACCCTCGATTTCCGGGAACATCATCTCGTGGGCGACGGGCGCGCCGTCCAGATGGATCATGCCTGTGATGCTGGCGCGCAGGCCCGTCTTGTGCTTGATGGCGGGCGTCTCGAGCGTCCCCGGGGGGCAGGCGTCGCGCTCGACGAGGAACCCGCGGATCTTGCCCGTCTCCGCCAGCTTGGCCCACACCAGGAACACGTCGGAGATGGGGCTGTTGGTGATCCACGTCTTGGAGCCGCTGAGGAGGTAGTAGCCCTTCTTGTCCGGGTGAGGCCGCGCCGTCGTCTCCATGCTGCCCGGGTCGGACCCGTGGTTCGGCTCCGTCAGGCCGAAGGCGCCCAGGATCTTGCCCCTCGCCATGCCGGGCAGGAACTTGTCCTTCTGCTCGGCCGTGCCGAACTCGTGGATCCCGCCCATGACCAGCGACGACTGCACCGACATGCCCGACCTGTAGCCCGAGTCCACGCGCTCCACCGCCTTTGTGATCAGCCCGCCCGCCACCGTCGACACGCCGGCACAGCCGTACCCGTCGATCGTGGCGCCCAGCAGGCCGAGCTCGCCCATCTCGCTCAGGATTTCGCGGTGGTAGTTCTCATCGCGGTAGGCCTCTGTAGGATGTTCAAGGAGGAGTCAGCGGCTGTTCGGAAAGGTGCAGAGACTGGGGAAGCACGCGTTGGGGTGATAAGAGTGGGTTGAAGCCAAGCGGGGGAGGGACTGTGGATGGTGCGGTGCATACGAAGGACCCTGGGCAGCAATTGCTCCTGGCAATACTTCTCCGCCGTCTCTGAAATGGCCAGCTCCTCCTCCGTCAAGAGGTTCTTCGCGTTGAGAGGGTCCTGCCAGTCAAAAGGCGGCGCAGAGGACGCAGCGGCTGCATAGTTTCGCCTGGCGCCGGCCCGCAGTGCTGGGGCGCTCTGCCGCGCGCATCTCGAAAGCAGGGCTCTGGACATGGTCGTGAGAAGTGCAATTGGTCCCACAGGGAGTTGAAAACAGAGAGAATGGGAGAAAGAAGCCGCCTGGCAGAGGGGAAAGCTGCCCTTCTTCTCTCCACTCGCTGCACCTGCGGTTGTCCGGTCTCGGTCGGCCTCGGTGACGCCAACGACAGCGCGAGACGGCGAGAGCCTCGGCTCATCGACTGCGGTGGCGCGGGCTACCCGGTTCGGCCCTTGATCCCTTCATAACACGGCAGTTCCGAGCTTGTCTGATGAACATACCTGCCGCACGCGGCAAACGCCTACCACAGGAACAGAGTGTGAATTGTTGGCATTGGTCGCAAAGACGATCCCACTAAGTACAACTTCTCAATCGTCCTATTGCAGATCATCTACAGTCGGGATCGGTGTTCTGTGCAACCCTCCCCACTAACTCATCCCAGGTTCATGGACGGAATCCCTGTCTTGACATTCACTTTACAGCCTCACGTCAAGTTCCAGTCGCCACGCATCAGTGTGGAATTTCTCGTTATCTGGGATTTCATATCCATGTTCGTTACATGGAGGTCCTATTGATGCCTATTCCACCCACTTCCGGCGGAGAACCATGCAATGGATGAGCGCCCAACACCCGGAAGACCGAGAGATACAAGAAGATACAAAAGGAATAATGTACTAATATTAGGTCCATCACGGACACATGGATGAATGCCTAGACGCCCTACAGGAGGAGGAGCGCCCCAAAGGCAACACCGCAGAGCAGCACGAACATCTCCACGAACTGGTCCATGCTCGCACCAGCCGTGACAGGCATCGTGGGAGCAGGCTGGGAGCCGTTGTTGGCCGCGCCGGTGCCGATCGCCCCCTTGGGCGGCGGCGGAGCAACCGGACCAGGGAACGGCGCGCCGGGGACGGGCGCCGCAGCAGGAACACCAGGAGCTCCAGGAGGTCCAGGAACACCAGGAGGTCCAGGAGGTCCAGGAACACCAGGAGGTCCAGGAGGTCCAGGAGGTCCAGGAGGTCCAGGAGGCGCAGGCGGGGGAGGAGGAGGCTGGACGGCGCCCGCCTGGCCCGTGGGCTGCAGCTTCTGCACGGTCATGGTGACGGCGACGAGCAGGGTGGTGGTGTACTTGGTGGTGGCGTCGACGACGGTGGTGACGACGACGGTGCTCTCGGCCGGGTTGTACGGGATCCAGCTGTTGGTGGTGGTCACCACCGGGGTGACGACGCCGTCTGCGCGCGTCCTCGTCACGGTGATCTCGCAGGGCGTCGTGAACACCTCGGCCGTGATGCACGTCGTGCCGATCGGCACCGCGAACTTTGTCACCTCGGGCGGGCACACGGGGCAGCGCGTGATGGTCGACGTGATGGTCTGGTAGACCGTGTTGGTGTACGACGGCAGCATCACGCTGGGGTTAAGCGGGCCAGTTGGCAGGCCGGTTGGCAGGCCGGGCAGCGATGGCGTCGGCACTGCGCTGGTGGGCAGCGTCGGGACGGGGTTTGGTAACACGATGAGCAGTTCGATGGCGAAGGTGTATGTTCCTGCCGGGGCCTGCCTGCCTCTGAGGCCGTTAGACCCCGTGGTGCGCTGGCCGGCCGTCACGGTGATGATCAGTGGGCCAAGGGGGTAGTCGATTGGGACCGTGCCATAGAATGATGTGATGTTGGCATTGTACAGGAACCACGGCGGCGACGGGATGTATGACAGCGCCTGATCGCCAAGGGCCCTCAGGTAGGGGGCAATAGCAATCACGAACGGCTGGCCGCGGCTGAGAACCACGATAGTCTGGATCGGGGCGCCACCGGCACCTGTGGAGCTGGGCGACGCCGTCCCGCTGCCGGCAGGGCCGGAGCCAGACGGGGCAGGCACAATGACTCCAGATGGCAGAGAGCTCTGGGGAGGAATTACGCCACCACCTCCTGAACTCGAAGGACCAACCCCTCCAGATGGCCCTGAGCTCGCTGGAGGTAAGACCCCAGACATGCCTGAACTCGCAGGAGGTGCAAGCCCAGAGCTTGTCGGAGGCAGAACCTGTCCAGCACTGGTGCTTGGGAGGGTTGGTAGGCCACCACCAGGCGAGCTTGAGCTCTGGGGAGCAATGACGCCTCCAGCAGTGCTGGAGCTCGCAGGAATAACACCAACATCTCCCGAGCTGGATGTCGCCGGAGGGGATATGATCACGCCAGCGCTGGATGTGGCGATCGCTCCCGGTGCAGTGCTGCTAGGGGAGGGCCCAGCGACGATAGGAGGCGCAACACCAGCGTATAAGCTGTAAAGGAAGCCGAGGGTGCTGAGGTCGATGCCGCCGCAGTACTGGTTGCTGTATGGGTCGTCGCAGTTGAATGAGCAGTCCGCGTGCTCACTGTCGGCGTACTTCTTAGTGACGACGGGGGAGAAGTCCCAGCAGGAGCAAAACCTATTCAAAGTCAGCAAGTAGGCTTCTCAGAAGGTTGGACAAAGTCCATGGCGAGTTGAGACTCACTGGGCTTGCAGGCCCGCGTACGAGTAGCCTATGCCATTGCAATATGCGAGGCACGGCGCGGGACCCTGGGGATACAACTCGGTGGTCTTGATGATGGTCGAGGTATCGAGGGCAGCGCAGCCCTGGTACGAGAACTGCGCCTTCACCCCGAGTGCCAGCAAGGCGGTGCCGGCGGCCAGTGTATGCAGTCTCCCCATGCTTGGTCAACGGTTGCCTTAATCGATGGGGTGTCTAGAAAGAACGAATGAATGGTCGGTCGGTCGGTACGAAAGGGCGGGAAGAAAGCTGGATCAGCAAGCCCGCAATTAGGAACAATTGTTTATATAACACCGACAGGCAGAGAGAAGGGAGGAAACAGAGACGAGATGCAGAGCTACGCGAACGCGGTCCATGGCCCTTTTCAGTTCCGCGCATCGCAGAGCATCGCATGATGAAAGAGAGCAGACATAACAAGGCAAGACAGGCTGTTCCCGACGCGTGAACGTTGAGATGGCGATGGAGGTCGGTGGCCAATGGCGGGATGCGGACCGAGACAGACTCGTGGTTGAAGAATGGACTCCTCGCCGATGGTACGGTATTCCACGTTCCAGTGGCCACCCGGAGGAATGTACAATATTTCTGGGCTGTCAACATGACCAAGGTATTAATTTAACTGCGCAATCCATTCCTGCAACATGGCCTGGATGCCATCGCTGTTCTTCTCTAGGAACATCATGTGCCCATTGCCATGAATCCCAGCTGCGCCCAGCTCGACATATTCCAAAGAAGTGCACCCTGCCTGCCGGAGATAGCCCACGTTGCAGTGGTCGTAGACTGCATGAAATGACGACTCTGAAGTCACCACCAAGATGGGCTTATCAGCCAGGTTGGCCAACCTGCGCGGCGCAGGACTATCCGCCTGCAGGGTGCAGCCGACGTGGTCTTCGTCGGGCGCCGCGACGATCTTCTTGACCAGGTCGACGGCGGGGTCGGACACTGGCGGATCGTAAGTGAGCGGGATGTCTGCGACTCCCCAGGCACGAGCCGAATCGTTCCCCTGCACGCCTGCGTTCGTGAAAGGCGGCCCAGATGGCTCCAGGAGTATCAGGCCTGCCGTGAGACCGGGTCGTGCGTCTGCAATCACTATCGGCAGCTGACCCCCCGAGCTGTGGCCCACGAGGATCACAGGCTTGCCGATTTGGTCGAGCAGCGCAGAACCCGCAGCCTGGGTCTTGTGTTGCTGAAACGTCAGGTCGGCCGTGTACTGCACCTGGGATGCGTAGAAGCGATCGAAAACTGGGTCTCCCATCAAGCCGGTGCCGTTCCACTGCGTATGCAATGCTGCCTGTGGCCAGAGGTTGTACCTCTCACTGGCGGTAAATCGCTGCTGCAGGTTCTCAGCCGCAAAGGGCGGCTCCAACTCGGGGCCGGTATCTGGCTGCCACGCCGAGCGACCCCGTGAGGGCTGGTCGACGAGGAACAGCTCGTAACCCTGCTCGATGAAACGAGACGCCCACCCGCGACCGCCGTCGGGCTTGTTGAGCCAGTTCTTCCGGAGGGTCAGCGTTGACGCGTAATCTCATGTCAAGCAATGTGTGGGCGGTCCACATGCACTGACCGTTGCTGTCTGTGCCGAGCCGTGCAAGAAGACGATGGGATGTTTTTGGGTGACACCATGCACGGGAACCAGGTGCTCCACGTAGATCTGGTCTTGGAAGACGTGCTCTCCTGCGCTGTTCTCGGCGTACTGGCCGCCGGCCTGGAAATAGTCCCGGATCATGGGCGCCTCATCTTGGGGGGCTTGCTCGAGGGCTCGGGCAAGCCCAA
This sequence comes from Diaporthe vaccinii, assembly GCA_039880775.1. Taxonomy (NCBI): domain Eukaryota; kingdom Fungi; phylum Ascomycota; class Sordariomycetes; order Diaporthales; family Diaporthaceae; genus Diaporthe; species Diaporthe vaccinii. The sequence goes on from JBCEDN010000009.1 coordinate 1,695,072, forward strand.
TGGCAGGCAAGGGGATCGCGGAGGCGGCCAGAAGGAGGGTAGCGAGCATGATGGGAGCCGGATCCAGCAGACCGGTGTGTTAATGACAGAGGCAAGGCGACCAGGGATGACAGCGAGAATGATCCCGCTGCCGACGTCGTTGCTTTTATCTGAGTCGTCAACGTCGCGGGCGTATTTTGCGCCTCATCCACACTCTGGGTCCCGAGAGACAGTCCGTATTACATGGCGCTAGACTGCGGGGAACCTGGTGAGACTGGGACGACTGGGGACGACTGGGAGCGTCAAGGGCGTGCAGGGCTGCCCGGGCAGCCGGGGCAAAGAAAGGTTGATTGTGCGGTGGATTCATCGTTACAACGGGCCGCCGATCCTGGCCTGTCCTGGCAGCGGGACAGATCAGATTATGGCATGTATGTGAGATGCAGGCGTCCACGGGCGAGAGGGCGCCAGACGCAGGCGCAGGCGCAGTCGCAGTCGCAAGGTGGCATTTCTCGATGAGCATGAGCATGGAAGAGGGAGGGTCTCGGGCGCAAAGGGTTCGACCAGAACCAGACCGGTCGAGCGGTTTTGTCTCTGTTCATCAGCCGCGTTGCCGTCACGGCACGATCGGGGTGTGGCAGGTGGCAGAGGTGAGCCTGGGCTCGAGCCTGGGAGGGCAGAGGGCGTGCCTGTCGGTCTGCCTGGTCTGGTCTGCCTCGGACCAAAAGCCGGGCAGGGCCCAGGGAGACTAGATAAATAAGGTCAAAGCCCGCCCGAGAGAGGCGTCCAATGGCAGCTACCACCAGACGCCATAATACCCCCGGGGCAGGTCGACCATGGGACAAGAACCGACAAGATTCGTCAAGAGTCGGCAAGATCGTGCTTGTTTGACAGGCAGGCAAGGAGGAGGGTGGGCGAGGGTGAGTCTGCAGCAAGGGCGTGTCGCACACATGGGGACCTGGGACGAACGGCACCGGCATGGAGTCCATCTGCTGTGCCAGTTGTTGCTGGCCCTCCCTGTCTGTCGGTCATGTCATATCATGTCCTTGTCCTGTCTATCTTATCCTATCCTGTCCTGTGCTGTCGTATCCTGTCAGCCAGTTGGCCCGTCTGCGACGTTGTATCTGCTGCACCTACACAGGTACACAGGTACCTATTAGTCTGCTTAATATGCCGTACCGTGCTGAGATGTCCGTCTGTACCTTAGCCGGAACCGCAAGTACACCGTGATAGTCACAGCCATTGGCCCCCCCTCTCCACGGCTAACAGTGTCTACATCCCTGCCCTGCTCCTCTGACGGACTGGTACCGTTCGCTGGCGGATGCTCCCGCCTGCCCGCCGAGGAGCATCCCCGCTTTGCCAGAGCTGCCAAGCCTTTGCGATGAGCGACCAGGGTGCGATGCGGACGAGAGGATGGGGGAGGATGGATGGGGAGCACAGGACAGTGTCGGACGGCATGGGACGGCATGGATGCCTGCACATGCTGTGGCGAGGCGATACCGGTGGTCTGGGCCAGGAACACCGACGACCCAAGCGGGCACACACTCACACACACACACACCTGCGCACCTCACCCTCCTCACACAGACACACCCAGCAGACCCGTTCGCCCAGAACCCAGGAGACCAGACCAGAAGCCAGACCTTTGTTACACCTTGGAGGACTAACCGTGCAATAACCCCGACCGACATCATCCATCAATCACCACCTCCACCACCCTCCGCCGTCCGCCGCCAACCAGCAGCCGCACCAGCAACACGGCATCATTGCCACGAGATGGCGCTTACATGATGACACGGGTATTATTGGAAACACCTGCGGATCCGGTTCACTTGATGACCGCCAGCCGGGAAAAGCCAACCCAGAGGCCCAGACAGCCAGAGGCCGGCACGGGCGCACAGCAGCCCAGCGACACACAGCATTAGGCATCACGCATCACGCATCTAGCATCGAGCGTCAAGCATCGAGCAATCGAGCATCAAGCATCGACCACCCGCCCCCCTGGGACCCCTTGGACCCCTGGGATATACCATGAACCCGGGTCGGCCTTGACAGGTTCCACCTCTGAACTACCACAAACAAAAGCAAAATAGTCCGCCAAAGCAGAACACTACATCTCAAGCGCTGTCTCATCACCATCCCCATCACACAACCTACGCCCGCCCGCAACCCCAACACAAGATCCGCTTATGATTTCCGAGCCGCGCACCTTGACAAGCATGAGGGCTGGCCAAGCAAGCCAGGGCTGCTGGACATGCAAGAGTGAGTAATCGCCCCCTTGTGCCTCGAGCTTACTGCCGCTTTTGTTTTTACTGTTACTGTTGTTGTTGCGCTTCTGATTCTGCTGTGGTGGTTGTGACGGTGGTGGTGGTGGTTGTTGTTGCTGCTGCTGCTGCTGTTGTTGGTGCCGTGTCACGCCTGCTGTCGGCTTCTTCCTTTCACTGCCCTTGCCGCACACACACTGGGGTCAGATGTTGATCTGATCTAATATGTTTTCCGCTGGTGGACCCTGACCCTTCTCCACCCATCTTATGTTCCGGCGATCCGTCATCGCGTCTGGTTGGGCTTTGGCTTCGTTGGTCGCCAAATACGGGCTCCTGCTGACACCCGGCTCGTACTCGCGCGAATAGAAAGGAAAATCGGGTGTGATAAGGGCCTGCCCTCATGCAACAACTGTGTGAGAACGGGCCGAGAGTGCATGGGATATGGCCTCCGGCTCGTCTGGCCTGACATACCAGACGGCCGCAGGAAATCACCCAAACTCTCCCTGCAGCACCACACGCACGGCCAGCTGCAGGCGTCCGGATTGTATTACGGCCAGCAGTTTCTCAACATTTCATTCGACGACATCGAGCAGAACCGTCAGGATGTCAGCACCTTAACCCTCCACGACCACCACGCCCGCCCTCAGCAAGCCCTGAGGCTTCATCCCGATTTGGTCGGCCACGAAGTCGAGTTGCTCGCCTATTGTGAGTTGTCGGTTTCTAACCCTGCTTCTCATCGCCTAGTCCTCTGACCACGCCTCCAGACGAGCACAAGATCTCCCGCATGATCTCTACTGTCGATGCCAACAACGGCTTCCGCCAGAAGCTCATCCCCATAGCCGTCAACGGCCCCAGTTTTGCCGCCAAGGCTCTCCGCAGTGCCATTCTAGCCCTGTCAGCATACCACCGCTATGGCCTTGGGGCTGCCCTGCCATACAAGATCCAGGCCCTCCGGCTCTTGTCCCACTCGCTGGAGAAGGAGTCCTCCGCCGATTCGCCGCCCATTGAATCCCAGCTCGCGGCTTCCATGATGCTTTGTGTGTACAACGTAAGCCTCCACCTTACACAGTTATAACCCCGTCAATGGGCCAAGGCTGAACCTCGGCAGGTTTTTGACGAGGCTGAGGGCAAGTGGCATCTCCACTTGAACGGCTCAAGAAGCTTGCTGCACCGCTACGCCGATATGAGAGGCGGCCCACTCGACTATGACTTTCTCAACACGTGGTTCCTCTATCACGAAATACTGGGCTCTTTCAGCCAGCCACACAAACACAATTACGAGGGCGCGTCATCACTGGAACTGCTCCAGGGAAGCGATTGCGACAAGACCCTCATCATAGGCTCCCTTGGCTGCTCCGTCGAGATCATGGAAATCGTCCACCACATCAATCAGCTGCGATACCCAGCTGCACAGAAATTCCACGAGAAGAGCGGCAGATCCGAACTCCCATCCGTGATGTGGACATGCCAGGGTCTACAAGACAGGCTGAGCAGGCTGAATCAACGACTGCCACCCGAAATCGAAATGCAGTCGACCAGGGAGCAGACCAAAGTCCGCTTGACAGCCGAGCTCTACCGAATCGCTGCCGTCCTGTACCTGCGGGCCGTCTGCCCTAACATAGACGCAACGAACCAGACGCCAATGTGGCTGCAGGCAGGTTTCAGAGTCCTCGAGAACCAGGACATCTGCACGAGCCCTTGGCCGCTGTTCGTGGTCGCTTGCGAGTCGCAGATGGACGACCAGAGGATCATGATCCTGCGGACGCTGGACCGCATGGATGCGGATCGGAAAATCGGGAACGTATTCGTCCTGAGGAATCTGATCGAGAAGTACTGGAAGCAGCAGGATCTCCAGGCGGACGGTGACCGAGCAAAGCCGTTGAAGTGGTGGGAGCTGATGAGCTTCGACACTGCTGCGCCGTGGTTTATCTGACCCTCTCAACGGCCCGAAGAACGGGACTTCAAATCACAATCACAGAAGGAGCGTGACCGCAGCAGGTTGAATGGACCATCTTGGTCCACATCCCGCTCTTCTTCCATCGGTCAACGACCTATTCAGTCATTTCAATGACTTTTGACTCGGTGTTCCCGCCGCCGAGACATATTGAGTGACACCTGGGGCTCCATGAGATGGAATTCCTTGTCGCTCATCACAGAATTCGCTTCATCCGGAGGACATTCCACTAACACGGAGTCTGGCTCGATCATACGGTCAAGCACGGCCACCACCATCATTGCTAGCGAGGGGTTCAGGCAGAGCGGGATCAAATTCACCGGACATTGCCGAAGGGAGTTCAGTATGTATAGATACCCGGGCTTGTTCGTTGGCCTACCACGACAGTACCTGCTGTTGCAACTTTTCTACGGGGCGAGCTGGGAATATACGAGGAAAGGCATGCCTAGGATGTGCTGGGCAAACGACAGGACCCAGCTGTGACAAGATGATGAGTACGGGGCGACACGTTTCCTTTGTGGATGAGCCTAACACTGGGGTCGGACAGGGAAAAGTTCATCCGCTTCGATTCTACGAGAAGGAGTTGACAGGGTCAAAATGGAAGAAACTCACATGGGTGTTGATGACAGCCTGATGGCCGCTCTTGAAGAGGTTGTGCCAAAGGATGTTTGGGAAGACTGTGTGACGGCCTTTACGGACTGCGATATCCCCAGTAATGAGATTTATGTCAACGATTGCAAAATAGTGCAGCAGATCACGTAGTCCGGCCACTGGATGGATTTGAGTAGACCAGGTGCTGTTCGGCTCGTTGCAGGAGACTGGAATGGGCCAACCAAGTCCAGCCAGTGCGCACGCGAGACTAGCCAGGTAGAGAGTGAGTTCAACATCGCCTCTCCAGTTTTCATTATGACCAAGGCAGGCGAAATAAAAGCCAGAGCTCGAGAGCTCGAGAGCTCGAGGCGGGCCGAAAATATATCACCATAGGTTGCACGAAGACCTCAGCATGCAACCCTGAGAGACGCCAGATGATATCAACACGTCAACAAAAAACCAACTTTTATGACCTGAAATCAGCCCCAACCCAAGTTTGCCTCATGAACTCTGCAAATGAATCCATGTTGACCCTAGGAGAAACAGACCCGAGATCCCCGTGCATCAGAGAAGGCCCGAAGACGGGACCGAGCCATCAGATCCCGTGAACCCATCATCCCAGCCGCATCATCCCCAGCGGCAGAGTCGAACCGACAGCTGCCAGATGCGAGCTTAATATCGGATCGTTCGCGCTAACATCTGGCGCCTCCCCCGGGTTTGTTCCCCCATCCCTGCCTCGCGCGCGGCTTGCCACTAGGTGGCTGTTACCACACTCTTACGACACTCGCCCCCACCTGAGCCAAGGGCCGCCGTTCGGCTTAATATGCCGTTGGGGACGGGTCTTTGGCCGAAAGGGGTAAATGTCGAGAGGATTGAGTTTGGATTGGTGGGTTGGTTTGTGTGGACTATACTATGTCGTCTGACTGCCTCGGCTTTCGTCGAGTAAGCGAACGCGAGACTGTCTAGCCACGTCGCTGTCGAGGTGTTGACTTTGAGGCTGGCTGGTGACGAGTCCGCATGAAATCGGTGAGATTCGATCCGATTGTCAGTCCAGTCTCTTGATATCCCTTGAATTGCTCTGCATTTCCATGGCCTTCCGAGGCACAGTCTTTGCCTGGCTACAACAACAGCCATCGCAGAGACTGAATATAAGGCGCGCGGCAAAACGAAAGGCAGACTTGAGGGACCAGCCGACTCAGCGCCCAGCGGAGATCTCATTCGACAGCTGCATTGACGGCTCTCCAACTTCATTATTACCAACCTCTAAATAATGGGGATGGACAGGATGTGCAAGATAAGCATAACTGTCCCATGCCGATCCCGAGGTCAGCTTACCCTCCCCCAAACCCGGCTGTCATCCGGAGCACCAAAACATCAGATAGATTAAACAATCGGGGAAACTCAAGGGCAGGCTGCAGGGATCCCAGGCCCGGCGTGGCTCGGCCGACGAGTCGTACCGAATCGGGACAGCTGCCCGAGGGCGGGCGACTTTCAATACGTGTAAAGACGCCGTCTTTTCCCTGCGAGTCAATGCCCATGGTGGAAAATTAGTCGACTTCCGTCTCGACGATGTCTAATTCTGGGCGCGGAACCAGATATCGTGCAGATGATGTCGTACCACGGCCCCCATCACGCGTCAACCGCGCGCTGCCCACTGCCGAATCCGACATGACTCCCGGGCCTTGGAAACGTATGTGTGGTCACACGCGTCACCAAGGTATTCTTGGAAGTGAGCTTGCTCCTCTGCGTCTGGATGGGGGGCATGGGGTAGGGCGGCCGGCTCGCCCCCATCTCCATCTACATCCTTTTGCCTAGCTGCCCCTGGGTAATATTCCAGAACCCGATTTCTGGGACTCGGCGCCGTGAGCTGTCAGACGGGCTGGGCAGGGCACCCCGACCCGCCAGCACAACGGTTCCCGGCGACCGACTAGTTCGCGGCCACGGACTCATCCAGGCTCCAGACATCTCGGCGGTACTATGATGGCGCCAAACGCACAAATGTGCTTGTGTATTCTCTTACTCAGGATCAAGTCAGCCTTAACCAATTTGAATAAACTCTGGAGCTACCCTGGACGATTATATCGTTGTTGTCGAAACGGGCCGTTTCCTGCCCCCTTGAGGGGCGTTTAGTTCCCGAGATCCAGGTCGAAATTGCGCCTAAGGCTATGGTTTGTGGGGCTCTTTCAAGCAGGATGTGGGCCAGTAGTCGTTTGGAAACGCGGAGACCGTATAGTCAAGCTCTATTTGTCTATTATTATGGCCGTCGACAAGCATTAACTCCGGCCCACACGGCGAGCTACCCTTGCAGGTACGCAATATGTTCGGGACGCGGAGTGGCAAGCTCTTCGCCTGGTGATAGCTTCAACGGCTCTCGGTGCCGGAGCGTGAGTTTGAAGGTGGAAGAAGCCCTCGTCCATATAAACCGCGGGAATTCCCCATGATGGTGTCAATTCTGAATCCATCTTCTCAAGCTCACCGCTCAGTCGTCTTCTATTCTCTCTTTCTATCACAGGCTTCCTTCTCTTCAGCCTCCTTCTTCAAAGCCCAGGTTGTACCTGCGCCATTCACTTATTCTTTTCTATCCAACACTCACTCACCATACCAAATATACTACACACAATGGGATACTCCAAAATCCTCGCCCTACTCGCAGCAGCCGGCCTGCCCCTGACCCAGGCAGCCGTTCCAACCATCGACGGCTTCACCCTGACGTGGTCGGACGACTTCGTCGGCACGGCAAACAGCCTTCCCAACACGGCAAACTGGCTCTTCTCTACAGGGACATCGTATCCGGGAGGCGCATCCAACTGGGGCACCGGCGAGATCCAGACCTATACCTCGAGCACCGAGAACCTGGCCCTCACGGGCAACGGCACCCTGGGAATCACCGCGCGCAAGGACGCCTCGGGCGCCTGGACCTCGGCCCGCGTAGAGACCCAGCGGACCGACTTTGCGTGTGCCGCCGGGGGCAAGTTGCGAATCGTCGGAAGCCTCTCGCTGCCGCCCCTGGGTGAGAATGGCATTGGGTACTGGCCGGCGTTCTGGGCCCTCGGTGGGCAGTTCCGGGGCAACTACCAGTAAGTAACAGACAGACACTCGCTCTCCGTGACCTTCAAGGGGGCTCCGTTCGTGCTAACGTCCTCCGCCACCAGGAACTGGCCCCAGGTCGGCGAGCTCGACATCATGGAGAACGTCAACGCCGTCAACAAGCTGTACGGCACGCTACACTGCGGAGTCACGCCAGGAGGGCCATGTGATGAGAACAACGGAATCTCGGGCAACACGATGCCGCCGACGCCGATGCAGGGGAACTTCCTTCAGTACACGGTCGAGGTGGACCGCACCGACTCCTCGGCAGAGGCCATCCGCTGGTACCTGGGCGACACGCTGTACCACCAGGTGACGGCGGCGCAGGTCGGCGACGCCACCGTGTGGGCCGACGCCGTCCATGGCTCGTACTTTGTCCTGCTCAATTTGGCCATAGGTGGGTCGTTCCCGGACAAGGTTTACGGGAGCGCGACGCCTATTGCAAGCACGGCCTCATCTGGGACTATGTTTGTTGAGTATGTCGCTGTTTATAACAGTGTTTAGGGGATGCCGCCTGTATGGCATGTCTCTGATGGGATAATGTCGACGATTTGATAGGCACGGTGGTGCAGTGCGGCTCACAACCGATTATCCCATGAAACGAATGAGACCGCGCGGGCACGTCTGATGGCAGGGCACAACTCGTTCAATTCATGTGCTACATTAAATTGTTCTGTATATATACTTTTCATACCTCCTTTGGACACAGTCTGTACGATCCTTTTGATACTGATTAAATGAAAGGAGTCCAAATCAGCATGCCTGTCTGTATTAATATTCTGATGTATATCACGATTTTATTGCTAGCAAATAAATTGCTTAGCTAAAAGACCAGAATTTTCAATCGCCATTAAAAAAACTTAATAATATATAAAATCCATGCCGTTATATTAATTAATAAAGCATATAAAAGATATAAAAAAAATTATAAATTATAATAATATTTAAAACTTATATAAATAAAAAATTTAATTATAATTATAAAAATATTTATCATATTTTTAATAAAAAAACAAATAATATATATATATATATTTATTTAATTTTTGAAATTATAATAAATCTTTAAATATAAAAGATAATAATATTTTCATTATTATCATTTTAAAAAAATTTAATTAAAGTTTTATTTAATATAATTTATTAATAAATAATAAGTATTAATAAATAATAGATTTTAATATTAATATTTATTTAAAATAATTTATATAATTATAATATAATTAAAAGTTATTAAAATTAATATAAAATAATTTCCTTTTTAAATATAAAAATAAAATATTTATAATTATAATAATTATATTAAATCTTTATAAATTTTAATAAATAATTTAATATTAAAATAATATTTAATTATTTAATATATAAAAATATTATTTTAATATTTAATAATATAATTATTAATTATAAAGCTATTTAATTATTAAATTAAATATTTAAATTAATAATTAAAAAGTTTATTTTATAAAAATTATTTATTATAATAATAATTATATCTTTATATATTTTAATTTTGTATTTATTTTAATATTAAAGTATTTAAATTATTAATAATATTTACGGTTTAATTTAATTATTATTAAAATTATAAATATTTTTATTAATTTAATTTAATTAATAAATCTTTAATTTTAATTTTAATATTTATATATTTTATAACTTTATATTTTAATGCTATTATTTCTTTATTATAATATCGTTTTTTAAATTCTTAAATTATTAAAATTAAATACTTTAATATTAATTATAGCTTCGGCCATATTATATTTTTTAAATCAACTGTTTATTAATCTGATTGCTATCTGCTTAGCTTTCCAACTATCCTTCAGCCCTTAGCTTATATATAAAGTCTTCGACAGCTTGATATATTTGCTTATTGCCCTTTTATGGATAAACCCTGAAATTTTCCTTCCTACCCTTATTTCTTAATTACTTTTTAATTCTTTAAATTTTTTTCTGATTATTAATAACTAAAAAGTAAACCCAGAGGAGTATAATATCATTATGCTCCTTCATATTGCTTATTTTGTTATAAATATCATATTTACTCTTCTTAGAGAGTTTTGTGATAGCTTTATAAAATGGTTATAGATAATTATTAAGAAAATTATCTACCATTTTGACTTTTATTAAAGTTAGCTTTGGGATTAAATATTGACTATGGTGGTAGCTTATTTGGTGAGGGCCTTCTTAAGAGTATATAATCTTTTGATTTCTTTAAAGATCTCTTGAGAAGATGTGTATTGATATAGGTGGAAAGAGATTAAGTTTTCAACTGGGATTGCGTTTATGGGATTCATTTTATAAAGATTATTCTGATCTTCATTATATGATTATTTGCCTAACTTTCTAATCTATGGCGCCGTTAGAAGCGATTCTCGCTAGCCTTATCTATGCGGCTATCATAAGGCTATTACTATTTGCTTAGCCGCAAGCTATAGACAATTGTATTTGAAACCTACTGTTATTGGTATTATATTTTTTTTCAATGCTAGATATTTAAGCGTTTATTACTGTATGAAGGGATTGATGTATATTGCTTAAGAGGCATATGTATATAGATTAAAAACGAGACCACTTAATATTAATTATATTAATTTATAATAATAATAAATACTTTTTTAAATTATATTTAAGTTTTTTTAATTTTTTAATATTTAATAAATATTATATTAACTTTTTAAAATATTTAAATTTATTTATTTATAAATATAATTAAATATATTATTATTTATATTTTTTTAATATTTAATTAACTATTTTTATAATTAATATAAAAAGGTTTTTTTATTAAATTAAAATTTTATTTTTAAATAATTTATTAAATATTTAATAATATTTAAAACTTTTACTTTTTAAAAGAAATAAAAAAAAATTATATTAAAATAAATAAATAAATATTAAATTTAAAAATTATAAAATTAAAGTTTTAAAAATTTCTTTTAACTTTTTTAAATATAAATTTAATATTTTTAAATATAAATACTTTATTATAAATTATTTTAAATATAAAAAAAACTTAAATTTAATAATATAATTAATTAAAATTTAAATAAAAGAATTAATTTTATTATTATATATATATTTTAAAAATAAAAATAATATAATATTTAATAAATACAAAAAAATATAAAGAAATATTAATAATAATAATTTTATTTTTTTATAATATTAATTAAACTTTATTAATATATAACTTTTATAATTATTTATAATTAATATTTAATAATTAATATTTTTTTAATTTAATATATTTATAAAAATATTATATTTATTTTAAATTAATTTTATTATTTATTTATTTATAAAAAATAAATTTAATTATTTAATTAATAAAATAATAAATATATTAAATAATTATATATTTTTAATTATAAAATTAAATTAATTTAACCTTTTTATATTTATTAATATATATAATAATTATAAATATAATTATTATATTTATTATAAAGTTAATTTTATTAAAATTATAAAAATTATTAATAATTTTATATTTAATTATTATATTATAAATTAATTTAAATTAATTTTTAATAATTTTTAAATCTTTATATAAAGTTTTTAATAATTATATAAATAATTAAATTTAATTTTTAAATTAAATTATATATTTATAAAATATTAAATTTAATTTTTATTAATATTAAATATTATTAAGTGAAATATTTTATTAAGTAAAATTATTAAATAGCTTTTATTATATAACGTTATATATATATATATATATATATATATATATATATATTAATTTAATTTATATTTATTATTATTTTCCTTAAATTATAAAATATAAGGGGCTATTATATAATAATTCTTTTTAAATATATAAGTTAGCTTAATTATCTTCCTTTATTAAGCTACCTTTATATAATTAGCTTTAATGCTATTTTAATATTAAAGGTCTTTTATTTTTTAATTATATTTTTATCTTTAAATAAGTTAAATAAGTTGAATTATTTATATATTTTTTTTATAATAAAAGAAATTTCTTATAATTTAAATAAATTAAGCTATTATAGTTTTATAAGTATATAATAATTATAAGTTTTTTAATTAATAGCTTATATTAAACTTTTTAAATAGCTTATATTAAGCTTTTTAAGTAACTTATATTAAGCTTTTTATATTAATTTTTAATTTTATTTTTATTAAATTTTATATATTATTTTCTAACCTTAATGTTTTTATACTTTTTAAATACTTTCTTATTTATTTTTATATAATTAAATAAATATTAAAAAGTTTACTTTTTATAACTTATTTATATAAGTGATTTACTTATTATTAAAGAAGAATAGCTTATATTTAATACCCTTTTAATATTAATATAAAAACCCCTTTTTATTTATCTTTATTTATTTTTTCTCTTCTTTCTTTTTTTATTATAATATATATATTATATATATATATATATATTTATCTTATATATTTATATAATTATCTTTCTTTTCTCTTATTATTAATAATCTTAAAAACTTTTTATATAATATTTAATTATAATTTTCACTTTAATTTATATAATTATTATAATTTACCTCCCTTTTTATTTAATATACTTATATCTAGTTTTTATATATTGCCTCTCTTAATATATAATTTACTTATACCTAGCCTTTATATATTACCTCTTCTAATATTAATATATAATATACTTATATTTATTAATTTATATAAGGCGGCTTTTCTTATATTTAATATTATAATATTTATTCCTATTTCTTTAATAGCTTTTTCTTAAGATCCTTTTTAACTTTTTTTAATACCTTAACCTTTATACTTAATTCAATTATAACCTTTTAAATTATAACCCTTTTAATTAATTATTTTATAAATTATATTTTTTTAACTTTTATTATTATTAATATTTATATAACCTTTTCTTATTTATTATTTTTTAATTTTAATTTATTATATAATTTTAAAATCTTAAATATATAATTATTATTTATTTTTTATATAATATTTAAATTTTATATAATATTAATATGTTATTATTAAAGATTATTAATTATATTATTTATTATTTAAGTTATTTTTAATTTTCATTTAATTATATAATTAAGATAATAAAAGAAATATTAAATATATATATAATATATTTAATATATATTAATTTAAGGAATATTAATAAATCTTTAAGTTTTAAAGAGGTGTTTATATAAGATATATTTAGTAATTATAAGCTTATTAATACCTTTATTATAAGAATTATTAACTATATCTAGCTTATATTTAAAGAAGAGGTTATAGATATTATAATAATAATAATAATTTAAATAATAATAGCAATTAAAAATCCTTTTATAGCTTAATTATTATAAAGGATATTAAGTAAAAGATTAAAAAGGAGGAAAAGGGGTTTTTAATTAATTTATATACCTTTAAATATATAATTAATTAAGCTTATCTTAACTTAATAGCTTTATATATTAATTTTAAAAGTTTTATATAATGGAATAAGGAATTAATTTATATAATAAAGGGATTAATTTATATAATATATTTCTTTATATATTATTTTTTATAATAAACTTTAAAAATTTCCCTTTATTATTCTTTTTTATATATTTATTTTATATAATAAATTATATCTTAAATATAACCTTTAATATCCTTTATATAACCTTAATTATCTTTTAATATTTATTATATAACTTAAGATATTTTAAATTTAATTTAAGTTTAGCCTTTATTATCTTAATTATATCTTAAGGGGTTTTATTTATTTTTTAAGTTAATCTTAAAGGGTTTTAATTATATTTTATATTTAATTTAAGTAATTTTAATTAATTATTTTAATTATATCTTTAAGTTATTTATTATATATTTTAGCTTTATTTTAAGCTTATCTTTTATATATTTTAACTTTATCCTTAACTTATTTCTTCCTTTTTCTTTATATAATTATTTAATAACCCTTTTTTTATATTATACCTTAATCTTTATACTTCTTTTTATTAAGGTAATTTATGTATACTTTAATCCTTACCTTTAGCGTATTAATTAAAATAAGCTTTTTTAAAGCTTTATTTAATGTTTTCTTTATATAAGTATTTATTAAATTATCTTTCCCCTTAATTTATTATATTTTAATTTTTTTTTATATATTTCCTTTAAAGATATAATATTAATTATAAGCCTTTTTTATTTATTATATTTAGCTTTATAAAATAATTATATAATAACCTTAAATTTACATAAATAATTATAAGGATTTTAAATATCCTTAAATAAATTATTATTTAATTTAATATTATACTTAATATTATATTATTATTAAACCCTATTATCATTTTATATAATTTATTTATTAATATACTTTTAATTACTTTCTTATATTTTATTAAACTTTAATATATAATATTCTTATAAATTTTAAAGTTTTCTTTTATATAATTAATTTTCACTATTAATATAATAATAAAACTTAATTATAAGCTTAGGTTTATATTATTAATAAAGGACTTATTTATGAAAATATAAAGCTTTATATATATAAAGTTTAATAATATAAAATTAATCCCTTTATTAAGGTTTTTAATTTATTATTTAATTTATATATTTAATGTTTTTATATTTTTCATAATAAGCTCTTTAATTTATACCATTATTAATAACTTATATATTGCTTTTAATTAATAAATTAATATTATATATATATCTTTTATATATTATATAATATATTATTAAGGTGTATTCTTTATATAAATATTAATTATATAAAAGTTTATAATTTAACCTTTTTATATAAAGGTTATATTATCTTTATTAAATTTAATCTTATTATTATTAAATTTAATTAATGAACTTAAGCTTAAGATATTTTTATTTTTTATATAAAACCCTTTTTTATATAATTCTTCCTTTTTTTTTAAGAAAATTAATTTATTATAAACTTAAAAATATTATTTATTTATATCCTTATAATCTTAAAATCATATAACTTATTTATTATAAATAATAAATATAAGTTATATATAAAAACCTTTATTTTTAAAATCTTTATATAATATATCTTATATTAATATAAGCTTAACTTTATAAATTTATATAATAATTTTTAAATTAATAAGATTATCTTTAATAAATATTTATTATATAATTTAATCCCTCCTAGGTATAAAGGTAAAAGATTTATAATTATATTTTTTTAACTAATTTATATTTAATTATATAATATTTCTATAATAACATTTTATTTACTTAAGGTAATTAAGAAATCTTCTTAAAGAAATGCATTATAAACCTAGCTATCTTTTATCCTTTAACTAACTTATTATTATAAATTATTATTTTAAGAGTAATAAATTTATTTATTTATTTAAAATAATCTTTAAACTTCTTTAAGGTAGTAATAAATATATTAATTTATTTAATTATATAAGATCCCTTATTTTTATACTTTTTTGCCTTTATAAGCGCTATCCTTATATAAATATAAATTTGCTTATTATAATTAAAGTCCATTTCTATAACTGCAGAGCTATTAAGTTTATATATCTAGAACTGTGCGTAATAATTAGATGTAGTTGCCTTACCTAGGTCTTAGATGTATGTATTAGTTTAAGTTTAACTGTCATCTCGGCTTTGGTAGGCTGAATGATTGCTTTCAAGTAGTTTTCTAATGCAGCGTAATAAGGTTATAATAGATAGGTATATATTTAAGCAGAGCCAAAACCTTTAAGGTAAAGGCGGCTTTTATTATTGCTCATTTTGGCTAACTTGTAAAGGCCTGAGTTATATAATGATAATATTTTCATATAATACTTAATGATATTAAATTAGGTTGCTTATAACTTATAATGGCTTTAACCTTAATAAGCTGATAGCTTATTAATAATATTAGCATGAATAATATTAAAGATTAAACATAGCCTAACGCTATAGCTTTTAATATAAAATGGTAGCTTTTGATTATAGATAGGTTTATAGAAGATTATAAAGTTATTATAAAAAGCCCTATATAATAAAAATTATTATATTTTTTTTAAATTATATCTTATCCTTTTAAAATATTAATTATGGTTTCTAGCTAAATAAAGGAACTTAAATAAATATAAATATAAATAGTTGATATAATTTTAATAATAATTTTATTAAGATTATATATATAAAAAGATTATATATTTAAATATAAGCTTAAATAATATCTTTAAATTCCCTTTAATAAATAAAATATAATATAAGGGTTAATTTTAATATTAAAATTAATCTTTAGTTTATCTTTTAAATTATTAAGGCTTAAATTAAAATAGCTTCCTTTTTTAAATCCTTATATCCTTATATAATAAGCTTAGATTTTTTTATTAACTTAATTAATTTATTTTTTATCTTTTATATTATTCTTATCTTAAAACTTTATAACCTTTTATATAAATTTAAATTATATTAAATAAATTAAAAAATATCTTTATTAATTAAGGTATTTATTTTTAATATATTTAATTCTTTAAATAACCTTTTAAAAATAATAATAATATTATCTTAATAAAGCTTAATTATTAATTTATATAAATCTTTCTCTTTTTATATTATAAAGATATTTAAAAATTATAAATTTATAATAAAAGTTAATTATATAATAACTTTATAAAGATATCTTTATTTTTTAAGCTAAATAACTTATATAATAACCTTTTTTAATTATCCTTTTTTCTTAAATTAAGGCTGCTTTTATATAATTAGCTTAATAATATTTAATTTATCTTATATAAGGGCCTCTTTTATATAATAATATAGCTTAATATATATTATATAAAGCGAGATTAAGCCATTAATTATATTTATTATAATAATATAACCTTTAATATTATTTACCTTATATAATCCTCTTTATCCTTTATTTTCCTTTTATATTAAAACTTTACTTTAAATTAATAAAGAGAGAATAAAGTTAAGATTTAAGCTATTTTTAATATTAATTATATAATTAACTTTTACCTTTACTTAAATTATATATAATATTTTTATAACCTTTTATATTATTAATATATATTATATAATATTTAATAAGGAAGGTAAATTATATAAGATTTATAAGTATATTTTAAAGATTAAAAGTATTAATATAATATTACTTAAGCTTATTATATTATTTAAAGCTTTTATAATTATTTAAAGGATTATCTTATTATTTATATAATAATTAAATTTAGCTTTTAAGATATTAAAGGTTTTTTTTTAAAGGTTTATATAATTATTTTATTTTTCTTATAACTTAATATACCTTTATAAATATTTCCTTATATATAATTCTTATAATCTTTATATTATTTTTAAATTCTTTAAAAGTAAAATTAATCCTTAAATTATATAAAATATAATTTAAAAGGTTAATATATATATAAATTTAATATTTATATAAAGTATTTTAAATATCTTATATAAATAATAAGTTTAAGAGAGTGGCCGTTTAAAAGCTTATATTTAAATTAATTATATAAAGCGCGTTTTTTCTATTTAATTATATTAATTATTTATATTTATTTAAGTTTCTTTATTTAGCTGAAAACTATAATTAATATTTTAAAAGGATAAGATATAATTTAAAAAATATATAATAATTTTTATTATATAAGGCTTTTTATAATAATTTTATAATCTACTTTTATAAACCTATTTATAATTAAAAGCCGCTATTTTACATTAAAAGCCGTAGTATTAAGCTATGCTTATTTACGCTGGTATTATTAATAAGCTATTAGCCTTAATATAAATTAATCTATTAAGGTTAAAGCTATTATAAGCTGCAAGCAATTTAATTTAACGCTATTAAGCATTATATGAAAATGCTATTACCATATAACTCAGGCTATATATAAATATAAATTGGCTGAAATAGGCAATAATAAAAGCCGCCTTTACCCCGAAGGTTTTAGCTCTGCTTAAATATATACCTATCTATTATAACCTTATTATGCTGTATTGAAAAACTACTTAAAAGCAATCATTCAGCCTACCGTGCTATTAAAGTTAAGATAATAATTAAGCTTAAATTAATATATATATCTAAGATTTAAATAAGGCAATTATATTTAATTGCTATATATTTAAATATATAAACTTAATAATTTATAAATAATTATAAAAATAAACTTTAATTATAATAAATAAGTTTATATTTATATAAAAATAGCATTTATAAAGATAAAGGAATATAAAAATAAAGGACTTTATATAATTAAATAAATTAATATATTTATTATTACTTTAAAGAAATTTAAGGATTATTTTAAATAAATAAATACGCTTATTATTTTTAAAATAATAATTAATAAGAAATTAAAAAGAGAAAAAAAGGTAGCTAAATATATAAAGTATTTTTTTAATAATATTTCTTATTTATTTAAAATAAATAAAACGTTATTATAAAAATATTATATAATTAAATATAAATTAATTAAAAAATATAATTATAAGTTTTTTACCCTTATATTTAAAAGGGTTTATTTAATTATATAATATTAATTATTATTTTATAATTAAAAGAGTTATTATTTTTAATTAAAAATTTAAATTTCTTAAATAATAAATTATATAATTAATAAAAATAATAAAACTTTTAAATTTTTTTAAAAATTACCTTTTTAATATCATTATGCCTTATATTTTTAAAAAGTTTATATAATTTATTTATATAAAGGTATTTAAAATATTTATAAAGTTTTTTTAATTATAATTTTATTAAGAATATTTTAGCTTTTATATAACTTATATTAAAAAATAAATATCCTTATTTCCTTATTATTAAAATTATAATACTTCCTTATATAATAATATTTAAAAGGTTATTAAAATATATTTCTAGCTTATTTATATTATATAATAAAAATAAAAATAAAGTTAATATATTTAAAATATAATATATAATATTCCTTAATTAATTAATAATATTAATTATATTAATTATTAAAATAATATTATTATTTTTAAATTTAATTTTTATTATATTTATACTTTATTTAATCTTTATATTAAGGTTTTCTTATATATAAGTGAATACTTAAAATATCTTTATTATTAAATATTTAACAGCTTTTATATCTTAAAGCTTACCTTAATATTTTATATTATATAAATTATATAATATAAATTAACTTACCTTTATTATTTTAAAGGTAATATAAATATCCTTCTTTATTATATAATAATTAAAGGTAAAATTTATTAGATTTTATTATAAGATCTCTTTATTATTTATATCTTATAAATTAAAGGTTAAATTCTTTACTTTTTATAATAAGCTCTTACCTTTATATTTAATTAAATAAATAATAAAATTCCTTTCTTTAAGGATGGATTCTTAATTAAAGTCTTTATATATTTAAAGGTATTATTTTTATATATTCATCGTTTCTTTATTTATATAATTAATTAATTAATACCCTTCCTTTTTATATATAAAATATTTCTTTAATTAAATTATTATATAATATAACTTAAAGGGTTGCTTTAAAATTTAACCTTAAGTTAATCTTAAATAAAAAAAAGTTATTAAATAAAAAGAAATTATTAATATAAATTAATAATTATATAATATCTTTTAATAGTTTTTAAAATTTAAGTTATATTACTTATTAATAAATTTAATTCCAGGTTTTTTATATAATATAAATTATTAAATTAAATTCCTTTTCATAATAACTTATAATATTATATATAAGTTAATAAATAATGCTTTATATATAGGTTTTTAATTAATTATAGCTGATTTTAATTTTAATATTATATAATAAGCTTTAATTATTATTATATATAATGTAATTTTACCTTAATATCCTTCCTTAAAGGCTTATTATATAAGCTAAAGCTTATTTAAAAGGGGTTTTAAAACTTTTAAGAGAGTTTTATTTAGATTTTCTTTCTTTATATTATAGGCATGGCTTATATATATGTGGGTCTGGGGCAGCTAGACAATTTATGAGGTTTTTAAATATTAAATCTTAGAAACTAGCTAATTTAATAAGGCTTTCCTATTTCCTTTCTTTATTAAACCTAGCTTAGCTATAGCTAATATACTATTTAAGCACCTATTAAAACCATTATATTAAATTTAATCACTATTTAATTTTCTATAATTTATTAATAAAGAAGATTAAAAATCGATTATATTAAATATACTACCCTAAAAATATAATTAAAAGGGATTTAAGTAAAATATATTAAGAAATATATTTTTAACTATAGAAATCAACTTTTTAAATTAAGCCATTAATAACCTTAAATTTAGCCAAGCGATATATATAATACTTTAAAATTAAGGTTTTTTAAATAAAATAATATAATAAATAATTAAAGCAGCTATTAAGATTATTATAAAGATATTTTAAGAAATTATAAAAGACTTTAAAGAATTATTAAGATAGGATTTCCCTTAAAATACATTAATAAAAAGATAAGCATTATCCCCTTTTATAAAGGAAAACACCCTAACCTTTATAATTATTAAATAAAATACTTATACCTTTAAAGGTTTAATAATAATCCTTAAGATATATTTTAACTTAATATTATTTAAACCCTTAAGGAAAGCATTATTATAATTAATATAAAATAAAAAGCTTAATAAATATATTAATTTCCATACCTCCCTTATCTTAAAATTAAAGGTAAATAGCTTAATAAAATATATTAATAGAAACTTTAAAGCTTAATATAAAATTTATTAATATTTAAATAAAGATTAAAGGTTAAAGATTTAAGTATTTTAAGAAAATAAGGGAATTAATAAAGATTATAACTTAAAAAAGTTAATCTTATATATAGATTAAATATTTTTTATAATTATTTATAAAAAAAAAGAATAAGATAATTTAGCTAAATTAAGATAAAAAGATAATTAATCCTTTAAAGAATTTATAATAGATTTTAAAAATACTTTAATAAAAACTAAGGGATATTCTTAAGATAATGATTCTTATATTATATAGCTTTATAAAAAAATATTTAATATCCTTAAAAATAAGCTAATTATTATAACTCTTCCTTAAGATTTTAAAAGATATATATTAATAATCCAATAGGTAGCTTAGAGATTTAAATAAATTAATAAATTTAAAGGGTTAATAAATAAGCTTTATAAGAGGAAAATAATAATAACTTTAAATATAATACCTTTTTATATAATTTCTATTTAATAATTCTTAAAGGTTAAAATAAGTTCTACCCTTAATTAATATAAAGATATAAATATATATATAAATTATATTATAAAAAGTAATATTTAATAAGGAAAAACTGGAAAACTTATATAATTAAATAGAAAAGGTTTATCTCTTAAAAGGAAGCAATAAATTAAATAAGTTATAAAGGAAGAATAAGAAAATTACTTTTAAAATAAGCTATATAAATAATATAGCGCCTTAAGATATTTCTAAAGGTAATATTTATATATAGCCCCTTTAAATCTAAATAAACTTAAAGGGAATTTATTAATTTAAATTTAATCTATATAAATTATTAAGCTAGACTTAATAAATAATTAGGAAGATATAAAATTTAAGCCCTTTAAATAAGAAAAAGAGTAGCTTTAAGATAAAATTAAGTCTTAAAATAAAGAAAGAATATTTATATTAAGATAATCCTTAAGGTAATAAAAATAGAATTTACTTTTATTTATATAATTATTAATAAAATTAATTAAGAAATTATTTTAATAAATAAAGGATATAAATATTTTATTATATTAAATAAAAATATATTTTATTAAATAAATATCTTTATTTAGCTTATTAAGCTAAGGGATATAAAAGAAATAACCCTAAGGGTTATTAAGGTAATAATTAAGAGAATTATAAGATTTAACTTAAAAATAAAAGGCTATAAAAAGCTTATCTATATTTATATAATTTTTAAATTAAAATTCCCTTTAATTTTAAGGAAGCTTTAATTAATAATTAATAAAATATATTTTATACCTTATTAATAAAAAATATAATATAAATAAATAAAGAAATAAGTTTTTTATATTAGCTTATAAAAGAATATTAAAATATATAAAAGAATTAATAAAAGCTATATATATTTCTAAAATTATCTTTATTATTTATATTTAAAGAATTAAGAAAACTTATAAAAAAGCTATTATAAAATTATTAATTTTTATTATTTTTATAATAGATATTAATAAAGTATTATAATTAAAAAGATTAAAAATAGATAAAAAGCTTTATATAAAGATACCTTTAGAATTTTATGATTTATTACCTTTTTTTAAAAAGAAAAAGGTGGATAAATTAAACCTTTATAAATTAAATATAAATTATAAAATTAATTTTAAGAAGGATAATTAAAATAAAAAGGTTTTTATTCTTTTTAAACTTATTTATAAGATATCTTAAGAGGAACTTTTAATATTAAAGAAGATTTTCTATGATTTATTAGAAAAAGGGTTTATTTATATTAATAATAGCAAAGTAAGGGTTTTGGTGATCTTTATATAAAAGCTTAGCGAAGGCTTATAGTTTTATTATAATTATTAAGTATTAAACTTAATAATTAAGATAGATTATTATCCCTTTCCTTTAATTTTAAAAACCTTATAAAACTTTATAAAAGTTATATAATTTATTAAAATAGATATAATATAGGCTTTTTATAAGATTTATATTAAAAAGGGTTATAAATAAAAAATAGCCTTTTAGATAAAATATAAGTTATTTAAATAATTAATTATGCTTTTTAAGCTTTATAAAGCTTTAATAATATTTTAAAGATATATTAATTTAATCTTATAAGATCTTTTAAATAAATATTATTTAACTTATATAGATAATATCTTAATTTATATAAATAATACTTAAGAATATTTTATAAAAAAAATAAAGGAGGTGCTTAATTAAATAGCTTAATATAACTTATATTTAAACTTAAATAAATTAAAGTTTACTTAAAAGAAAATTTATTACTTAAGCTTTATTATTATAATTAATATAGGTATAATATTAAATCTTAATAAAATTAAGGCAATATTAAAATAGGAGGTATTAATATTTATAAAAGGAATTAAGAGTTTTTTAAGATTTATTAATTTTTATTATATATTTATTAAAAATTATTTTATAAAAGCTATATTATTAATTATATTTATTAAAAAGGGAATATTATTTAAATAAGAGAAAGAATATTAAAAGGTATTTAAGGAATTAAAGTTAATATTTTTATAAACTTTAATATTAATATAATAAAATTTAAATAAAAAACCTTCTTAAAAGTAGATTATAATAATGCCTTGAGAAATATCTTATCTTATAAAATTAATAAAAAGCTATAATTAATTACCTTTATTTTTAAAAACTTATATAAGTTAAATAAAACTATTAAATTATTAATAAGGAAATATTAATAATTATAAATTATTTATAATAATAAATAAAATTAAAGAATATAAATAGATTTATAATATGTTTTAATTATAAAACCTTTAAGCAATTTATAATTAAATAATAACTTTTAAAAAGATAAGCTTAATATATAAAGTTTTTTATAAAGTTCCCCTTTAACCTAGTTTATTAATTAGGGTATAATATAATTATATTTAATACTTTTTTATAAAGGGATTAAAATTAAATAGATATAATAAATAAAAATATAAAAATTATATAATTATTATTAACTTCCTCTCTCTCCTATTAATACCTTAGCTTAACTTAAATAGTTAAAGGTATAAATTTAAATAAATTTAAAGTTTTTAAAAATCTAAATTTATAATAATTATAAATAAAACCTATAAAATAAAACTTAAATTATATATTAATCTATTAAGTTATATAATAAAGTAATAAGGAATTTAATTTAAAACTCCAACTTTAAATTTAAATAATTAAATATTATATTAATTTAAATAAATACCTTTAATATTAAGGGTATTTATAAATTCTTAATATATTAATAATAATAAAAGAGTAATATAAAAAGATTAGTTTAGAAAAGTTAAAAGTTAATTTATTATATATAAAAATTATTTAAAAGATATATAACTTTAAGCTAAATAAGCATTTTAATAAAAAAAGGATAATTTTTATAATAAGCTAATATTTTTATTAACCCTTATTATAATAAAGGGTATAATAATTTTTAAGGAATTATAATATATATAGATAAATAAAGATATAAAGGGAGGTATATAAAGCCTTCTTAAAACCACTCCTTATACTTAATTAATATTATAAAAAAATCATTATAGATTTCATTATAAAACTATTAAACTTTAAGAGAATAATATTTAAATATATATTAGCCTTTCAAGGATATTAATATCTATAAATAATTTATAATTACCTTAATAAGGAAATTATATTAAAACCTATAGCTTTAATAAATATAAAAATATATATAAAATACTTTTTATAATATTAAGTATAATATTATAAATGGCTAAGGGTAATTACCTTTAATTATAACTTAAATTAAATAAGCTGATTTTAAAAGCATATATATTAGCTACTTTAAATTAAATAATAGCTTAATATTTTTTATTATTTAAAGATTAATAAGGGTTTAAAAAGGATAAATTAAGAAATTAAGATATATCTTATAACTTTTATAAGCTAAAATTAAGATAATTAAATAAAATAAATATTAATTATATAAATTGCCTTAAATAAGCAGAAAAATATAAATATAAGAATATTAGCCTTCTTTATTATATATAAATATATTAATAACTTAATAATTTTAATCTTTAGGAAGGTTATAATAAAAACTTATATAATAGCCTCTTTAAAAGTTAAAGCCTATAGATTTATAGAAAAATTATAATAAATCTTAAACTTATATTAAGCTATTATAAAAACCATAATTTAATAATAGGAATTTTTAATAAATAAAAAGAGATTTATTATATTATATTTTTAAGTTAAAGATTTAATTTAAATAAATTTAAAAAACTATAAGTTATTATAATTAAAAAAGAAGCTTAATTAAAAATATATAAAATTTAAAATAAAGCATATAATTTCCCCCTTAATAATAAAGATATCTAGCTTTTTAAATAGATAATATATAAAAATCTATATAAAATATTTATAATATATAATAAGCAACTTATTATTAAGATAATTATAACTAAATTCTTAGCCTTTTATAATAATTATTAATAAATAATAAGAGTTTTTTATAAAGAAATTATTATATATAAGGTTTTAAAGGGTAAAAAGGGATATAAGGAAGGAAGGATTTATTAAATAGATAAGATATAAGGATTTTAATTAAATTAACCTAGAAAACCTTAAAGAAATTATAGCTTAAGATAAATTTAAAAGGAAATTTAGGGATTTATGGTTAATAAATAGATTAAAAGGAGATTATATAATATTTAAATAAAAACTAAGGGATATAATAAAAGGTTTTATTTAATAGAGAAAAGGGGGTAAGATTAAATATATATAAAGAAAAGTATAAAGAAGGTAGCTGGATTATATAAATTTTTAATTATTATTAAAGGTAGAATAAAGGGTATATTAAAGGGTATATTAAGGTATATTATAAAGCTAAATAAAAAGAAAGGTAAGATCCCTTTTAAGTTAAATTATATAGATTAGCAAAGAAGTTAAAAGCTAAGAAGATTTTTATAAATTTTAAGAAGAAAATAATAGAGAATAATAAAATAATAAAATAATAAAAATAATAAAAATAATATAAAGGCTATTAATTAAAAAAGGCTTAATATAAAAAAAAGGTAAAAAAGTATAATAAAAGGGGTAGGCCTTAATATTCCCTTAATTATATTATTTATAATTATATTAATTAAGTAAAATCTAAAAAGAAAATATTAAGAACCTAAAAAAAAGGTATAAAAATTATTAATAAAAGAAAAATTAAAATAAAGGTAAAAAAGGGGTAGTTTATAATTATAATAATTTAATTTTAAATTATTAATAATCTAACTAAAATATAAAAATTATTTATATTAATATAAAATTTAATTAAAAAGCTATAAAAATGCTTAAAAAAAGGCTTTAATAAAGTCTTAATTATTAATATAAGGATATTAAATAATAAGATTAATAAAATAAGTTAAGATATAGCTATTAATTTTAAAGGAATTAATATAGAAAATATAATAAATAAGGCGAAATTTAAACTTATATAAGGATAATATTATTCTCTTTATAAATAATTATAATATAATAAATAATATATAACTTCTTAAAGCAAGTATTTTATTTAATATTAATAAATTTTAAATTATTTTATATAAAAATTAAGAAAAAATACTTACTTTATAAATTAAAGAGGTTAAAATTCCCTTAAACTTTAAATACTTTTAATATTTAATAATTAAGAAGAGGATATAATATAAATAATTAAATGATTAATTAAAATCTATATAAAAATATTTAAAAACTTAGAAAAAACTTATATTTCTTAAAATAATAATTCTTATAAGCTTTAAAAACCTTATTATATTTATTTATAATAGATTTATAAATGCAGCTATTAAATAGGTAAGGAAAGTATTTATATTATTCTCCTTATAATTTAATTAGGATTTCAAAGCTTTTCTCTTAGAAATTAAAAACTTACTTAATCTTAATACTTTAATAAATATATAATAATATTAAATATAATAAATAAATAATTAAAAAAAAGGAATATTTAATATTTAATACTTTTTCTTTAAAAATTATATATTAAGATATAGAAATTAAGGAAATCATTAAGAAGGAAGATTTACTTAAGGTTAATATTATAATAAAAAGGAAGAAGGGAAAAAGGGTGGAAATTATAAGAATAAAGGCCTTTTATATTAAGAAAGGCCCCCCCCCCTTTTAATAATACTACCCTAACCCTAATAAGATAAGGGGGGTAGGGGGGTAATGTTATAAGCATAGCTTATATATATATAAATCTAGGGCAGTTAGATAATTTATAAGGTTTCTAAATATTAAATCTTAAAAACCAGTTAATTTAATAAAGCTTTCTTATTTCCTTTTTTTATTAAACTTAACTTAACTATAGTTAATATATTATTTAAATACTTATTAAGATTATTATACTTTATTTATATAAAAAATAAAGTTATTTAATTTATTTAATATTAATTATAGTTTATTATTATATTAAAATATATATTTATTAAGTTATATACTTTATTTTACCTTTTCTTTAATTTAATATAATATATATAAAAATTCTTTATATAATTAAGTAATATATTTAAAATAATTATATAATATTAATTTTTTATAATTTATAATTGCTTATAATAATTAATGAAGATTTATACTTTATTATATAATAAGTTATATAATTTATTAATATAATTCTTATCTTTTTTATATCCTTTTTAAAAGATAGATATTTATTAAAGCTTTATTAATTTATTATAAATAATTTAAGTTAAAAGTAAATTATATAATATATTATTTATATAAATTAAATATATTATAAATATTATATTATATTATTATAAAAGATTATTTACCTTTTATATATATTTTATTTTTAAAGGTATTTATTATATAGCTTATATTTTAATAATAAATATTTATATATTTTATAATATTTTAAATAATAGCATCCTTAAGGGTAGTTAAGATAATTTAATTAATTATTATATATAAAGTATTTATATTTAAGGTAATTAATTCTTTAATATTCTTTTAATATTAATAATTTATATAATTTAAGATATAAAAGGACCTTTTATTTAAAGAATTCCTTTTTTTTAATTATATTTAAAAATATTTATTTAAATATATAATTTATTTAATTAAATTAATATATTATCTATCCTTTAAAGTTATAAATAAAGGAGTTTAATATATTACTTTAACTTAAATTTAGGTTAATAATATTTATAAAGATTTATATAAAATATATATTAATTTAAATCTTAAATAATAGATTTTTAAATTAATATTTTAATTTTAAAAATATAAATTTATTATATTTTATTATATATTTAATATAATTATATTTTTAAAGCTTATCTCTTTATATATTATTTAAGTTATTATTTAATTACTTAAATTCGTTATTATATTTAAAGTAGTTAATTTTAATATATTAAAAATAAATATTATATATAGTTTTTATTATTTTATTTATATAATATCTTCTTTATTATATAATAGCGTATATTATTTCTTTTTAATTATATAATATTTTAATTATAAATATATTTTATAAGTATTTAATATAATAATCTTAATTTATATAAGAAAAAGGTTTTATCTTTTAAGTTTAACTTTTTTCTTAATAAATAAAGGAGTTAAGGTAGTTCCTAAGCTTTTAATATAAATATATAATTTTAATCACCTTTATATTTTATAAATATTTAATAGCTATAATTATAATTATATTAATATTTATTTTATTACTTTTATTAATTTATAATTATATTAAATAATTATTAATTAATATTAAATAATTTTTATTATATAGCGTTTATATATATATATAAGTTAATTTAATTTATATTTATTATTATTCTTTTTAAATTATAAAATATAAAGGGTTATTATATAGCATCCCTTTTAATTATATAAGCTTAATTATCCTCCTTTATTAAGCTACCCTTATATAATTAACCTTAATATTATTTTAATATATATTAAATAATTATAAATAATAAAATTTATAATTTATTTATATTAATATATTTAATAATAATTATATATTTTTAATTATTAAATTAAATTAATTTAACCTTTTTATATTTATTAATATATATAATAATTATTAATATAATTATTATATTTATTATAAAGTTAACTTTATTAAAATTATAAAAATTATTATTAATAATTTTATATTTAATTATTATATTATAAAATAATTTAAAATAATTTATTATAATTTTTAAACTTTTATAAAAGTTTTTTAATAATTATATAAATAATTAAATTTAATTTTTAAATTAAATTATATATTTATAAAATATTAAATTTAATTTTTATTAATTAATTTATTATTTTATAATATTAATAAAAGTTTAATTATATTTTTTATATTAAAAGAATATATTTAAAATCTTTATATATTTTATTTTAATATATATTAAATAAATATTAATTTTTTAATTAAATTAAATATATATTTATTAATATATAATCTTTTATAATATAATTAATTAATTATTTTATTATATAAAATAAAATAAAAATATTAAAAATTTATATAATTTAAGTTATATTTAAAGTTTTTTTTTAATCTTTTTTAATATTTTTAATTATTTAAAATATTAATTTAATTTCTTTTTAAATAAATTAATATAATAATTATTAATATTTAATATATTAAATATTTAAATAAATAAAATAATATAAAATTAATATAAAAATTTAAAATATAATTTATATTAAGAATAAATTTATTTATTAAAATTTTAAATTTTTAAATTAATATTATAATATTAAAATTAATATAAATTAATAAAATTAATAAAAAATATAAATATATAATAAATATAGTTAATTAATAAATTATATTAAAATATATAAAAAAATATAAAAAATATAAAAAAATATAAAGAAATATAAAAAATATAAAAAAATATAAAAAAATATAAAAAAATATAAAAAAATATAAAAAAATATAGTTATTTAACTTTTAATTAAATAATAATATATTTTTAATTAATTTATAATATATTATTTAAATAATTAATTTAAATAATATATATTAAAGTTAATTTTATATAATTAAAATATTTAATTTTAATAAAAAGAATAATTTTTTTATTAAAAGTTATTTATTTTAAATTAATATTAAAATTAATAAAAATTATAAAAATCTATTATTTATTAATATTTATTATTTATTAATAAATTATATTATTAAATATTATTAAATATTATAAGTTTAATATTATTCTTTTTATATTATTTTTTAATATATAATAAAATATTTAAATATAATAATATAAATATTAAAAGTTTTTTTTAAAATAATTAAATTTTTTTTTAAAAATATTTAATTAAATAAAAAATTAATTTATAAAAATATTAAATATAAAGTTAATAATTATTTAAATTTAATTAAAATAAATATAAATATATTATAATAATAACTTTTAATTATTTATTTATAAATTTAATATAATTAATATAAATATATAATTAAATTATTTTATATATATATATAATAATTATATTTAATTTATAATTTTAATAATATTATATATTAAAAAAAGTTTAAATAAGGTGGGTATTTTAATTAAAGCATTATCTTAGCGCCCGTTATGCTGGCAGGCGTTAGGGGCAACTTATAGGTGTGGATCCCCTGGTAATAACCTAACCCTGTATAGGAAGCCGGAAACAAAATATGTCAGCCCGCTCGGGATCGTATTAGAGTCCGACGCCGACTCTTTAATTTGTCAGGATTAATTAGGCCTTGTATCACATTATATTTATTTAACACAAATATATTTCAACCTGTTCAACCTTTTTGTTCCGTCTACTATTACTTTCACACAGATTTACACGCCTGTTGTCATGAATTCAGTTTTAACCATCAACGGGCAATGGCTCATCAACGCCATCGCATTATGCGTAAGTCCTGGGTTCCTGTCCTCTAATACCACTCTTGCCGGGTGTCTCACTAATGACAACCTTCCACGGTATCAGACCGTTTTATATTTCGTCGGACTTTGCACATATCGGGTCTTCTTCCACCCTCTTGCTAAAATTCCAGGGCCCAGATTAGCCGCAATTTCCGAGGTATTTGATCATGTTAAGCTGCACCGTGTCGTTTGTCAGCTGATTCAGACTGGAGATCTATTACATCCGCCATTGGCTCGGCGGTCGCTATCCGTTTGTCATAGGAGACTTACACAAGCAGTATGGTATGATACGCATCGAATGCCCATGTCAAAATATGGAGAGCCCAGCTGACACTACGATTCAGGCCACGTCGTCCGTATTGCGCCTAACGACATCTCTTTCGACAATGTTGAAGCCTGGAAGGAGATATACGGCCACACGAGCGGCGGCAGAAGGACTTTCCCCAAAGCGGCAATATTCTATAACAATCGTGAATACCCAGGCATTGTCGCTGTAATAAATGGGGATGAACACGCACGTCAAAGGAAAAGCTTGTCGAGCGCGTTCAGTGCCAGAGCTTTGCGTGAGCAAGAACCTATCGTGCGCCAGTATGTCGACTCTTTTATTCAGTTGGCTGGCAGTCACGGAAGCCCCAGTGGCCCAGGCTTCAACGTCGTGAAAGGCTTCGATTGGCTCACATTTGATATCATTGGTATGAAACATGACGACTCTGTTACTCGGTGTATTGTACAAGCTTCTAATGCGAATTGAATCTCAGGCGACCTATCATTCGGCGAGTCCTTCGGTGCAGTGGCCGGGGCCAAACAGCATCCCTGGGTCTCAATACTTACAGAGAGCGTTTTCGCCTCCTCCATGGCCGCCATGTCACGACGGATACCCATATTGAAGCTGGCCTTTCCGTTCATCCTCCCGAAGGAGCTACCGCAGATGTTAGCGAGACACAACGAACTCACCAGGGAGAAGACTCTGAAGCGCGTGAAAATGGCCGGGGAAGTCTACAGGCCCGACTTCTTCCAGCAGATACTTTCCAAGGGCGGCGATCAGGTACATTTCGAAGAGCTCGTCCAACAGACCAGCAGCCTCATCATCGCCGGCTCCGAAACCACAGCTACATTTCTCACCTCGGTGACTTTCCACCTGCTCAAGAACAGGCCCTACCTGGACGAGCTGACGCGCGAGGTGCGCACCGCCTTCCAGACGGCCGAAGAAATCAACGCGGCCCGATGCAGCGAGCTCGAGTATCTCAACGCCGTCATCGAAGAGGGTCTCCGCATCTGGCCGCCACTCTCCTACGGTCAGCTGCGCGAGTCACCTGGCGCCGTCGTCAGCGGCGTCTACTTGCCACCGGGGACTGTTTGCTCGGTCGACATATGGTCAGTACATCACAATCCTAAGTACTGGAAAGATCCGGACTCGTTCCGGCCTGAGCGCTGGCTTGGCGATGGGTTTGGAGACGACAAGGGTGCCTTCAACCCGTTCATCCTGGGACCCCGGGCCTGTCTCGGGATCAACCTGGCCTACCTCGAGATGAGAGTTATCCTCGCTTTGCTCGTCTTCACGTACGACTGGGAAATGGCCAATCCGGATCTGGACTTCTGGAAAGACGCCCGGATGACCCTTTTTTGGGTGAAACCTGCCGTTATGGTCCGATTCCACCCGCGAAAAGACTAACAAGGAGTTTGGCCGGAACATCACCAAGGGTGCTGCAGCAGAGGGAGGGTGAATAGATTAGATTAGATAAGCGCACACACCACCCGCCTGCTGCTAAAAGGCGCCGTAGGCGCCTCTGCAGCCGTAGCTAGATTCTTCTTCTATATAACTCTCGAATACTAATACAATTTGCATTCTTTACACCCTCCGTACGCTTTACCAAAGGGGCTCGCACAGTCGCTTTAAAGAATTCAGAGGGGACGTCAGATTGGTCCGAAAACTAACGAGCTATATTAGGGCAGCCCTCTGCTCCACCTGTCACTCGCTGTGCCGCGCATGGGTTAGTGTTTGCGTGTCTGCGGGGACATCTAAAAATTAAGCTTATATGACTGCCTCCCCGTCTAGTGTGTTTAGGCTCTAATTCCTGCATGCCGCCCTTATCTGAGATGGGGCTTTAAATAAGCGCTTATAATGTATTTAACACGGGGCAATCCTATTTTAAACCTATTATTCTTAACAATATATATTTTTTAACATTAAGTGTTTAAATATTTATTATTATAAAAAGGGATTAAATATATATTATTTAAAAAACATATATATATATAGATTAAAAATAAAACTATTTAATAAAATTAATATTAAATTTATATAAAAAAAGACTTTATTAAAGTTATTATATAAAAGATAGCTTAAAGGGCTGTAATATATAATTTATATTATAAGAAAAATAATTTAAAAAATAAGTTTTTTAATAAAATAAAACAGCTATTATTAAATAAATATTTTTATAATATTAAATATTAAAGCATTTTTTAATTTATTTAATTAACTTAATTACACTTTATTATCTTTGCTATACACTATATATACAGCTAATTTTAAATGATTTAAAGAGGAGGGCTATTATTATTAGCTATTTAAATTACGTTGTTTACCTAGCGTGGTAAGCAAGGGTATCATAATCAAATATTCAACTCTGGTAAGCCCCTATGGCCAAGTGGTAAGGCGTCGCACTTGTAATGCGAAGATCGCTCGTTCGAATCGGGCTGGTACGTTTCTCCATTCTTGAAAATGCGACTACAGCCTATTCTAACGGGCGAGTAGGGGGCATAAAATAACGTTTTTTTTTCTTGCAGTTCTTCTTTTCTAGTTCAGGGCAGCTGTTTATATGCTAGTGCAGGCTGCATCTCAGAGACACTAGTGAGTTGGTGTCAACTTGGCTTATTTCAATACAACCACGCCTTCATAGCTTGGAGCACTGCCAACCTCACAACAAGCCACAATTCTACATTAGACACTATACCGTTCTTGATACAGTGCAGGAAAGCACACCGGGCAGGCTGACCACAGCCGGCATTTTATGCTCTGCACGTACAATTCCCACAAGGAACCATATCAACAAATTGAAACAGACTCCTGTCCTGCCTTGGCAGAGCCTTACCTTTCCAGGACTGTGGGCGTTGGAAGAAGGGGTAGATTCCATGAATACGTGGCCAATGTTCTTGGTGGTGTAAGAGCAGGATGAACAAGATACGGGTTGGTCAATGGATTCCAACATGCCGCCGGTAGACTGGCTGCGGATTCTCACGCGTAGGGAAAGTAACGGAATCAAGAAAATGAACCCGAGGAATGCAAGCAAAGATAATATCCAACCCGGTGATGTTCAGCAGGGATCCACAGAGACCCGATCTTTTTTTGTCCATGGCAGCTTTAACACAATCGATATCTTTCCTGCGACCTACAAGCAAGACGTAAGAAGTCTTTCCTCATTAACGTTAGAAGCTGATTGATCTCCCTTCAGATTCCCGCAGCAGTCGCCTGGACCTGTGACTGAGCTGGAATGGGCGGTTGTTGCTTTGGAATTTGTCGCGTTGGCATTGTGATGCTAGAATTATTCATGAGGCCCCGAAAACAGAACCCTAATCAAAAATGCCTTTCCGTCTCAACATTGGAATCAAGTGCGCTCTCATCCCAAAAGCCAAGCGGCAACTCGATAACTTTATGCACGTAATTAGTCTATTATAATATTGCATATCAACTCGCAAAGGGCGAACTACCAACAGCAGCAATTATGTGGTTCATTCAGCCAACCATTATATGTAAAAATGGTTTCATTGCGGTAAATTTTCCTTTGGCAGATACACAACCTCCGGTGGGACACACTTTTATGGGATAATCTGCAATGAGAGAACTTCATATGGGATAACCTTTTGAACTCTTATGGGAGAACCTGTTAAACTTCGTATGGGATAGCCTTCTATTTGTTATCCTCCTATGGGGTGCCCTTTTATAGGATAATCTCCTGTAGGATAATCTTCTGTGGTAATTTCCTGTGGGATAATCTCTTATGGGGTAATCTTATATAGGGGTAATCTCTTATAGGAAAATCTCCTATATAACAAGGCCGTGAGTAAGATTACCTGTTGCAGGCACCGCAGGGTGTATAGTGAATGGCTTAATTGAATGGGTTTACCCAGTGACTGGCGTTGCAGGGGCTCCTTTTTAAAGAGACAGCTGCCACCGATTCTGCTAAGCAACCTACTTCTTCGACTGCTCTTCCTGTGATGGTACGGTGCTTATATACTGCTATAATGTTTTCAATTACGATTGGAAATTACTAGTCTTTTGGACGAGCGGTATTTATTTGCTAGCAGTAATAGATTCGTCTCACCTCTTACAATGTAAACCACAAGTTACACCCTCAGGCTGTCTCTTACATTACCCTTTAGACTGGCTCTGGAGTCAAACCGCCTGTGGTGTCCATGGACGGCTTTAGGGCTTACAATTCTAATTTTCAAGTGATTTTACTCGGGGTTTCTTGACTGAGCTTTCTTTACTAGAACTGGTAAGGAGCCCTGAGGAACCGATCCACAATTTATCAGCCCGACTGGGAAACTATAAGCTTAATGAAGCTTGTGAATTTGTTATACGGTTATTACACAGTTATTACACGGTTATTATACGGTTATTACATGGTTATTACATGGTTATTACATGGTTATTACATGATTATTACATAGGTAATTTGCACGCGGTTGTGATATAAACCGATCTATTCTCTGTTATTGTTTCCAGTTTATCTACAGTCGATGAGAACCGCATGCGTCGGCAGGCTTACCTACAGGGGAAGGGGGCCAATACTGTGTTTGACGACAAGGAGCAGATGGTCAAGCCCCGCGGGCCACCACGAGGAAACTGTGATCTGTGCTACTCCCTTATGAGCGTAAGTTGACTCCTTATTCCACAAATTCGGTGATAGTGAAGAGTTAACGAAGGGTCCTACTCGTAAACAGACGGATTCTTGCGAGTACAATGCAGATACCCTCAGCTGCTGGCGATGCCGGTCATTCAATCGGCCCTGTACTTGGACCACCAAAGCTGATGGGCCTGACACAACTTACACGTCGGGCTTGAGCAAGTCCACCATCGACTTGTTGGCATCCGGGGGTCCGTTGGAGGGGCTCGGAATACCAGTCGTGTTCCATCGCGCGGCAAAGATGGCGAAAGATCCACAGGAAATGGTGTGGACAATAGATCCCCCTTTCGCCGTGGGCATCGAATCCGATGTCGCTGAGGAGCAGAGGGATGCCCCCTTACCGAACATGGATAATGTCGAGGGGAGTGACGACGATGAGTAGGCTGGCTGCTTGTGGCAAGTTGTGCATGATCAAGCACCGGGTGGAGGGGGGGGGGAAAGGTCGGCGGCGGAAGGGGTTGAGTTCTGGTATTTGGAGATGACTGACAAACGTTAGGACGTTGCTTTATTGAACGCTGAATTATTACATTACTCGGGTGAGAGACCAATTCAAAAGATGATCTCCAAACACACAAGCTGATCAAGTCATGAGCATGCAGTCTGCAATTCGTGTGACTAGTAGTGCTCCTTAAGCACATTATGATCCATGATGGTCGTTAGCAAGGGCCCCAACTCCAGGAATAATCACCGAAAGCTTCTGGGACATTCAAAGAACCAGCGAAGTCCTCGTTTGACACAGCAGTCTCGCAGTCTCCACCAAATAATTTAGCAAGCCCGCAGTTCCGATCATCGCCCGCGACGACGGAGCGCAACGCCGGATGCCTGGGGACGAGTTCCTGGTGACGTCGTGCTGTTGGCTTACATGCAATTCATGTTGAAGTCCATAACGTGTTATGGGCCTCTGGGCATGGAATTTGCATGACTTGTATTTGCGGCTCAGTAGGCCCAAAGGGGGTCATCGGAGACGCTCATTACCCCGAGTCTGATACGACGCCGGACAGGACGAAGACATTTCTTGATTTATGAGCGATCACAACAATACGGTGAAAGCGACGGACGGAGACCAGCCGGTCTTACCAAAAACCATCAGAAAACCGGGATCCAGTGCCCGTCACAGACTCGGCGCATCCGGTCACCGCGCGTTAATGCCATGGCATGCAAGCGTATCGACGAATTGATCTGGGACAGCTCTACGGGTAGACTACATTGGCTTTTAGACTGCGGTCATATTCAGCCCTGAAGATGATGCAGTCGAGCTTATAAATTTATCAGTTTGCTGTGTAATTCCCCTACCAAATAAGGTGCGGCCGTATGCCGGAGAAGCGAGTTCCACCAAGAGACAGCTAGTGTCCGCCCGGGTAAGTGGGCGAGTGGGTCGGTGCTCGGGGTGAATTAGATGTCCGGCAGGGCGCTGAATCTGATTTTAAACCCCACCCAGGCATATATGAGCATTCGGGGGTTCGGAATTCTCTGGCGAAGCATTGTTGCAAGATACCTTGGACGCTGAGTGCACCCGATTGCCTCGTCTGCCTAGTTGCTAGACCCAGACGAGGTCCAGTTCGGAATCGAAATCCCCCCGTAGCGACCAGCTGGGCAGACCGCCGTCCGCTGGTGTTTGTTCGGGCTTGTGGTGGTGGCTCTCCACCACAGCCTATCACTGTGCATTCATTACCGAGTTTGTCTCACGGATTGACAATTAAATCGCTGCTTGGCTCCATATCGGAACGCCAAGGATCACGTTGTTGGGCATTGGACCACCGCTTCACCACGTTGGCTTCGAGAAAAAAAACATTGATATCAATCGAATCTAAATTTTACGTAGACCGAAAATATATTTTAAATAAAACTATTCACAGGCGGTCTGCCGATCAATCCAACATCAAGTGTCTATAGCTGCGATGGTTCGCGGACGAGTGGGTCCTGTGTGAAAGGCGGGGAGCCCTTGACCCACGGGGCAATACGTCAGGTCCACGGAGCATCGCCCTTGGCTTGGAGTCCGAGCATCTTCGGCCATGGTGAAAAGCATTAAGCATGAATCAAGACTCTGGACCCCGCAATGCTACATAGGGTTGCTTGCAGTCGTATATATAGACAAGGAAATTCATGTCCTCAACTCCGTTCTATTTTTCAAAAAACGCCTACCGAGGTGACAAAACACCAGTCTGTATCGCCATTGGCAACAGCCACAAACACCCACCACCATGCTTGAGAAATTACCGTTAGCCGGCTGGCCAGTCGTGGCAGGCTTGGCTTTCGTCGTTCTCCTCGCGTCCCGTCTCTTCGCCAGGGGCCCCAGCGCACCTGGCCCGTTTCTCGCACGTTTCACCGACCTGTGGTTGGCATACAGGCAGAGGGTAGGGAAGTTCCAGGTCGAGAATGTCGAGCTTCACAAGAAATATGGTGCGTAACATGTTTGACTTGATATTTTTCACAATTGTGTGCGGCCACTGACAGCATAACCGAACAGGAAAAATCGTCCGCTTGGGTCCGAATTACTACAGCATCGACGACCCCGCCGCCGTAAAGACCATCTACGGCCACGGCACACAATATCAGAAGTCCGAGTGGTATGAGATCTGGAACGCGCGGCCAGACGTTGGTCGTACAAACCTGTTCGCATTGAGAGACATCAATCAGCACGCCACCACGCGTCGACACTACGCGAATGTGTACACAATGTCAAGTCTCGTCAGCTATGAGCCATATGTGAACAACTGCATCGACATCTTCACCAACAGACTGCGAATGTGCGGGAAGTCGGGGGAGACGATTGACCTTTCACAATGGTTCCAGTACTATGCTTTTGATGTCATTGGCGAGATCACGGTAAGGTCCAAAACGTAAAGAGCCTGACGTCTGGAAGCAAGCCCCGGCTGTGATTGGACCTGAACAGAAGCTGACCTCAACCCACTGATAGTACTCCAAACGTTTTGGTTTCCTGGAAAAGGGCGTGGACATCTTTGGCCTGATCAAGACGATCAGCGGCATCCTCGACGTCAGCCACGCAGCCGGCTTCTTCCGCCCCCTAATCGCCCTCACGAGGTTCATCGCGGCCCGGAACAACACCGAGGGCATCGGAAAGCTCGCGACGTTCACCATGGACCGCATCGAGCAGTCCAAGAAGGAGAGCATCAACGGCTACGACGACCCGGAGCGCCAGGCCGTCACGCAGCCCGACTTCGCCTCGAAGCTCCTCGCCCAGTCCGAGGCCGCCCAGCGCGGCGAGAA
The DNA here is from genome assembly GCA_039880775.1 of Diaporthe vaccinii. NCBI lineage: Eukaryota > Fungi > Ascomycota > Sordariomycetes > Diaporthales > Diaporthaceae > Diaporthe > Diaporthe vaccinii. The sequence continues at coordinate 1,733,592 of JBCEDN010000009.1, forward strand.
GAGCCTGGACGACATCACGCCCATCCAGCTCGTCATGGGCGGGTGCACGGGGAACGTCTTTGCTGGCAGTGATACCACCTCTATCTCCCTCAATGCCACCTACTACAACATCATCAAGAACCCTAGGGTGCAGGCCAAGCTGCGCGCCGAGCTGGACGAGGCCCACGCCCGCGGCGCCCTGAGCGACCCGCCCAGCTTCGCCGAGACCCAGGCCCTTCCGTACCTGCAGGCCGTCCTGAAGGAGGCGCTCCGGATGCACCCCGCCGTCGGCCTCTGCCTGTGGAGGGTTGTCCCGGCCGGAGGCGCGACGCTCGCCGGGCAGTACTTCCCCGCCGGCACCAACGTCGGGGTCAACTGCTGGGTGGCCCACCGCAACAAGGACGTCTGGGGTGAGGACGCCGAGGAGTTCCGCCCCGAGAGGTGGCTCGACTCCTCTGAGGAGAAGCTCAAGGGTATGAACGCCATGTACATGCCGTTTGGGCTGGGAAGCAGGACCTGCATTGGCAAGAACATCAGCTTGTTGGAGATCTCCAAGGTGATCCCGCACCTGGTGAGGAAGTTTGATGCCACTCTGATCGACCCGCTGAGCAAGATGCCCGAGCTGCCTTCTAAGTGTGCTTGGTTCGTGGGTATCAAGGACTTTAGGGTGAACGTAAAGCCCAGGGTTGAGTAGTGGGAGGGAGGGTTTCCATTGGAGGGCATTGGATCTCGTTGACTGCGTTCCATGATTCCATGAAATCAGCACAGTTACGCTGCAGCTGCATAGCTTTCCGTGCACATGTGTAATCACTACATTGCATGTATACAAGCTTTTCTCTTATGGCTCTATCCATTCAAATTTTGCTGATACTCCATTATATTATTGATATCTGCGAAACGAACAAAAGCTTCTCGCGAGACTGGCACGGCGCTGGGCTTCCATTGGCCGGACCCCGAAGTAGCTGTCGGGAACCAGAGAATACTCTGCCAACGAATGGCCTTCCGCCCGTTGAAGTCGTGTACGACACCAAGCGACGTTCCGTCTCCAGTGTGATAATCGCAAGACGCATCATGGTCCCCCGTGTCCTAGTTTCTGTGATTGGATCGATGGCTCGAAATGTCTATGCCCCCGAGACCCTAATGGCAGCATCATAAATATCCGTAGTCGAACTCGTAAACATGAGCTTCGGCACGGGACCCTGCACCTCCGCGACTACGGCATTGACGATGTCCTCGAAGAGCGCCGTGTACTCGATATCGCCGCGGAGGCCAAACCCGATGGACACGCCTTCCCATTTCGAGCCTCTGAACAGCTCCCTGACTGCCGGCAGTGCCGCGCCGGTGTCCTTGCTGTCGGCGAAGTACAGCGTGAACTCGAACCCCGCCTCCCGCAGTCTCGCGAGCTCCTGGTCGACTTCCTGCTTGACGCGCTCGGGGCTGTAGGACGGGTCTTGAGAGGAGCTTTCCTTGAGGATGCCTATGCCGAGGATCTTCCTCCTGGGTGCGGTGGCCATGTTTGCTGCTTGTGTGAGAGCTTGGGCGGGAGCTTGAGTCAAAGGCCGTGAATTGTGCAGATTTAGCGTTGTGACTAAAGCGCGGTACTTTGAAGTTGGGGTTTCCGGATTCTCTGACAGCGAATGGCCACAGGCGGGTGAGTGTCATTTATTATTTGTTCCAAAAAGTGATCGAAATACCATCTGTGGATATGTGGATGTTGTGTAAGCATAACCACGCTTACAGATCACCAGATAATACGTGTACCATATTCTGCATTCGGCACGCGATGGTGAGGGCGAGCGCGAGATGCCAAGGCAGTAGGCTGAACCGGCACCCTACTAGTCCTCGGAGATCGTGCGGTCATAAGATGCACACATCGTGTCTCTGATAGGCAAGAACTCACATTATTTTGATGTCTCGCGGCCAAAAAGTGCTCTTCAGCTGCACTGGGTAGCTAAGCCATCAGCAGTGAGATGTGTCATATGACCTCACCCTTGTTGGCGCTGCGCCTTTGAAATAGTTGTTCATCGTGTGATATACATCAGAGGACGACTTGATTTTGACCGCGGTACATGTAAATTTCGGGGATACCTAAGCTGACAGGATGGGTGTACACATAAACAAACTTGTACCACAGAGTAGGAGGCAGGTAGGTGGTGAGGTGCACTAAGATAGGCGTGTCTACCTGGCTGACTGTCGAAAGTGAGAAGTGACATAGCTCATGTTGGAGCGATGGATCTCTTGAGACGATTTGTTGTTACACTGGGGTGGGTCTGCTGTGACACTCGCTTGCTGCTGTGACAGATCTATACGTACAAATCATCTCACCGGGATGTACGTCACTCGCATAAGAGCTTGTGTGTTGGGACTGGTTCTGTGAAATTACCGTGGACTAGGTAACGAATGCCACCTAATAGTCCTTGATCTTCAGCACAGCCTTGCCGAAGTTCTTGCCCTCAAGCAAACCGAGGAAGCCCTCGGCGGCGTTGTCGATGCCCTCTGTGACATGCAGCTTGGCCTTGAAGCTGCCATCTGCGATCCACGCCTGCACCTTCTCCTGGTGCTCCTGGCCGTAAGCCGGCCCGAAATCTGGGTCGCTGACGATGAACCCCTGCATCGTTATCCTCTTTGAAACGACGTACATCAGGTTTCTGACCCCATATCGTTCGGAAGCATCCTTGACGTTGTACTGAGAGATCTGCATCATCTCGTTAGTACATTTATTGCCTCGATCCGGCAATGTTATCAAGTGGCGCAAGAAGAAGCAACACTTACCATTCCGCATGCGACAATCCTGCCATTTGTGTTCATGGCCTCAAGTGCTCCTTCCAAGACCTCACCACCAACGTTCTCATAGTAGATGTCGATACCATTAGGCGCCAACCGCTTCAGCGCATCGTGGGTCGACTCCTTCTTGTAGTTCGTGGCGGCGTCGAAACCAAGCTCCTTGGTGATGTAGTCCAGCTTCTCATCCGAGCCAACGCTGCCGATGACGCTGAGACCCTCGTGCTTGGCGAGCTGGCCCACGATCTGGCCCACGGCGCCGGCAGCGCTGCTGATGAAAATGGTCTCGCCCTTCTTGGGCTGGCCGATCTTGTACAGGGAAGAATAGGCCGTGAGGCCCGGCATGCCCAACTGGCCGACGAAGAGCGCGAGGTCGAAGTTGTGGGGGTTGTGGATCTTGAACACGCCCTTCCCGGCGATGACCTCCTTGGAGGCGTAGGCGTACTCGGCGATGTCGACAAAGGCCGAGACCAGGTCGCCCTCCTTGAAGTCCGGGCTGTCGGACTTGAGGACCTTGGCGATGCAGGAGCTGTTGACGGGCCCGCCCAGCTCGTAGGCTGGCGAGTACGACTTGACGCTTGCGTCCCTCATGCGGCCCCGCATGTAGGGGTCGAAGCTGGTGACGAAGTTCTGGAGGACCAGGCCGCCTTCGGGGACGGCATCCAAGTCAATGGGCCTATCCTCTATGACGAGGTCCTGTCCGGGCACGGGGAAGCCCTTGGGGACCTTCTTGAAGACGAAGGTCTTGTTGGGAGTAGGCATGCTTGCGATTCTGGGATGTGAGGCCTGGGCTGAAGGTAGGCGGTCTCAGGGGAAGTTCCTAGGTGTGGCCCTGTTATGATTTGAAAGATCGAATGTGAAGACAGCCTATCCTCTAGAAGCGTGCAAGATTTGTCTACCGAAGCGTTGCTCTAGAGTTTGGGCTTCCGAGTCAGGGGCGCCTGATGCTGTTATATCGTGCTCACGGTGACGTTCTGATGAATAATCCATGCCGATTGATCATAAACTCGACCTTGTCCCCACGGCCACGACCCGAAGAAAAGTTCCCACTGGGCAGATGCCGTGCAACCTCAGAGCTAGGCGCTATGCCAGGGTGGTCGAGTTCCGCAGTGGAAAGCTGTGCCGAGGCATAAGGACTGGTGACCAGGTAGCTTTAGTCATCGCCAGTCTCGCCGATCGCCGACGAGCCTCGGCGAGTGGGGCTGTTTAGGTGGGATCGCATCGCAAAATGTTGTTGAGAAACGATTAGAATGAGCTAGAATGCGGGCTTTGGAAAGGAACAGGAGAGTTAGACCATATCGCTAGGTAGACTTCTCCCACCACTTTTGTACTGATATGTCGAGTTGTTCAAATGTTGGTCTTGGCTCATGGCAGTTTCGTATCCCTCGCTTACTTACTGACGTTGCCGCTATCATCCAAACATCGAGACCCGGCTGACCAAATGGCGACATCCCTCCCGAGCCAGCAATGCTGACACCACGACCAGATGGCATTTTCGCAAGACATCTTGCATGATTTATGGCCCGAGAGTTCTCCTTTACTCGTGCAAGCAATCAATGCTGAATGGCCCACCGTACAGGGCGGTCCCTTCTGCCTGCCTATGGTGTAGGTAGGTAGCTTCTCGTTCGGGCCACGACGGATCCCTCCTCCTGCCTCCGACTTTGAGGCATATTACATGACAGAAGGCACAGCTCAAACTGGCGTGATCAGGCCGGGTATTATTGCGACCTATGCGTTGTCGGGATAAACGTGCATTATCTTGCCTTGGAACTTGGTGGTGTTCCAAGATGGATTTGACAACCTCTGGCCGGCGTCGGCCGCCGCTCATCTGGGCGACGTGTGATCCAGCCATCGAGACCCCGCTCGCCTGGTCCCCAGAGCAGCCAGGCTCCATTCTTGCATACCTCGAGTGCTAAATTCACATTCTTTGGAAGGGTCTGAGATAGGGCCGGAAATCTTCCAGGGACACTGCAAGACCGTCTTCTTAAACATTCCTCCAGCTGACGTGTGTCTCGTGGCCAGCCTGGACGCCACGTGCACGCATCTAGGCAGGCCGTGGGGGCTCCGTCAAGCCAACGGAGACAAGATCGTCGACAAGACTCTTTGAGTTCACGGCGCTGTTTTAGGAAAAGCATTCATATAGCAGCATCTCTCAGAATGCACCCCAGGAAATCAATTGGGCAAATTTGCCTCGAAGGTTTTCCTCCAAGCTCAACGGCAAGAACGGGCACAACAGATGATGCAAGCGGGACGCCGGCCGGGGGAGCTGTGGTTACACTAGGGCCAAGTTAGTGGCCGCCGGCCGGCCGGATCGCCCAGAGCTTAAGGCGGGCCCAGGTCATCATGCAGCTAAATCGGCGTCTTGTCCGCCCGGTCCGCCGGGCCACAAGGACCTGTCGGGTCCTGGCCAAGAATCAAACACCGCACCGGAGCAACTTCATCCACAACACAATCCACGAGTATCCAAGTATCATATGCTCTCGTTAGTGAGGCAGCTGTCCACCAGAGCTGACACATCCGGCCATCCAAGATGGCTTCGGACGCGATCAAGACCCTATCGAGCGTCATCGGGTGGACGTACATGCTGTGCTGGACCGCTTCATTCTACCCCCAGTTCCTTCTCAACATCCGCCGCAAGACCACAGTCGGCTTCTCCATCGACTTCGCCCTTCTCAACATCCTGGGCATGACCTCCTACGCCATTCACAACCTCGCCTTGTACTTCTCCCCCGTCGTGAGGGCGCAGTACGCGCATCGTTATCCTCGCAATCCCACGCCGACGGTGCAGCCCAACGATATCGCCTACGCCGTCCACGGCGCCGTCATCACTGTCCTTATCTACTCTCAGTTCTACCCAAGGCTCTGGCGCTTCGCTCGGATCAAGGATCTGAGGTGCAGCCACTGGACCCTGGGTTTCTTCTGGGGCTGCATCGCTGTCATCCTGCTCGGCGCCTTCGTCGTCGGCCTGCAGCCAACATCGTTCCGATGGGAGTGGCTGGACGTGGTGAGTGAACTGATGATGCCGGCCTGGCCTGGTCTGGTTTCATACCCGCGGATATGTCACCTTCTTACTCTCACAGATCTACCTCATGGGCAACGTGAAGGCCTTCCTCACCGTGGTCAAATACGCACCGCAGATATGGCTCAACATCCGTCGCAAGTCGACACGGGGCCTGAGCATCTCCCAGTTCTCGCTGGACCTCACAGGGGCCGTCCTGTCGCTCGTCCAGCTGTTCATAGACGCGGCCCAGGGTGGCGACTGGTCCGCGGTCCTGGCGAACCCTGCCAAGTTCGCCCTGGGCAACGTCACCGTCTTCTTCGACCTGGTCGCCTTTTTCCAGCATTACTACCTCTACCGCGGCGCCGTGGACGATGCACTGCCTGCTGACAAAGTAGATACCGAAACGGAACCGCTCTTGCCTAGCCATGCCCGTAGGACCACGCCTCAGACACCATGAGCCGTTATGCCGCCCTCGGCATGCACAAAGACAAAGAAACAAAACAGCTGCACATGTCGGCATATCGATTCGCTCGGACTACGGAGCAAGCATAACGTCGTTTCAAATCCCGGACGTTGTGGTCGCGTCTAAAGGGAACGGCTTGATTCAGGGATACAGAGACAGTCCTCGCGTCGATCATTGCAGAGTTCGGTCGTGGTACAGAACCCAGTGAGGTGCAGATGTCTGAGAGCTACGGCCTGGAAGTCATCAACCTGGAAGAGCTCATTGGAGCGCCGCTTCAAGGTGCACATTATCGTGATGCGCTTCTCTGTCTGCCTGTGTTGTTCGGAGCAAACATATACATCACTGCATCATTATTAAATGCTCGCCGGTCATTGAACCGAAAGGAGACGGCTGGGTCTCTATGCGGCGCAGGAACTGCTATCCTTGTGTTCGGATCTTAGAATCGAGTACACCAAATCAGCCGGGCCACGGCTATTTTTTTTAATGCTTCAGCTGGATCTGCACGCTTTCAATGCTACCCAGCAGCACGGAGCACAAGTGTCTCTACTGGTGTCGGACCCGAAAGCATGAGCAGAACGAAGCAGCCCCCCGGACCTGCCGCCGTGACGTTTCACGTAAACTTTGAAGTTGTAGGTTCCCGGCCCCGTAACCCCTTCCCTGCAATATTTCAAGATACTGCCAGTGAAATAAAGCCCGACCAACACAATCGGCTTTGAAACAAAGAAAACACGCACATGTACTGTCTAAATGACAGTTGGAACGAAGCCCTTCCCTTCAACAACACAGGAGACTCACCTGAGAATTCATTCTTGCTACTTCTGATGTTTACTTACCAATGAAATTTCCATGAACTCTTCAACCCCAAACTTCTGAGACAAACAGACAACGCAGGAGCGTATAGAAGCGCATAAAACTTTGTTTAGTATAGTCGACTTCGATCAACCACCCCTACAGGCTGAGATAACCTACCATGCCTTCTCGAAGTGCGAAAACCAAAGTTTTGCGTCCCCAGCACGTCACTTTCAGCGACCTGCGCTTCAACACATCTGGTGTTCAGAAAGGGCCATCACCCCGGTGGACAGGAACGCACCAAAATGTCTCGCCTTCCCGTGAGTACACGATGGCATCACTATAATGAGGGTCGGATAGCTGGGGCAGATCAGCTGCGTCCTCGACGAAGCTGACCCGGAGGAGCCCGGCCGGCACACTGCCGTTCCGCCAGCTGGGAATGGCACGCTGGTTCTCCAGGTAGTCCCACATTAGCTGCATAGATGCCTCGATAAGGTTCTCCCATTCCTGGGGACCCTCTCCCGGCAGGTAGCCCACGCCGTGGACCACCTCAGACACGAAGCGCAGGCCGACGTCGACGTATTCTTCGGCAGCGGAGCCGGTGCATTCGAAGCAATCCTCGGGGAAACGGTGCTCGAAGCCTGGCTGCAATTCCGGCATGGTGAGCGGCACCAAGGAGGCGTCCTCGCCGGTAGCTATTGGTAAGCGCTGTGGGGGAATGGTGTGCAGGCAGCCGAACAGCAAGTTCGCCCTACACATGGGGCAGCTCTTGTGACCTGGGACCAGCTCCTCTTGAGCAGCAATGTGCCCGTTGATGCATTCAAGACACATGATGTGGGCGCAGGGGAGGACCCCACCAACCTTTTGAGAGCCTTGAGCAAGTTTCCAAGGACAAGGCTCTAGGATGGGGACACCGCGAATAGCAATGGGATACATGCAGACCGGGCAATAGCACATAGGTTGCGGGCGTCCAGCTGGGTTTTCCAGATAGCTCTTCACTGTTGTCCACAGGTTAGTATCTTCTTCTTCGGCGCTGTAGCGGCTCTTCTTGACAGGTCTGTCGGCGTCCAGCCCGCTGATATCAGAATGCTTTCGCTTCCTAGATTCGACAGGCCGGGACGGTGTTGCCCGCGGGGAAGACATTTTCGAATGTTATATGGGACTATGCCTGATAGCCACGTCGGATCCAAAAGAAAGAAAGAGAAAAGGGTGTGAGACTCCCGACCTGAACAAGTTGCCGAGTGGTTAGTTGGTTCAACCCTCATGACCTTCCACTCAGGCTCTCTTCCACATAAATAGATATTCTCAGACTGCTGGCAACAATGCCTCCGGTCTAGCATCAGCACAGACTTCAGGAACACAGGACAAGAGGACGGTTCGTCCAACAATGCATGTTTTGCTTGGGTACAATCTAGACCATGCATCGATTGTCAAAAAGGACGGGCCGAGCACAATGCTACATGGGCCGCACACCTTGCATGAGAATGGCATTGTGACTTCTTAAATTCCGAAGTACTTTCGTAGACCCAAATATAGCACACTCTTTATGCGATCACAAGGTGAACGAGAAAACCCGTATGGTTCTTGTTGAGTACGTTATGTACCAACAGACGGCAACTGATTGAGCATTGTACTCCTCCCCAAACCATAGCATATCTGTGAAGGGCGCAGTCGTCCGAAGCCTTCAGACCGACCTGTCGGGAGGACTTGGGAGGACTTTTGGGGAGAGAAATCAGATCTTGGTAGCCGGAGTCTGGATCGGGTCTGTACAAAATATGTGCACTTGATTTCAGCGCCGTCCATTTCCATGACCGCTCCTCAATTACTGATATCAAGTGACGTTGGGCATATCCACGGGGAGAGGATCTTGGCGGCAATGTGCTATTCGTCTAGAATAGTCAGTGAACGGAAAATTTAATACGCCAGACCGAACTCAAAGCTTAAATGCTGATTGGCTAAGCAGCGTTGCATTGCTAAGTAATTAAACTATTAAATTAAGCTTAAAAATTAATAGCTAATTAATTAAGTAATATAATTATATAATATTGCTATTATTTAATTAAGCTTATAAAATTTAAAAGTTAATTAATTAATATTTCTATTTATTTAATTAATTTAAGCTTTTATTATTAAGTTTATTAATATTATTATAATAATAAATATAAATACCTTAGATATTATATCTTTTAACTTCTTTTTAACCCCTTAATATTAATACTTTTATAATTCTTATATAACGCTTTAATAAAAGATATATTATATATATTATTATAATTATAAATATATATTTTTTATTAATATTATTTTTATATTAAAGTTTTTATTATAAAGTAATATATTATAAAATTAAGTTTATTTTTTAAAATATAAGTTAATTTAAATAATATAATATAATTTAAATATTTTTATTTAATTTAAATAATATAATTTTATTTTAATAAATTAAGTTTAAATAAAAAAGTTAAGATATTAAAATTTAAATAACTTATATATTAAGTATTATTAATTATTAAATATATATTTCCGGTATATATATTTATATAAAAGTATAAATAAAAAGTTATTATTTATAAAATTTAAATTAAGGATTATATTAAATATTACCTTTAAATATAAAGTAATATATATTAATTATATAATTATTATAAGATATAACGGGTAATTTAAATATATTATAATAGAAATCCCTTGCGATTAATAAAGTATAAAATAAAAATAAATATGTAATTTATTAAATATATAGGTTATTTACTATTAATTTATAAAACCCTTTAATAAAATCCTTTATTTAAAATTAAGGAAGGTTTATATATAATTATATTAATATTTATATAATAGCAATAATATAATAATAATTCATTATTTATATATTTTTTAACTCCTTTTTTATTTATATTAAAATAAAGAGTTAAATAAAATTATTTTTATTTATTTATTTATAAGTTTTAATATATAATTATATAAAAATAATAGCCTTTATAATATTTATTATTATATATAAGTTAATCCTTTATTATATTTATATACTTATATATATATTCCCTTATTATATATTTAATAAGCTATAAAGTATAATTTAATATTAATATTATTATAAATTCTTAAACCACTTAACAAATAATCTAGGCTATTATCCTTAAGGTATAATAAGCTTTCCCCTTTAATTAGCCCCTTAATAATATTAAGGTTAAATAAATATAAAACTTCTTAATTATTTATTTTTTAATAATTAACTTATCTTATTAAATAAATATTTAAAGTTTTTTTAATTATATTAAGAAATTTTATTATTATTATAATTTAAATCTTTAATATTATTAAAATATATCTTTAACTTTAATTTATAAATAAATTATATTATTAATTTAATTTAAATAAATTAAGGGTATAATATCTTTATATATTATTATATTAATTATATATATAATTAAAAGTTTATTAATTATTAATAAATTATTAAATTGGTTTTTATTTTAATAAATCTCGTTTAAGCGGTATATTCTTTTAATAGCTAATTAGCTATTTTACTTATAGCTGCCCTTATTATATTTATTTTAATTCTAGCTTTTATGCCTTTAATATTAACTCTTTTTATAACTAACTATACCCTTTTTACCCTCCTTTAAATAAAGAAAGTCCTTCAAAGATATTTAAAGGAAGTTAATAATAAAGAGATTATTTAAATATATAGGTTTTTAATATATATTTTTATTATATATAATAAGGTAGAGGAATATAAATATTAAGGTAAATTTATATTAAAAAATCTTTTTAATAATAATTAAAATAAAGGATATAAATATTATAGCTTAAGATAATAATTAGCTTATATAGAATTTCTTTATAAATAATATTCTGCCTTATACTTTATTGTTTATTATAATTATAGCCCTTATTTTATTATTTATAAATATAAGTTTAAATATTTTAAAAGAAAAGGGAAAATTAAAAGGCAGACCCTTAAATATATAATTTAAGAATGAAATAAAAGAGTTTTTATAAGAATATATTTAATAATTATATTAAGCTATAATCCTGCTTATAATCCCGCTTAAATTTTAACCACTTTATTTCCATTTTAAGAGCTTATAAGGCTATTAATTTTATATATTTCTTAATAAGGGGCCTTTATTAAGTATTAATTTAGTTAAATATAAGCCTTATTTTTTAATTTAAGGTTATTTAAATTTTAATTAATAAGATTATATTAATAATTAAAGTTATCCCTTTAAATATAATTAAATTAATATCCTATTAATTATATCTTTATAAATATATTACAACTAAATTTAATATATAATTTTTAACAAGGGATATTTAAAAAGGATAAAATATAATGTTTTAAAATTAATATTTTACGTTATATTTATTCTTTATAATTAAAGATATATAATTAAGTTACTTAAATGGGATATAACGTTTACTTAAATATATATAATTATTATAATATTTAACTTATTAAATATATAAAGATTACTTAAAGTTATTATAAAGAGTTAATAATAAAAATTTATATTTAAATATATATAGGTTAATAAATTCCTTACTTAATTTAAATAAGGAGTTTATTAATTTTAATATTTAAATAATAAATTTATTAATTTTAATAAATAGTTAAGTTATTTAAAATAGCCCTTTATATATAAATAAGTTGCTCTTTTTAAAATATAATAAATATTTAAATAATATAATAATAATATATTTTATATAATTTAACTTTTCATTTATATATTTTATATATATTAATTCCCTTAGAATTATTAAGGGGATTATTAAGATATAAGGAATCTTAGGTTTAATCCTTAATTTAAGCGATTTTTTTTTACGCCTTTTCCTTTATTTTATTAAATATTAATATATATAATTAAAATACTTTATAATTAATTTTCTTATTAATTTATAATAATTTCTATATAATAATAATAATAATAACGTTATAAATTATTTATTATTATAATGAAATAAAGGTTAATTAAGGAATAGAATATATTATTAAATTCTTTAGCTTTAAGGTATTTAATAATAAAAGTTATATTATATTTAATAATTCTTTTTTAATATAGTTATGATATTTTAAAGTTAATATATTTTGCTTATATATAAATAAAGCTTAGTTTTAATAACCTTTAAACTTGCCTTTAACTATATTTATATTCCTTTTTTTTAAAGGGAAGAGCTTTAATAATCTTAAAATAGCGATAAAGAGCGCCGATATCTTAAATATATATATTTATTTCTTTTTTTTATAGTTTTTCTTTTATATATTCCATATTTACTAGCTTATATTTTTAATATAGCACTCTTAATGGTTCCCTTCTTTATAATTCTTATACTTTTAATGATTTTAAGTAAGTTAGGTTAAATAAAGATAAGATTAATAGCTTTAAAAGTTTAAAAGTTAATTATTTAAAGTTTTTTTTAAAATCCTTTTTTAATATTATTATTAAGGGATTATTATTATCTAAGGATTTTTTATTTATCACTTAAATGCTCTTAATTTAATGATTTTAATAATCCTCTTTTTAATCCTACTCTTAGTCCTACTCTTAATCTTAATCCTCCTCCTTATCTTCCTTCTTTACGTTCCTCCTCTTTCTATTGCTTTTCTTATTAATAAGCTTAATAGCTAGCAATTTATTTTAAATGCTCTGTAATGCATTTTAGCTAGCCAGCTTTTTTATAATCTTCTTAATAATTTTAAATTTTATAATATATATATTTTTATATACTGCGTTATTATTTAAATAAAATTTATAAAGCTTAATGATGGATATTTATATATTGGTTATTTTATAAAAGAGAAGGAATATTATTAACTTAATATTTAAGTTAATACCTTTTTTATTAATTTCTTTATTTATAATTACTTAATTATATAAAGAGCTGCAGGCGGAAGGGAGCTTATAATTAAAAAAGTTAAGTTTATTAATAAGATATTTATAAAATTAAGATGGGATTTAAAGCTAGTAGTCCTCCTTTTTATAATCCTTTTTACGCTTTTTTTTTCTCTTTAATTCTCTTATTTATAATTCTCCTCTTTATTATTTTTTTTATATTATTATTATTATTTATAATAAAATTAATAATTTCTTTAAATATTATTTATTATAAAGGCGTTATTATAAATCTATAAAATTTATTGCTATTTTAAACTTATTTTTATTTATATTTTTATTATTAAAAGCTTTAACGGCATTCCTTATTTATATTTTTATTATTAAAAGCTTTAATAATATTCTTTATATAAGAAAAAAGGTATATATTAATAAATTTTATAATTATTTATTTATTATTTATTATCCCTTGCGGTAATTTTAAAAGCTTTTATTGTTTTATATAATAAGGGGGTATAAGCAGGAATATTAAAGGCATGATATTAATAAAATAATTATTTTTATATAAAAATTAATAGTAAATATAAATATATATATATATATTATTAATAGAATAATTATTTTTATATAAGAATAAGTAGTAAATATAAATATATATATATATATTATTATAAGATAGGGGGCTGCTAGGTAGCGTAAAGTTTATAAAGCTATTAATAATATAATTAGCGGTATTGTTTTCTTCCCCTTAATCCTCTTTTTTATACTTATTTTTTTTATAATCCTTTTCTTTTTTATAATCTTCCTTTTTCTTATTTTTTTAATTAAATATATTAAGGTAGGAATGGAATATCTTAATAGATTTTAAGCTTTTTTTATAATAATAGCTCTTTATTTTAATTATATATAAGAGTAGGTTAAGTATCTTTTAGCTAATAAGGAAAATATCCTTAAAAGCTTTAATATAATATTAATTATTAAGTTTAAGTAAATATTAATTAAATCTTTATAAAAATAGTTATTTTTTATATAAATAAAGTATATTTTAATTTTAAGTTAATATTTAAACTTTTTTATATTTAATAAGAGGTAAAAGATATTATTAAGGGTTTTTTAATAAAAAGAGAAAGATATAGCTGGTGGGTTTTTTTATAAGAAGAGAAAGTTATAATAAAGTAGTTATAAAGCGATTTAAGCGTTTATTATTTATATTAAAATGCTTCCTTTTTTTACTTATATAAAGAGATTATATAATAAATATAATTATATTAGGAAATATATAATATATATATATTATTGGAAATTATATAAAAATTCTAAATTAATAATAAGTAATATTAAAAGGTAATTAATAAAAGAATATTTAAAGGGAATAAAAAGCTGGATTTAATAAAAAGGAAAGGTTTAATTAAAATTTTTATTAAAATACTGTTTTTAGCAACCTTATTTTAAATTATTATTATAAAGAATTTAATATATTAATATAAATATTCCATAAGGATTTATTAAGAAAGAATATTAAGGAAAAGGTTTTTTAAGTGGTTTAACTTTAAGGCTGGCTTAATAGAATATAAGGTAATATAAAGTATTATTATAATAATTATATATTAAGCTAAGCTTATTATACCTTGCAAAGCGTATATATAAATTATATATATGCTTTATAAGGCGTTATAAGCCTAGCTTAATAAATAAATTAATTATAAATTAATATATATATATATATATTAATATAAAGATATAACTTAAATAAGTTATATTTATAAAGTTATATATTAAGTTGCCTTTAATTATATTTAATTATTTTTATATTTTAAATAATATTTACTTTTTTTTAAAAATATTTTTATTAAGATTATTAAGGTGTTTTAATATATAATAAAGGGGATTAAATATAACTATATCTAGCTAATAATTTTCTTTCATTAGATATAATAACTTAATATTTAATATTATTTTATATTATAATAATAATATATAAATATTAATAGGTTTAAATTTAATATAATTCTTTTAATATATTATAAGTTTTATAAAAATCTATATAAAAGACCGTTTTCAAGCCTTATAATTAATCATTATATAGGTTGGTATATAAGCTATATATTTTTAAATATAAGTTATTTTAATTATTTAAAGAAAGGAGAATAAATTGCTTTTTAATTTAATAAGCTCTGGAAATAATGCAATAATTTCTTTAGGCAAACCTTAAATTTTTATATTTATTATTATTTTAAACCATAGGAATATTATTATAGGTAGCTTAAAATATAAATAGATATTTTTTTTAATTTTAATTTTAAAAATATTATTATTAATTATAACTTTAATTATTTTAAATTTAATTTTATTTATAACCTTTAAGTTAAGGTATTAATATTTATTAATAATAATAAATATTTTATTTATATAAAAGAAGATATTTAAGATATTAATATAATTATTATTTTTATAAATAAAGATTTTCTGCTTTTTTTTAAATTAATTATAATTTAATTATAAGATAATATAAATATACGATAAGTTTGCTTATAAGTTTAAGCAATATTTAATATAGCATTTATATTAAGTTGTTATTATAATTTATTTTATAATATAATAACTTAAATATTACTTTTTTATTTAATATTATCTTTAAGATTAATAACTTAATTTATAAGCCTTAAATAAAACTTTTTTAATGGGTATTTAGCTTTAATTCCCTTAAAGAGCTTTAATAAATCTAAATTACCCTTAGCTTATATTTATTTATTTAAAATAATAATATTATAAAATTCCTTAAAGAATATATAGCCCTTATAATAATTAATTTTATAATAAATTAAAGCTTTAAATAAGGCGGCAAGGGGTTGCTTATTATTTATATCTATATAATTTTTAATAATTAATTTATAATTAAATATAAGAGATATCTTATTAACGGGCTTAAATTAAGCAAAATTATTAAGGATTATAATAATAAAGATACTATTAAATATAATCCCATCCTTATTTATATTATAAAGCTTTTTAATATATATAGATATTTTATAAAAGAAGTTATTAGATATTATATTAATTCTATTATAAATAAGTATTTTAATCCTTTTCTATAAAGATTTTAATATTTAATTAAATTTCCCACAACTTTTAATATTAAGTTTAATTATTAAATAAAAGGTATAGCTGTTAATATTAGCTGCAGCTACTTTTATTTAGCCCATCACCTAAAGAGCCTAACTCTTACTCTATATTTTAAATATTATAATAATAATATAAATTAAATAGCTCTTTTTAATACCGCCGCCTTTACCGATATATAAATAATTTTACTTTTAAGTAATATAAGCATTTATTATAAAATAAAGGAGGTTTAAATTATAAATAATATAAAAAAGGATAAGTTTTTATTTTTTATTTAATAATAAGTTATTTATAATCTCTTTTATTATTATAATTTATAATTTCTTAAGGATAAAGCTAAGTTTTATTATTATATTCTTATATTTATAAAAAGAAATATTAAGAGGTATTATATTATTTAATTTATTTAAAATCTTTTTATCATCTTTATATTTATTAAATATAGTAATAATCTTAATTTTATTAATTTTTTTAATTACAGATAAAGTTATATATATTATTTACTTATAAATTAATATTTAATAAGTTTTAAAATAGGTTATAAGTTAAATTATTACTTATTATATTAAATATAATAAGTAAGTTTTAAATAAATTATAATAATAATTTAAATATTTTGCTATTTTAAATTATAATAAATATAATATCTTAAAAGAGGTTGGTTTATTTAATAATAAAAGCATTAAATTAAAGATTATTCTTTATATTAAAGCTATTATTTATAAGGAGATAATTAACATAGGTATATTTCTCTGCTTAAGATTTTATATTAATCTTTATATTCTTTATTAAATAGCGGAAATAATAAATATTCTTTTTATATATTTTTAAGCGGTTATTTAAAGTAATAAAATATTTTTTAAAAGCTTAAATAAATTTAATATAGCTTTATTTACGAAATTTTTCCATAAGATAAATATTTTAAAGTAATAAATAGCAGCTTAAAATAACGGCTTATTATTATCGTTAATAAAGTTTAAATTAAGATATTTAATTAAAATAAGGATATTAAATTTATGTTTTTATATTTATTAAAATTAATTAATTAAAACAGGAGACTCTTTAATAAAAAGAATATAATATAATAAGCTTTAATTAATAATCACTTAATTTTATAACTAGATAAGCATTATATATTTATAAAGATATAATTTTAATAAAATTAGCTTATAAAAAGGGTATATTTAAATATATAATAAATATTAACCCTTTATTATAAAAGTTATAAAATTATTAAAAGTTAACTTTAAATCTTTAAAGGTAATTTTATCCTAGCTAGCTAATTATAATTTATATATTACTTTATATAATATATTTATATTTAAAAAATGTTATAATTTAGCTTTTTTAAATAATAATAAGATAAAGAATTTATATTTAAGGATATTAGTTATAACTTTAATAAAAGATAACTTTTATTTTATTAAAAGATAATTTATTATTTTCATTAAAAATTAATATAATTATTCTTATATATTAAAAGTTATACTGGATTTATTAAAGGATTTTAAGTTTAATATTTATTATACCTTCGTTATATAAGTTATTTATTTATAAGTTAAGAGGTTTAGCTTTATAAAGTAATTAATTATATAATATATAGCGGAGGAATTATATATTTTAATATATATAAATATAAAATTATAATTATATTAAAAGATAATTATAAATATTAAGTTATAATAAATAATATAATTATAATTATACTTTAACTTAATAATATTATTTTTTAAAATATAAAATTACTTTATATAAAATTATAATATATTAAAATAACATTTTTTTAATCTTTATCCTTGCTTTTTTAATATTTATAATATATTATAATATAGCTATATAATTAAAACCCTTTATTATAACGGTTTATATCTTTAAAAGGGTATTTTATATAATATTAAGATTTTAAGAGTAAATATTTAAGTTTAATATATATTTATTTAAGTATATTGCCGCTTAAATAATAGCTATATTATTATTAAATATTTTTATAAAGATAGAATTATATTAATTTAAGATTAAATGTTAAAGGGCTTACCGGTTAATATTATAAACCAACACCGACGGCACCAGGGTGCTCAGTTTCAGCGGATAAAGGACCCAGGGAAGGACACCTTAATGTAAACCTAACAGCACTAAAGTGCGGAGTCACGGGATTTGCATATATCAGGGTTAGGGTTAGACTCATAAGACTTATATATAAGTTAAGTAAGCTGCTTAATAAATAAAATATTAAGCCTTATATTATAAATTATAAGCTTATTTTATAAATTAATAAGCTTATTAAAGAATTAAAATATATAAAGATATAATTATTATTATAATAAATAACTTTTATAAAATAAACTTTTTAATTATTAATTTAAATATTTAGCTTAATAATTAAATAGCCTTATAATTAATAATTATATTATTAAATATTAAATATTAAAATAATATCTTTATATATTAAAATAATTAAATATTACCTTTATATTAAACTATTAATATAAACCTTATAAGTTATTTATTAAACCTTATAAAGGTTTAATATAATTATTATATTTTAATAACTTTTATTTAAAATAGCTATATAATTAATTAATTAAATAATATAAAGATATAATAATATCTTTAATTCCTACCCCCTTTATTATTAATAATAATTACTCTTAAGATATAGCTATATAAATTATTATATTTTAATAAGAGATTAACTTCCTTTATATTATATAATAAGCTAAGGCTTATAAGATAAATAAGCTAACCCTTTATAAAGGAGATAAAGGAACCCTTTAAGGATTTATTATTTAATATTATATTTATTTTAAATATTATAAATATTAATTTAGCTTTTAATATAATATAATTATCTTTATAAAATATTAACTTAAAGGTAATACTTTTATATAATTTAAACTTATCTTTAAAGATTATTTAAAAAATAATAAGAAATATTAAGATAAAAATATTAAGAAAATCTTTAAAGGATTTAATTACTTTAAATAAGCTTTTAAAGATATCTTTAGAAACTTAAATAAAGAAAGATTTATAAAATATAAGCTTATAAAACTTAAATAAAGAAGATTAACCTTTAAATATATTATATATTTTAAATAGCTTATTATTTATATTAATTAAAGAAAAGAAGTATTTATAAGTTAATTTTATAAAAGATTTAAAAAGGATATTAAAGATAAAATTTTTAAAATAAATTAATTTAATAACTTTATTAAATATATTATTATAATAATATATATTAATAATTAATTATTTAAATAATAATAAGAATATAATTATAAAAACCCTAGAAATTATTAAAAAAATCATAATTAGCTAAATATAAATAAAAAGTATTAATATAATAATAACTTTAATAATAATAATAAACCTTAATATTAAAAAGGATATAATAATATTATAATAAATATTTATATAAATCTTATAAAACTTAATATAACTTAATAGAAATTAAATAATAAGGATTATTATAATTATAAAAAATTAAGATATTTTATTAAGGATTATTAATAATTTAAAAAATAATAAAAATTTATCTTAAAAGGATAATAATAAGTTAATATAACTTAAAGATAAAAACTAATTATACCTTATAACTATTTATTTAATAAATAATATCTAATATATTTAAAAGGTAAAATATCTTATATTTATTAACCCAACCTTTATATAAAATATCTAATCTATCTTAATAATAATAAAGAATTAAAAGATTTATTATTTAAATTTAAATAAATAATAAATATTAATAATAAATATAAAGCCTTTAATTAAACCTTTTACTTTAATAATTAATATATATTATACCTTTTAAAGAAAAAAGCCTTTAATTAATTTCTTAAGAAACCTTATTAAGAAAGATAATTAATTATAAGAAGAAAAGGATTATTATATAATATAATAATAAATAATAATAATTTAAATTATTTAAGTATTAAATATATAGGAGTAAGCAATTTTTAAGATAATATTTTAGAAAATAGCGATTTATTATAAATTAATTAAATAATAAAATTAAAAGAAAACCTTATAGAAAATCTTAATATAAACCTAAAATAATATTTAAGATATAATATCTTAATTACCTTAAATATTAATATTATTAAAATTATTATTATAAGAATTAAGATAATTTAAATAATATAAGAATTTAATTAACCTTTTAAGAAATATAAATTAAATAATAAATTATATTTATAATTAAGATATCTTAAATATTTAAATATATCTTAAGCCTTATATATTTAAAATTTATATTAATTTTATTTTTAAGAAAAAGTTAAGTTTAACTTATTTTTTAAATATTTTAAAAAAGGATTTATTATTTAAATTTATAAAAAAGATAAATTTAATTATTAAGAAATTAATAAATATTAATAAGATAAGGCTTATATAATATTTAAGCTTAATCTTTAATTCTTATTAAAATATTTATAAAGATAATAATAAGTTAAAAATTATAAATTATTTAGCTACCTTATTTATAAGGAATATAAGATTATAAATTAATATAATAATAAATAATATAAAAGGTATATTATATATATTTAAATTAAGAAAATATAAGAATTAAGAAAAGATAATAATTATTTATAAAGGGATAATAAATAATTATAAATTATAAATCTTTATATATAATATAAATAAATAATTATATATATATATTATATTTAAAATAAAGATTAATAGAAAAATATATAATATATTATTAAATAATAATATTTAAAATAATTTTATATTATTAAATATTATTAATAAAGATAAAATCTTATAATATTAAAAAAAAACCCTTATAAACTTAATATTATAAAAAATATAAAAATAAAATATAAAAATAATATAATTAATATAAAGATTAATTATCTTTTAATTTTAATTTAAAGATATAAAACTTTTATAATTTTAAATATTATAAATATAATATATTATAAATTAATCTTAAGACTTTTATAATTATAAGCTATAAATCCTTAAATTAATTAAATTATTAATTAAATCTTTTAAGATAATATTATTCCTTAAAAGAAGGTTATAATTAATAATATAAAAAGGAATTTAATTATTAAGAATAATAAAAAGCTATATTTAAATAAATTTATAAATATCTTTAAAAGTAAATTAAGGATTTAACTTTAAGAAAATAAAAAAAGATTAAGTTAATTTTAAACCTTAAAAGAAGGTAAAAGTTAATTAAATTAATAAGAAAATAATAAATTATTATATAATAATAAAAAGATAACTTATTATAATAATATATATAAATAAAAAATATAACGATATTTATTTTATTTATATTAAAAGGAAGAGCCTATAAATAAAAAAATAATAAATAAACTTATATAAATATCTTATATATATTATAAATTTAAGAAAGTCTTTTAAGAAAAATTTAATATAATCTTATTATAATATAATTATTATAATTATAAAATCTTATTATAAAAAGGGAAAGTCTTAAAATATTATTAAATTTATAAACTTAATAAAGAATAACTTAAGGCCCTTAAGGAATATTTTAATAAGAATTTTAAGAAATAATATATATAATTATTAAAATCCTTAATAAGATATTTAATCTTATTTATATTTAAAAAGAATAATAAGTTATAACTTTATATAAATTATTAATAATTTAATAATATTATTATTAAGAATAAATATTTATTATTATTTATTAAAGAATTATAAGATTAATTTAAAGGAATATAATAATTTATAACCTTAAACCTTAAATATAATTATAATTTAATAAAAATAAAAAAAAGAAAAGAATAGAAAACGGCTTTTTATATTTATTATAAATATTATAAATATTAAGTTATACCCTTTAAATTAATTAACGCCTTAATTACCTTTTAAAAGATAATTAATAATATTTTATAGGAATATTTAAATATTTTCATTATTACCTACCTTAATAATATTCTTATCTTTTCTAAGAACCTTAAAGAATATAAAGAATATATTAAGAAAATACTTTAAAAGCTTTAAGATATAAACTTCTTAATAAAATTAAAGAAAAGCTTTTTCTATATATAAAAAGTTAATTACCTTAGATATATTATTAAGTTAGGATTTATTAAAATATAAAAAGATAAAGTTTAAATAATTAAAAAATAGCTGATATTAATTAATATTAAGGATATTAAAGCCTTTTAAAGATATATTAATTTCTATTAATAATTTATTAATAAATATAGCGATATTATAAAATCCCTTATAAATCTAATATAAAAAGATATCTCCTTTTAATAAACTTAAAAGGAAAAATAAATATTTTAAATATTTAAAGATAAAATTATATAAGATTTAATATTTAAAGAAGCAAACTTAAAGAAGAAATTTAAAATTTATATAAATACTTTAAATAATATAATAAGCAAAGAATTTACTTAATAAGATAATAAGGGATAAATATAAATTATTATAAACTTTAATAAGAAGTTTAATAAATTAAAGATATATTATATTATTTTAAATAAAGAATTTATAATAATAATATATATATTTTAAAAATAATAATATTATTTTATTAAAACTTAAAAATAAATTAAGCTTTATATAAATTATAAAAACTTAATAACCTTTATAATAATTAAATAACTTAATAAAAGATAAGTTAAATATATAAAATTTCTCTCTTAATTTAATATTAAAGTTATTTATATTAAAGGGATAAAAAATACTTAAATTAATACTTTTAATAAATAATTAAATTATTATATTAAAGAATTTCTTTTAAGATAAATAATATTTAAAATAAAGGAAGATAAAAGTTTTATATTTAATAAAGAATTTAATATTATAATTAAAATTAATAAAATATTAAGAAAAATATTTAAAGATTTAGAAAAATAAAATAAGTTAATTAAGGAAATATATAAAGCCTTAATATTTAAATATTAAGGCATTATAATAATAATTAAATAAATTTAAAAGATATATTAAATCTTAAATCTTAAATAAAAAATAAAGGAAATTATTAAATAATATAACTTTTATAATAAAAATAAAACTTTATAATATAAACCTTATAAATTATTAAAGCCCTTATTAATATTTATAGCTATATAATTATTTATTAATTTAAACTTTATTATTAAGCTACCTTTTTTATAAAAACCTTTAATTAAGGTATTTTATAATAATATTTTAATAATAATTTATAAATTAAATAAATATATATACTTTATATTATATAAGGAAGCTAATATAATAAAAGAATTTATATATATATTTTTATAAATTATTATAAATAATTATAAAATATTATAAAAAATTATTTTAAATAAAGATAAGCTCTTTATATTAAATTTTTAAAAATTATTAATAAAATAACTTAAAATAAAATATAAGCTATTAATAATAGCCTATTTATAAATAAATAAATAAATAAAAAAAATTAATTAAATTATAAAATAATACTTTTAATATTATATTAATTAATTATAAAATAATTAAATTAAATTATTATTATTAATATAATTTACTTATAATAATATAATAATTAATATAATTAAATAATTACTTTTCTTTATAATTTATAAATATAAACCTTAAATATATTATAAGTTATTATTAAATATAATAATTATAAAATCAATAAAATAAAAAGCAATTAGAATTAAATAAATTTAAAAGAATATTTAAGATAAACTTTCTTTTATATAAGAATAAATAATAAAATATATAAATTAAAAAAGAATTAAAGGATTAATTCTTAAGAAGGGAGATAAAGTTTACCTTTTTTAATAAAATATTAAAATTAAGCAACTTAATAATAAATTTAATTATAAGAAAATTAAATTATTTAAAATTTTATAAAAACTTTTAAATATTAATTATAAACTTTTATTATTTTATAAAATAAAATAATATAATAACTTTTATATTTTACTTTTAGAATTAATATTATAAAATATAAAAGTTAAAATATAAATTAAAATTATTAATAAATATAATAAAGAATATAAAATAAAGTAAGTTTTAGATTTATAATAATATTAAGATATAATAAAATACCTTATTAAATAAAAAGGATATAATTTAAATGAAAATATATAGGAATTAATAAAGAATTTAACTTATTATATTAAACTCTTTAAATAATACTAGGCTTAAAATATAGCTAAAGATGAAATAAGGATAAGACCAATTAATTAATAAGATTAATTAAAATAGAATCCTATAGCGACTTAATAAATAACTAGATTCTTAATTAAGTAATAGAATCTATTAATTAAGGGATAAACTAATTAAGAAAAGGCTTTAATTAACCTAGGAAACCCTTTATTAATTAACTAATCAATTAATATAATAACATAATTAATTAATCTAATCCTATTAAATAACCTAGCCTATTAATTAATCATTCTATTAATCAATTAACTTTATTAACCAACATAGCTTAATTAATTAAACTAATTTATTAATATATTTAATCTATCAATCGAATTATTTATTAAATAATTTATTATTAATATTTTCATTTTTAATATTAATATTTAAATCTATTATTTTAAGTTTAAATTAATTAATACCCTTATTTATTATAAAATTCTAATTAAAAACATTAATTTTACCCTTAATGCAAAGCTATAATTCCTATAACTCTATTCCTTTAAAATTAAGCAAACTATTATAAATAACCTTAGCAGATTACTTAATAATATGCTTATATTTAACCTCAGCCTTATTATTTTCCATATAATTTAATTTATTAAGATTTTATAAGCCTTAATAAATAGCCTATATTATCTTCTTATATTATATATGCTTTTACTTTTATAACCTTAAAAGCTTCTCCTTTAATTCTTTAATCTTATCCTTTAGCTTTTAATATTAAGTTAAGATTTATAATAAATCCTTTAAATTATTAAGATCTAGGATATTGCATTTAGAGCGCTATTATTAAATACACTTAATATATTAACTAGAATCCTAAGCAAAAACTTTATATATCTTAATATTATAATTATTATAAAAGGAATAATAAGGTATAATAATAGCATTCTATAAGATTATTAAGAGTAGGGAATCTTATTAATTAGCTTTATAAAAATAATAAGAAGGTTTTAAGATATAAGAATCTTTAACTTTATTAGATATGATGAATTAAAAAGGTATAAATAAAAATAAAAGAATATATAAGGAAGGATATAAATTAACCTTTAGGGATAAAGGATATAAGAAGGGAGATAATATTATAAATTAATATTAATAATATTAGGGTGCTTAGTTTTAATGGATAAGGGATTTAGGGAAGGATACCTTAATGCAAACTTAATAGCATTAAAGTATAAAATTATAAGACTTATATATATTAAGGTTAGGATTAAGCTTATAAAACTTATATATAAGTTAGGTAAGTTATTTAATAAGTAGAATATTAAGCCTTATATTATAAATCATAGGCTTACCTTATAAATTAATAAGCCTATTAAAAAGTTAAAATATATAAGGATATAGTTATTATTATAATAAATAGCTTTTATAAAATAGATTCTTTAATTATTAATTTAAATATTTAGCCTAATAACTAAATAGCCTTATAACTAATGATTATATTATTAAATATCAAGTATTAAAATAATATCTTTATATATTAGAATAGTTAAGTATTACCTCTATATTAAACTGCTAATATAAACCCTATAAGTTACCTATTAAACCCTATAAAGGTTTGATATAATCATTATAATTAGCTTATATATTTAGGTTTATTAATAATAACAGCGGAATAATATTTAAAAGGTAAAGATTTCCTTATAGCTAGATTATATTATAAAGATATAATTATTAATATATAGCTTTATTTAATTATATTTATAGAGGTAGGGACTTAGCAAAGCATATATAAATATATTAAGAGCGCTCCTTTTAAGAGTATTCTTTAACCTAATGAAATAACTATTACCATTATTAATTATTCACCTTAAATTATTATTTTAAAGCTTTATATAAAATAAAGCCCTTTTAATATTAATTAATAATTAATAATAATTATAAATTAATAAAAGAAGAAGAAATATTAATTATTTATTATAAGAACTTAATATATTAAGCTAACCCCTTATTAATTATATATTATATACTGATTTTAAAGCATATTATTTATTTCTATTTTTAAAAAGATATTTTAATTAAGGTATAAATCTTTAAATACTTAATAAGAATAATTTATTTAATTAATCTACTTAATTAATTATTTTAAAATAAATAAGAACCTTTAAGCATTTAATAAAACTAGTTTATTATTTTAAAGAGCATTTTATTATATATATAATAAAGAAATAATTTATTTATATAAATATAGCTTTATAATTACTTAAAAATATAATTCTTAATTAATATTTATTACTTTTCTTCCCCCTTTTTCCAATTATTCCTTTTCTCTTATTATTTTTATTTTTTAATATTTAGCTTATTAATATATTTACTTTTAATATTTAATTTATATATAACTTATAATAATATTTAAAATAAAGATATAAATTAAAGATTCCTTAAGCTTAAATAATTAAATATAAAAAGAGCTTATATAAATTATTAAATTAATAAAAATCTAGCTTTTAATTTTATTATACTTTAATTAATTAATTAATATTAATAAAGTAATTAATAATTTAAATCTTTAATTTAATTAATTAAATGCTTTTATAATATATTACCTATATTAATATATTATAATAAGTTATTATAATTATAATATATTTAAAGAGTTTATTAATAATTTAAAAAATTATAATTTAAAGATATTTTTAAAGATTAATATAATTATTTTATATAGAATTAAATATATAATTAAATATAATAGAATTTATATTAGAAAATTAACTTAAAGCCTTTAATATATATTTATAAAAATAATAATTTTAAAAAGATTTCCTTAATTAATTAAATTGCCGTAATATAAACTATATATAATTAATCCCCTTTTATAATATATAAGGATAAATAATAAAATAAAGCGGCAAGCTTATTTAAATAACTATAAAGATACCTCCTTAATAAGCAATTATATTTATAAGCTTAAAATAATAAGAATAACGCTTGCAAATAACCCTGGAGTAATCTAAATAATCCATTTAATTAATTATAATATTATAAAGATTATTATAATTTTAATCGCTTATTAAATAAATAATAATATAATTATAATTTAAAATAAATTAATAAAAAGTAAATAATTATAATATATTTCTTTTAAAGGAATTTTATAATAATATTATCTTATTAAATAAATTCATAAGGTTTATTAAGCTATATAATAAAGATTAACATTATATAAAATAAGCTTATAATATATTTAATATAAAGGTTTGCTTAATATTTTATATATATAAAATATATAAAATCAACTTTTTAAGATTTAAAGTAATTTTTAAAAAGATTATATTTAATTTAATATTTAATATTTAAATTTAATATATTAAGGAAGATAATACTTTTAAAAATATATATATAAAAATTCAGCTTTATTTTAATATTATTATAAACTATTAATATTATTATAATAATTAAATTAATAATACGCTTAATACTATTAAATTAAATAGCGATAATATTAAAAAACGCTTAAAAATACTTTAAATACTTTTAATACCTTAATTAAGGCTTAAAAGGTATTTAAAATGCTATAAAATATAAATAAATAATTATAAATTATAATAATTAAAGCTTGCCGCAAAATATAAAAGCTTAAAATAGTATTATTAATACTTAAGCTAAATATAAAAAAGCTAATATAATAAATTATAATCTCCCTTAATATAACCCTTATAAAATAATTAAAATAAAGCTTTATATATATTATAAAAATATTAAAAGTAATATATATAGATTATTAATATTATAAATCATTTTAATAAAGTTAATAAGGTTAATTATTAATTTAATATAAAAGAGGGTTTAAAGATTATTTTTAAAAATAATTTAAAAAGGGGAATTATAAAAGCTATATAATTAATTAAGGAAAAAGCCTTTTAAATTAAAATAATTTCATTATAAGCTATAAAAGCTATATTATATATAAAAAATAAAGGTATTAATTAACTAATTACTTTATATAAAGAAATATTATAAGATAATAATATTTTAACTTATAATAAGTTAATAAAAGCGATAATTAAATATAAATTAATTAAAATAATAATTTTAAAGCTTAAATAATTAATATAAAAAATATAAATTTAAAAATAAAAAAGGTTAAAAAAGATAAAAGTAATTAAAAATTATAAAATAATAATAATAAATAATATTTAATTTATTACTTTAAAAATTAAACATTTACTTATTACTTTATTAATATTACTATTTTTTTAATAATTAAATAAAAGTTAAAGATAAATATAGCTATTTAAGAATATTTTCTTATAATATTTTAAGGTATTCTTTTAAATATAAATATAATAAAAGTTTTAATTATTAAAAAATATTAATTTAAAGCATTATAATAAAAAAACTTAAATATTTAACTTAATATTTTAATAACAAATAAAATATAAATTATATTTAAAAAAAGCTAAGCAAACTTAATTAATTTTATAATAATAAAAACACCCTTTAACCTAATCCTTTTTTATATAATAAACTTTAATATACCTTTCTTCCTTTTAATTAAAAATATAAATTAATTTAATATTAAGATTTAAAATATAATTAATAAAATAATTTATATTTAAGATAGACTTTTAATGCCTTTAATAATGAAATTTAAATACTTATAATTCTTTTTAAGGCGTATTATAAGAAATACTATATTATATTTAACGGAAATAAAGCTACGGCGCCTTTATAAGCGCTTTAATTACCTATTAATAAACCGCCTTTATAAGCTTCTTATATATATAAATTATAAAAATGTAAATTAAGAAGTATTAAAATTTATTAAAAGGTTTTATTATTAATATTAATTATATTTAATAAGCTTTTAATAATTTAAATTTATAATTTAAAATAATTATAACTTTAATTACATTATTATTATAAATATTATATATCTCTTAAATAAAAAACTAATTTTATATATTATTAATAAAAAATAAACTTTTAAAATATAATATTTTTATATAATATTTTTATAAAGATTATTTAAAAAGCACTTTAAAAAATCTAAATAAATATATATTTAAGACCGTTTAATTATATTATTTATAATATAAGAATATAGTTTAACTTTTATAAGTTTTATAAAAAGGCTAGAATTATAAGAATAAAGTATAAATAAATCTTAATTTAAGTGTATTAATTAATTAAAAAAGTAAAAAGATATTATACGCCTTAAAAATATATATTTTAAATTATATAATTTAAGGTTAATATATTTATATTAAAGGAAGCATTTTTATAAATAGCTATTAAAGCGATAAATAATATTATAAGATTTAATGAATTAATATTAACGCTCTTTATTTTTAATATATACCTTAAAATAATTAATTTATCCTTATTAATAATAATAATACTTTTAAAAGTTAAAATAATATAAAAAGCAATAAAAATATTTTATAAATCTTAAGCTTATAAAGATATAAACTATATCTTAAAATTATTATATAAATTAAATATTATTAATATATTATAACTTTTATTTTAAAGTAATATGTTTATTTAAAGAGAAAAGCATGGTTAAATAGGGCCTTTTAAGTTAATCTTTATTAATAATTATAATATAATTATTTAAATTAAAGTTATATTTAAAATATTTAAATTAATAAATATAAAACTATATTATTATATAATATAAAAAGAAAATTAATATATAAATATTAATAATTAAAGAATATTTATTGAAAATATATATATAAATTTAAAGAATATCCTTTTAAATTTATATTTAGAAAAGCAAGATTAAATAAATAAATCATTAAATATATAAAGAAAAAGGGGTAGGCTATTAAATTTAAAGAATAAATTAAATTAATATATTATATAAAAGGAGATTAATAGCTATAAACTTACCTTAACGCTAAGATAAAAAGGTATTATTATAATATTAAGCACCCTATTTAAGGTATTTATAATAATTAAAATATAAAAATTAATTAATAAAAAAGCGATTATTTTCAAATAATATAATAAAGCCTTTCATTATAATATATAAATATTTAAAGCGCGCCTTATATATAAAGTTAAAGGGTTATTTATAAGCTTATTTAAAAAAAATTAAAGAAATTATTTAAAGATATAATAATAAAAATAAAACTTTAATTTTAACTTAATTATAATATTTAAAGGTATATTTTTAAAAAAATAATTTTTAATTTTACATAATATTATATATATATATATATAATTTAAAATTAAACTTTAAAAAATATTATTATTAAGTTATTAAAAGAATTAATTAATAAATATTTATATAAAATTATTATTAAAATTATTAAGTTATTTTATAAAATTATTAAATTAAATATATATTAATTTATAATATATCAGCCCTTTTTATATAAAGAATTATATATAAATATACCTTTATATAATCTTTATTTATTTATTATAATAAATAATATAATTAATTTTAACCTTTTTAAAATATAAATAAATAATATTTTTATCCTTTATAATTTAATATTTTAAAAGAAAAAAGATATATAATTATATATTATTTAATTAAAAAATAAAGCGTTAATATTTTTTATATATAATAATAATTTAAACTTTAATAAATATAAAATTATTTTATATAATAATATTATTAACTTTATTTAAAAAAGATAAAATATATTATTTAAAGTTATATAATAATAAAACTTAAATTAAATAAATAAATATAGTTTATAATATATTGAAATAGCTTAAATTATAATAATACTTTAATTAAAAACTTTATTTTAATTATTTATAATAATTTAATTTTAATAAAACCTTATAAAAATAATTATAAATAATTTAATATATATTTATAATAATATATTAATAATATTAATAAAAGGCTAAAATATATTTTATTTAATTTAAAGATATTTAAGTTATATATATTTATAAATAAATTATTTATAAATATAATAAACTTAAGCTTATAAATTAATTTTATTATTATTTTTAAAAATAAGGAATTATATAATAATAGCTTTATATTAAAAATATATTAACTTAATTTATTAAAACTTAATAAAATATAAAAGGGTTATTTATAATATCCTTATATTAAAAATATATAAAATAATAATTAATTTTAATATTAATATTATTTTATAAATTATATTTAATTTTATTATTTTAAAATTATCTTTATTATTAATCCTTTTTATTATTTATATAAACTCTTTATTATTATATAAATATTTAATTAAGCTTAAGATTATAATAAAAAAGCGTTTAATAATTAATATTATAATATTAAAATAATTTTATAAGTAATAAAAAATAAATAAAATAAAATAAATTCATAATAATAATAACCTAGCTAATATAATAATAAAAGTTAAATTAAATAATACCTTTTTAAAGCTTATAAATTAAAATAAACTTATAATTTATATTAAAGGGAAAGTTATATAATAAAAAACTATAATAAGCTTTTCCTTTATTTTTTTATATATTTTATTATACTATTTTAAAAAATATATAATTATTAAATATATTATATTTATTAAATATAGCGTGATAAATTTTATAATTACTTTTTAAAAAATAATTTCAAGATATTAAATTAATTTCATTATTTAATGTTAAAAACCTAAATTCTTAAATAAATTTATTAAAATTAAATTCTTAAATAAATCTATTAAAGCTTTAAATTTATATTTTTAAATAAATTAACTTCTTAAAGCTTTTTTAAATTAATTAAGAGAGCTTATCCTTAAAATCATTTATTTTAAAAATAAGCTCTAGCTTATCCTTAATACCACCCTCTTTAAAATTAAACTTTAAACTATTATCAATATTATCGTTCTTAAAATTAAATTTTAAAAAATTAAAGGAAGACGAAATCTTTATAATCGCTTTATTTTAAGCGCACTTTTTAATCTTATCTTCTTTAAAATTAAATTTAAAAGAATTAAAGGAAGATAAGATTTTCATAATTAACTCCTTTTAAGTATACTTTTTAATTAAAGTATTTAAAGTAGTATTTTTAGCTATATACTTTTAAATAAGCCTTTAAATTAAGGTTAGAATCTTAATAAGCTTTAAATTATCATCCTTATATATATACATAATTAGGTTATTATATATATTAATAATATAAAGCTTGTAATTAATCTTTATATTTAAATTATATTATTTAAATTAATTATATTAATATAACTTTATAAAAAAACCTTTTAAAAAATATAAAGATAAAGTATAATTAAAATTAAAACTTTAAAGATATTTAAATAAATATTACTACTTTAATTATAATAAATATAATAACTATCTTTATTATTATCATTATTAAGATAATTTTTAATCAACTTATTAAAAATAATATTATTTATATAGCTTATATAAGAAGCATTATATTTAAAAACAGCATTATAAACCTTATTCTTTTTTTTTAATGCGTTTAACCTTATTATATATAAATTATAGTATTTTAATTTCCGCTTTTATTTAAATAATTAAAGCAATATTCTTAATAATAATAGATTTATTAATTAAAAAGTATTAATATTATAATTTATATTAAATAAAGATTTTAATATTTATTATTATTTTTATTATACTTTTTAAGGCGCTTAAAAGATATAATTATAATATTTTAATATTTTAAATAAAACAAAAAAAGGATATATAATTTAAATTAAGGAATTAAAAAAATATTCTTTTAAATACGTTTTTAAGTAAGATTTTTAAAAAATTATTTATAAAGGAGTTTTTAAAAGTATTTATTAAAAAATAATTAAAAGGTTAAATATTTAAAAATATAATTATTAAAATAAGAGAAATCCTTATTATTTATAATAATAAGGGTTAATAGCTATATTTTTTAAAATAGATTTTCAGAGAGTTTTAAATTATTTATTTAATTAAATATATAAAAATAATATTTAAACTCTTAAAATTATTTACTTAATTAAAAGATTAAAAGGTAATATTTTTAATTTATTAAATTATTTACTTAATTAAGGGATTAAGGGATTAAATTAATACGGATATAATTTATTTTTAAAAAATAAAAGAATATTAATATTAATATATAACTTTATTTAATTATATTTATAAAGGTAAGGATTTAATAAAGTATATATAATTATATTAAAAGCGCTTTTTTTAAAAGCATTCTTTAACTTAATAAAACAACTATTATTATTAATTATTCACCTTAAATGATTATTTTAAAGCTTTATATAAAATAAAGCCCTTTTAATAATAATATATACTTTTTATTTATTTTAATAATATTAAATTAAAATAAAGTTTACTTAATAAATAAAGGCTTATTAATATATAAAAACTAATTATAAAATATAAATATCTTATAATAAAAAAATATAGTTATATTAATAGGATTCTTAATATATAGCTTTAACCTTTCTCGTTAATTCTTTAAATAATTAAGGGCATTAATAAAATCTTTTAACAATATATATTAATAAATATTAAAATATATCTTAATAAAATTCATTAAATTATTTAAGTTTATTATAAATTAAATTATTAAAAGATTATATTAAATAATAGCACCTTTTATATAGTATTTTATTATTAAATATACCTTAATTAAAAAATTTAAGATAAAATTAAATAAAATAAGCTAATTTAATAATTAATTAATATTTTAATTATATATACTTTTATATAACTAGATTTTATTTATAGCTTATAAGAGGTAAAAGGATAAGAGATAAGGAAATATAGCTTGGAATGCTTTAAAGGATCTTTTTATAACTTATTATATATTAATTTAGCAATTTATAAATTAAATAAGGATATTATAAATAAAGAAGGGAAGATAAAGTGCTTTATAAAATATTTATTAGTGTATTAAAGATAGAATCCGCTTATATTTTTAATTCAAGGGTTTATTTATAATTAAAATTTATATCTTTACCTTTTTTATTTAAAGAAAGCTGCTATAAGCCTTTAATATCTTATAAAAATAAATATAAAAAGATTTTAATGTAATAAGCTAGATTTTTAATAAAGGTAAAGTTATATTTACGTTATATATAAATAAATGGTTTTATATAAAAAGTATATTAAATTTATATAATAAGGTTTGCCGTTAGATTTTTTAATAACTTTTTATTTAATATACCTTTTAATATACCTTTTTATAATTTAAAAGTATTATTTAATATTATATTTATTATTTAAATAATAAAATAAAGCTATTTTAAATTTATAAAGCTAAATTAATTATTAAAAGGGAAGATATTAAAGGAAGATTTCTAGATTAAGCGCTTTATAAATTTATCTTTTAAATTTATTATAATTATCAATTTATTTTTAAGAAGAATAAAGATATAAGTTATATTTAATAATTCTTTAAAGGTTTATATGCCTTAAAAGGTATATAGCTTATTTTAAATATAAGTTTCCCGATTTATATAGAATTTTAAACATTAAATATATTATTTATTATTA
This sequence comes from Diaporthe vaccinii, assembly GCA_039880775.1. Taxonomy (NCBI): domain Eukaryota; kingdom Fungi; phylum Ascomycota; class Sordariomycetes; order Diaporthales; family Diaporthaceae; genus Diaporthe; species Diaporthe vaccinii. The sequence goes on from JBCEDN010000009.1 coordinate 1,768,075, forward strand.
ACTTTAATATTTCCTTAATTATATAATTTATATTATTAACTAATAGATTTATTATTTAATTATTAATTTATTTAAAGAAAGGTAAAGTTAAGGCTTAAAGAGTTATATAAGCTATATTAATAAGGATTGCTTATTTTAATTATTATTACTTTAAGTTATATTTCAACTTATTAGATTTCTAAACCTTAACTCCCTTAATTTAAGGCGGTTATTTATTTTAAAAGATAGGGGATTACTTTTATTTTAAATAAAACTTATAATTAGCGCTATTATCTTAACTCTTATATTAAAATCTTTTATTAAAATATAATTTATTATCCTTTTTTCCTTTTTTATTATTAATTTAAAATATTATATATATCCTTTAAAATATTTTTATATATATTCTTTATTTTATAATAATAACTTAACTTTATTAATATTAATATTATGATATAATAAGTTATTTTAATATAATTATATTAATGCTTTAAAGATATACTTTAGCTAAATATTAATAAATATAAAGAAATCACTTATATTAAACTCCTTTTTATTACTTTATATAATAAATATATTTTTAAATATAATTTTAAGAATCCTTAAAAGCATATTATTATAAAAGTTAAAAATGGATTTTAAAAAGATATAAATATAACCCTTAATATAGTTTTAATATTTCATACCTATTTATTATATATTTATATAAATCTTTATAATAAAACTATATATTATATTAATATTAATAGCCTTTTTTTTAATAAAAGAATGGTTTCTTAGCTTTATTAAATATTAATAATTATATTAAAGCTTATATTAACTATAAAATGCCTTAAAAAATAGCTAGTTAATACCTAGCCGATCTAGTTTTAACTTAAGCTTAAAGGATATTTCCTTATAATATTTAAAATAAATTAATTGTATATTTTAAGCTTAATTAAAAGGATTAGCGGAAATAATATTTTAAAAATATAATTTATATTTTATTAAATATAAAATAGCTTTTTAATTATTTAATATTAAATTTTTAAAATATTATTTTTATTTTTATAAAGTTTTAATAAACTCTTTATTAAGGTATATAAATTAATATTATATATATATTATATTTAATAACACGCCTTAAAGCTTTTTAGTTTTAATATTTAAATTTTTATTATATAGCTTATTAAAGCACTCTTTAGTTATTTTTATAAAAACACTCCGCTTTATTAAAATAAATTTAATATATTATATAAATAAGTATTATTTATTTTAAAAATTAATATAAAGGTATTAAATCATCTTTAATAAATATATCTTTTAAAGTAATTTATTTATAAAAATATTATTATATATAACTTTTATATATTATATAATATAAATAAAACAAGCTTATCTTATTCCCTTAATAGGAATAAAGCGGATCTTTAAAGTTATTATAAAGCCTTTATATGGATTTATATAAATAAAAGGTAGCGTAAGAATTACAAGGGCTGTTAATAATTATAAGGCTTATTTCTTATATCACGGAATAAATCCAGTAAAAACAATTAACTTCTTAAAGAGTAAAAAAAATAGCTTAATATTTATAAGCATTTAAAAACTATATTATTATCTTAATTAAAGAGAAGGTATATAAAAGATTTATAATAATTATTAATTAATTATTTTATAAGGTTAATATATAATAATAAGGTTTAATAATAATAATAAGCTTAATATAAAATTTCTTAATTTTTTAAGATAAATATATAAAAGTATATTTAAGGGTTATAATTTTAATATTTAATAAAAGATAATATAAAAATTAAATATAAATTATAATAAAAATATAAGATTTATTAATATAATTATATAAATAATATATTAATTTATATTATAATAATAAAAATAAAGTTATTAATTTCCTTTATTTTTTATAATATTAATAATATTATATTAAGCTTTAATTATAAGGAAAGTTTTTTAATTCTTTAAATAATAAAATTAAATTATCGATTATTTATATTTATTTAAGTTCCTTTACTTAGCTGAAAATTATAATTAATATCTTAAAAGGATAAGATATAATTTAAAAAAAGCATAATAATTTTTACCATATAAGGTTTTTCATAATAACTTTATAATCTTCTATAAACCTATTTATAATTAAAAGCCGCCATTCTATGCTAAAAGCCGTAGTATTGGGCTGTGCTTGTTCGCATCAGTGCTATTGATAAGAGGAGCAGGTACCGTTAAGGTTAAAGCCATCATGGGCCGTGAGCAATCTAATCTAGCACTATTAAGCACTATATAAAAATGCTATTATTATATGATTTAGGCCTTTAAATATAAGTTGGCTAAAATAAGCAATAATAAAAGCTACCTTTACCCTAACTAAGGTTCTGGCTCTGTTTAAACATATATCCATCATGACCTTGTTATGGAAAACTATTTAAAAGTAATCATTCAGCCCATTAAAGCTAAGATAACTATTAATTAAGCTTAAATTAATATATATATCTAAGACCCTACTAAGTGAGTTCACAGCTGCGGTTAAAATAGATAGGTAAGGCAACCACATCTAATTGCTACTCTGGATATATAAACCTGATAGCTTTATAGCTATAGAAATAAACTTTAATTATAATAAATAAGTCTATATTTATATAAGGATAATGCTTTTAAAGGTAAAGGAATATAAAAATAAGGGACCTTATATAATTAAATAGATTAATATATTTATTATTACCTTAAAGAAGTTTAAGGATTATTTTAAATAAATAGATAAGTTTATTACTCTTAAAATAATAATTTATAATAATAAGTTAATTAAAGGATAAAAGGTAGCTAAGTTTATAATATATTTCTTTAAGAAGATTTCTTAATTACCTTAGGTAAATGAAATATTATTATAAAAATATTATATAATTAAATATAAATTAATTAAAAAAATATAATTATAAGTCTTTTACCCTTATATTTAGGAGGGATAAAATTAAATTATATAATTATTATTAAGGAAAGTAATTAAGCTAATTAATTTAATATATTTTAAAATAATTAAAAAGGAAGGTATATATAATTAATTAATATATTTATAAAGATATAATATAATATAAATATATATTATTAATAAGCATTAATTTTTTTTAAAACTCACCTTTTTTATTACTTTTTTAAAATTCCATTACTTTTATATAATATATTAAATAATAAACTTAATTTTAATATCTCTTTAATATTAAGATAATTAAATTTAAATATTAAAGCTAAGCTTAAATATTTAATAATAAATAAAATAATAATATAGCTTATAATAAAGGCTTGGAAGATATTAATCTTAACTTTTAAGGATATATATAATATAAAAAGCTATAATAGCCTTTAATTAAATATTTTATTAAAAATTAAATGCTATTTTAATATATAAAATTAAGCAAAGTTATTCTTAAAAAGGGAATAAATATTTAAAATATATATCCTTATTTATATTAAACTATATATAAGGGAAGAAAGATTTATCCTTATAAGGGATGGTAAGGATTCCTTTATCTTTATATAATGCCTTTAATTCTCCTTAAATATATTAAATATTATAAAACTTTAAAAGATTAATTAATTTTATATTATAAACTTCCATTTAAATATTATTTATATTAAGATAAAGTAATTTAATATAAATAAGGATAAATATAATATTAAGTTTATATTTTTAATACTTTTATAATTTATATTCTTTATTAAAGATATATTTTAATTATAAATATATATTTTTTATATTAAGGATTATTATTAATATTTATTTAAATTAAGATTAATATTATTAATTAAGATTTAATTCTTAATAAACTTAATATAAGCTTAAGGATAAGGAGTTTATAATATTAATATTTATAAATAGCGGTTATTTAATATATTATTAAATTAATTAATAAAAGCTAAATAATTTAATATTATAAGGTTTTTTTAAATAATAATATATTTTCCTTTAAAGGAATAAAAGAATATTTATAAGGATTTCAACTGCTTAAATATAGGTTTTTATTTATTTTATATATTATTATTTATTTTATATTTATATAAAGTTTTATAAAAGAAGTTTTAAAAATCTTTTAATATTAAGAGATACCTTTAAAGTAAAGGGAAGATGATGCTTTTTATTAATTACTTTATTAATATATTAAGTATAATATATTTTAAAAAAATACCTTATTTATATTTAAATTTTAATAATAATATCGCAGGAAATTATTATTATAAGATTAGGATAAATAAATATAAATATATTTAAAAGGAATATTTTTATAAGCTTAATAAAATATAAGTATATAAATATATTTATGGAAAATAATAACGGCCCCTTTTTATTATAAGTAATATTAAATTTATTTATATTAATAAATAAGAGAATAAAGTAAAAAGTATTAATAAAGGCTAAGGTTAAATTATTATAATAAAAATAATCTTAACTTAAGGGTAATATAAACGGCGGGCTTAATATTGCGATATTTAATAACTTATAAATATAAAGCATTAATTTAATATTTAATACTTAATAAATTAATATAATTTTATTTTTTATTAATAAAGAGAATATATAAAATATAATATTAAATAAGGGTAAGGATAAAGAAATAACTTATATAAATAAAGCAATTAATATAGGATTATTATTAATTAAAGATAAAGAAAAGGAAATACTTTTTAAGATAAAATAATAAATAACGGCTTATTTATATTATATTATTTAAAGAAGAAATTTAAGAGATTTTAAGGAATATATAAATAATATAAAAAGGTAAATATCCTTAAGATTATTAAAGGATTAATAAAAAATAATATTTAAATTTAATATTTCCTATATTATTTCCTTTTTAAAAGCAATAATATTAATATTATTTATTAATAATAATCTTTAATATCTTATATATAATATTTAATATATTATATTTTAATATATCTTTTATATATTAATTATTTATATTTATTTAAGTTCCTTTATTTAGCTAAAAACTATAATTAATATCTTAAAAGGATAAAATATAATTTAAAAAAATATTATAATTTTTATTATATAAGGCTTTTTATAATAACTTTATAATCTTTTATAAACCTATTTATAATTAAAAGCTGCTATTTTATATTAAAAGCTATAGCGTTAAGTTATACTTAATTTATTTATATTAATGCATTAAAATTAAAGTTATTATAAGTTATAAACAATTTAATTTAACGCTATTAAACATTATATAAAAATATCATCGCTATATAATTTAAGCATAAATATAAGTTAGTTGAAATAAGTAATAATAAAAGCCGCCTTTACCTTAATTAAGGTTTTAACTCTATTTAAATATATACTTATCTATTATAACCTTATTATATTATGTTAAAAAACTATTTAAAAGTAATTATTTAACCCATTAAAGCTAAGATAATTATTAATTAAGCTTAAATTAATATATATATTTAAGATCCTATTAAGCGAGTTTATAATTATAATTAAAATAAATAAACAAGGTAATTATATTTAATTGCTATATATAATTTTAAAAATATAAACTTAATAGCTTTATTATAAATAGTTATAGAAATGGATTTTAATTATAATAAATAAGTTTATATTTATATAAAAATAATGCTTATAAAGATAAAAAAGTATAAAAATAAGGGACTTTTTATAATTAAATAAATTAATATATTTATTATTATTTTAAAGAAGTTTAAAGATTATTTTAAATAAATAAATAAGCTTATTATTTTTAAAATAATAATTTATAATAATAAGTTAATTAAAAAATAAAAGGTAGTTAAATTTATAATATATTTCTTTAAAAAGATTTCTTAATTATTTTGAATAAATAAAATCTTATTATAAAAATATTATATAATTAAATATAAATTAATTAAAAAAAATATAATTATAAGTTTTTTACCTTTATATTTAAAAGAGATATCTTTTATATATAGTTAAAAGATATATTTAAAAAAAAAAAGTAGGTAGATTATATTATAATTAATAAAATAAAGATATTTTTTTATAAAAAGGATATATATTATTTACTTTAATAAGAAAATCTTTTATTATAAATATAATTAAAAATATTAAATTAAGATTTAAATTTAAAACTATTACCTTAATGCTTTATAAGGTATATTTATTTTTATATATAAAATAAAATAAGGATATATATTACCTTTATATTATTTAATTATTGCTTATATAAGGTTTATTTATTAAAATATAATTTTAAATATTAAAGTATTTATAAAAGATTAATTAATTTAAATAAAATATAAATAAAAGATTATTAAAGGAAAATAACTTTAAATTATATTAATAAAAATATATTAAATTAATAAAACTTTAAATCTACCTTTAATTAATTATTTATAATTACCTTATATTTAAAATATAATATATAATTAGCTAATATTTAACTTTATATTTATCTTAAGGGTAAACTTTATAAGCTTTATTTATAATAAGCTTATATTATTAAGGGTTTTAATATTAAGGGTTATTATAATTTTATAAATATTTAAGTTATTAATTTATATTTAATAAATATCTTTAATTAAATTTCGTAATTTAATATTTATATATTAAAAATAAATATATTGTTATTTATTAAATTAATTAATACTTTTACTTTATATTTCTTTTTAAATATCTTATTTATTAATCTTTTTTAATTTATCTTTTATTCCTTTAATTTATCTATTTAATTACTTTCTTTTATTATTATTTTAATTTTTTTAACTTTTTATTTAATATAATTATTAAGTATAATATTAAGCTATTTTAAGAGATTCTAGTTAAATAATTATATTAATATAATAAGGATCCGATTCAATTTTTATTTATTTATAATTTATAAATAATAGAATTATAAATTTATAAATTATTTTAAAAATAATTTATTTATATAATAAAAGTAATATTTATTTAATATTAATTAAGATAATTAAATAAGTAATATATTATTAAATCTTTAATATTATAATTTATTAATTTATAATATAATAACTCTTTAAATAAAATATATAAGATTTTATATTTATATTTAATGGTATAATAATATAATGAAATTAATATATTATTTTTAATTAATACTTTACCTTAATAAATTTTAATAATTTAAATTTTAAATTTTATATATATTATTCTTTTATTATTATTAAGGATTTATATATTATTTAATTATTAAGATAATTAATTTAATTAAATTTATATTTAATTAATAAAAGGTTTAAGATAATTTTAATATAATAAGGATTTAATTTATAGTTAATTAATTTAATTTAAGTTAAAATAATAAAAGATTTAAGGTAATTTTAACGTATTTAAATATATATAATTTAATTTATAATTAATTAATTTAATTTAAATTAAAATAATAAAGAATTTAAAGTAAATTTAATATTATTTAATTAAGTAATTAATTAATTTAATTTAAATTAAAATAATAAAAAGTTTAAAATAAGTTTAACATTATTTAACTAGGTAATTAATTAATTTAATTTAAATTAAAATAATAAAAAGTTTAAAATAAGTTTAATTAAAGTTATATTATTATCTTTTAAATTAATATAATTATTAATAATGGTTAAGTTTTAATAACCTTTATACCTTATAAAGTATATATTTAAATATATTATATATTTTATAAAGTATAAGGGTTATTAAAATTCAATTATTTTTTTATTATATTTATTAATTATAATGAAAATAATTATAATATTAAATTATTTTAAAATAACTTTAATAATTTATAAAGATATTAATTTCTTAAAAAAAAAATAATAAAGCTTATTATATACCTTAAAATTATATTTATATCTTTAATATTCTTATTTATATAAAATTTAGCCGCTTTAATAAATATTAATGTATATATTAAATAAGGCCCTTAAAACTTTAATTTTAAATATTAATTAATATATATTAAATATTTTAATATTTATTTATTAAGTAAATATTTAGCTTATTATATTTAAAACCTTTATATTTAACTTTTTTATAAAAAATTCTTATTTAATAGGATTATTACAAATACTTTTATATTTATTTTTAATTATATTAAGAGAGAATATTATTTATTAACCTTATCAAGTTTATCTTTATATTTAATTTAAGGTTTATTATTATAAAATTTATTATAAAAAAGCCTTTTTTATAAAGATTATTAAGCTTATTTTTATATTTAATTTAAACTTTATTATAAAAAAGCCCTTTTTATAAGAATTATTATATTTATTTTTATATTTAAATTAAATTTTATTATAAAAAAGCCTTATGTAAAAAGATCGCTATATTTATCCTTATATTTAAATTAAGCTTTGTTATAAGGAAGATCTCTTTATAAGGATTATTAAGATCTTTTTTATATTTAAATTAAACCTTATTATAAAAAAGCCCTTTTTATAAGGATTATTAAGCTTATTCCGCTATCTCTTAAAAATATTTTAAGCTAAGAAAAAAATTAAAAAAAAAATTAAAAATTTAATTTAAATAAGAAATATATTTAAAGCCTTTATATTATAAAATTTAAAAATTACCGCCTTTTATTATAAAAAGGAAATATTTTAAAAGATATAAAAAGGATTTTTATAAGCAGGAAGAAGCTTTTTATAATAAAAGGAATCCTCTTATTTTAAAAAGAAATATTTTAATATAAAAAGGAAATATATTAAAGATTTAATTTTAAATATTTTATTATTTTCTTTATAAATTAAATTTATACCCTTATTTTAAAAATTTAATATAAATAAAAGTAATTATTATTATTAGCTATATTATATAATATACTTATATCTTCTTTTAAAAATAAAAAGGCGCTATTATTAAGCGATGTTATATAACCCCCCCTGCGCAGCCTGCCCAGATGAATAGCTCCCAGGGCCCCGGGAGGGGCTTCCACCTGGTTTCAGGGACGTGACGAAGTGCTGGGGGCAGCCCTGATTCGCCCAATAGCTGAGATTAGTCGCGGTGGAACACTGCCTGTCTCGTGCGGCTGCCGTCTTGGCGTGATAAACGACTTCTACGACCTGTCGTTTTGGGACTGGCCCGCCATTGATAAATCGCAACGTGCCCTCCAAGGTGCGATATGATTAGGCCCATGCCCCGGAGAACGCGCATTCAGCAGCTTGGCGGGCCTCTCCGCCAGCTGCCCCTTGCATCTTCCCCCCTGTGAGGCTCAGCTGGGATCTGCTCGACGACGACTACAAATGCTACTCTTTCCCGTCACGGGCAGTGATCGGTCAAGATGGATCTGTGTCCATCGGCCGTCAAAACCCCTCCCGCCGAGCAAACATGAAGGGTCTCCTCTGCAGCGCCGCCAGCGCCTTGCTCACTTGCTCTGCGGCGGCATTGAGCATCTCGCAGATCAATGGCAACAAGTTCCTGTCGCCATACAACGGCCAGAGCTTGACCAACATCAGCGGGTTGATCACTGCCAAGGGTTCCACGGGCATCTTTGTTCGATCCACAGCTCCGGATAATGACACGGCGACGTCGGACTCAGCCTTCATTTACAGCAGCAGCGTCGGCAGCTCACTCAGCGTTGGGGACATCATCACCTTCGACGCCAAAGTGACCGAGTACAGGTCCAGTGGCTCTACATACCTCTACCTGACCGAGCTCACTTCACCAACAAATGTTGTTGTCGTCTCCAGCAACAACACGGTCACTCCTCTGGTCATTGGCGAAGATACGCCCAACCCACCGACGGAGCAGTTCTCCAGCCTTGACGGCGGCGATGTCCTCGCCATACCCAACGCCGTTGCAAACGTCTCGTCGGTGAACCCCGTCCTGGACCCGACAAACTATGGCCTCGACTTTTGGGAGAGTCTCAGTGCCGAGCTCGTGACCATCAAGAACGTGACGGTCATCTCACGCCCAAACTCGTACGGCGAGACGTGGGTGACTGGCGGATGGCCAGCGACCGGGCGCAGCGCGCGAGGAAGTTTGACCATGACGGCCCTGGACTCAAACCCAGAGGTCATCAAGATCGATGACCCTCTCGACGGCACCAGCAACCCGACCGCGCCAAAAATGGGAGACAAGGCGACCGATATCACAGGCGTCGTCTACCAGCAATTTGGGTTCTACTACCTCTTGCCTCTGACTGCGTGGGAGCTCACTACCCTTGCCGAGGGAACAGCACCACCGACGACCCTGGAGAGCACGCGGTCCTGCGAGGGGATCACCGTCGGCGACTACAACGTGGAGAACCTGGCCCCGACCTCGGCGAACATCGACAAGAGGGCGGACCACATCGTCAACTACCTCGGCGCGCCGGACCTGGTGTTCATCCAAGAGATCCAAGACGGCAGCGGGCCGACCAACGACGGGGTGGTCGATGCCAACGCCACCCTCACAGCCCTCACGGACGCAATCGCGGCCGTCGGCAACGTCACCTACTCCTTTGTCGAAATCGCGCCCGTAGATGGGCAGGATGGCGGCCAGCCTGGCGGAAACATCCGCGTGGCGTACATCTACCGCCCTGAGGTGGTCAGCCTGTACAAGCCCAGCCCGGGCGACACCACGGCGGCCACCGAGGTCGTGTCTGGAGAATCCGGCCCTGAGCTCACCTTGAACCCCGGCCGCATCGACCCGTCCAACCCGTGCTGGGACGCCAGCCGCAAGCCCCTGGTAGCCGCCTGGCTCGCAGAGGGCGCGACGAAGCCATTCTTCACGGTGAACGTGCACTGGAGCTCCAAGGGCGGCAGCTCAAGCCTGCAGGGCGACTTGCGGCCGCCTGTCAACGGTGTCGTCGGCAACAGGCTGGTTCAAGCGAACGTCACAGGCGTAAGCACTCACCCCCTTCCCTCCCCATAGCCTTGGCGGAGGAAAGCTAACAGAATGTAGCAATTCATTGCCGAAATCCTCGCCATTGACCCCTCCGCCGCAGTCATAGCCGCAGGCGACTTCAACGAGTTCGCCTTCGTGGAGCCGCTCACGACCTTCGCGGAGATCTCCGGCCTGACGGAGCTGGACAAGGTTGTCGGCACCCCTGTTGAGGAGCGGTATACGTACACTTTCGATATGAACACGCAGGCTCTGGATCATATGTATGTGAGCCCGGGGCTCGAGGAGGGGGCTGGGTACGAGCACATCCATGTCAACACGTGGGCGACCGAGGACGATGTTGTGTCAGACCATGACCCGAGCGTTGCGCTTTTCGGTGTGTGTGGTGCGTGAGGCGAGACGAAGGGGGTGTAGTAAGCTTCTAGATGTTTACATGTCATCAGTTCATCAATAAAATGAAAATTGCTGTTATAACAGGTACCAGAAAGTGTTTATAAAGTAAACAGATAAACCAGCATTTATCAGCTTATTATTAACTTATTTTAAAATATTATATTATTAAATTTTATTAATTTATTTTAAAAGATTATTAAAAGAAATAATCAAGGCTGATGGGTGTGGGTACCCGGCAGGTGGCCCGTTGGGCCCCTTATCGATAAGCCCCGCCTACCCTATACCTGCAGCCTAGAGGGCCCTCCAGGCCTCTCTTTCTTTCTTTCTTCTTTAGGCACAGCTATTCTTAAAATCCACATATTTTGGTATACATTTCAAGCCCTTAAGCCGTACAGCCTAAATGACGTCTTAGAAATTAATTTAATTAATTATAATATTTTTTTAAAAATATTAAAAAAAATTATTAAATTATATTATTATAAATATTAAATAAAATTTAAAGTTATTTTAAATAAATAATATATATATTTTAATAATATTTTAAAAAATTATTATAATAATTAATAACTTTAAAATTTAAAGTTTTTAAAAAAAATATTTATAATAAATAAAATAAAAATTAATTTAATAAAAAAGGATTAATATATTTTTAAATATTTTTAAAATTAAAAAAATAAATATTAAATAATAAAATAATTATATTTAATAAAAATTATTATTAAAATTTTAAATAAATATAATAATAAATAAATAAATAAACAATAAAATAATAAAATAAAATTTATAATTTATAAATTTAAATTTAAAAGTTTTTTATATAAAATTATTTAAAAAAATTATAATTATTTTAAAAATTATATAAATAAATATATTTATTATTTTAAAAAAATTAAATTTTTTATTTTTATTTTTATTTTTTATTTATATAAATTTTATTAATTATTTAAATTTATTTAAATTATTTTATTTAATTAAAGAATTATAATTAATATTTTAAAAAAATAAAATATAATTTAAAAAAGATATAATAATTTTTATTATATAAAGCTTTTTATAAATTTATTTATAATTAAAAGTTATTATTTTATATTAAAAGTTATAATATTAAATTATATTTAATTTAAGTCAAGGCTGATGGGTGTGGGTACCCAGCAGGTGGCCCATTGGGCCCCTTATCGATAAGCCCTGCTTACCCTACACCTGCAGCCCAGAAGGCCCTCCAGGCCTCTCTTTCTTTCTTTTTTCTTTAAGCATAGCTACTCTTAAAATCCACATATTTTGGTGCATATTTCGAGCCCACGAGCCGTATAGCCCAAGTGACGTCTTAATTTATTTATTTTAATATTATTAATTTTAATATAAATTAATTTATTAAAATTAAAGTTATTATAAATTATAAATTAATTTAATATTATTAAAGATTATATAAAAATATTATTATTATATAATTTAAATATAAATTAATTAAAATAAATAATAATAAAAGTGATTTTTATTTTAATTATTTTATAATATATATATAAATTTTAATTTTATTTAAATATATATTTATTTAATAAAATTAAATAATTATTATAATTTTATTATAAAAAGTTATTTAAAAATAATTATTTAATTTATTATATTATTAAAATTAAAATAATTATTAATAAAATTTAAATTAATATATATATTTAAAATCTTTAAATTATTTAAATATATAAATTTAATAATTTTATTATAAATAATTATAAAAATAAATTTTAATTATAATAAATAAATCTTTTTTAATATAAAAATATTATTTATAAAAATAAAAAAATATAAAAATAAATAATTTTATATAATTAAATAAATTAATATATTTATTATTATTTTTAAGAAATTTAAAAATTATTTTAAATAAATAAATAGATTAATTATCTTTTTTAAAAATAATAATATATAATAATAAATTAACTTAAAAATAAGAAATAATTAAATTTATAATATATTTTTTAATAAAACTTTTTAATTATTTTAAATAAATAAAGTTTTATTATAAGAATATTATATAATTAAATATTAATTAATTAAAAAAATATAATAATAAATCTTTTCTTTTAATATTTAAGAAAATATAGATTTTATATAAAATAAATAATAAAATTATATTATAAAATATAATATAAGTTTTATTTTATAAATTATTATAATAAATTATAAATTATTATTATATATTATATTAATAATTTATAATAATTTATAAATCTTTTAATTATTAAATAAATTAGTTTAATATTAAATTATATAAATATAATATTATAATAAATTAATTATTATATAATTTAATAAAAATAAAATAATATTAATAATATTATTATTTTTAATTTATTTTTTAAATAATATTTTTAAATTTATAAAAAGTTTTTAATTATATAATTAATTTAATTTATTATTTTTAATAATTATAATTATAATAATTAATTAAATTTATTTAAATATTATATATTATTTTATATAAATATTAATATAAAATAATAATTAAAAAGAGTTTTTATTAATATTAAATATTATTAAATAAATTATTTTATTAAATAAAATACTTTTTTAAAATTAATAATATAATAATTTAATTTATAATATTATAATAAAAGGATTAATTAAATTTAATTAAAATTAAAAGTTATAAAAGATCTTTTATATATATATATATATTATTATTAAAATAATATTAAGGTTAATTATATAAAGGCAGCTTAGTAAAGGAGGATAATTAAGCTAGCTTATATGCTTAAAAAGGACTGCCATACAGCAGCCCCTTATATTTTATAATTTAAAAAAAACAATAAATATAAACTTAATTAAACCAATATATATATATATATATAAACGCTATATAATAAAAATTATTTAATATTAATTAATAATTATTTAATATAATTATAAATTAATAAGAATAATAAAATAAATATTAATATAATTATAATTACAACTATTAAATGCTTATAAAATATAAAGGTAATTAAAATTATATATTTATATTAAAAGCCTAGGAATTACCTTAACTCCCTTATTTATTAAGAAAAAAGAGGTTAACTTAAAAAATAAAATCTTTTTATTATATAAATTAAAACCGCTATATTAAATACTTATAAAATATATTTATAATTAAAATATTATATAATTAAAAAAAGGAATATATATTATTATATAATAATAAAGATATTGTATAAATAAAATAATAAAATTATATATAATATCTACCTTAAATATACCAAAATTAGCTGCCTTAAGCATAGTAGTAAGTTTAAGTAATTAAGTAATGATTTAAATAATATATAAAAAAATAAGCTTTAAGAGTATAATTTTATTAAGTATATAATAAAATATAATAAATCTATATTTTTAAAATTAAAATATTAATTTAAAAAACCTATTATTTAAAATTTAAATTAATATATATTTTATATAAATCCTTATAAATATAATCAACTTAAATTTAAATTAAAATAATATATTAAACTCCTTTATTTATAATTTTAAGGGATGGATAGTATATTAATTTAATTAAGTAAATTATATATTTAAATAAATATTTTTAAATATAATTTAAAAAAAGGGAATTCCTTAAATAAAAGGTCCTTTTATATCTTAAATTATTTTAATTACCTTTAAAGATATTATTATTTAAAACATTATAAAATATATAAATATTTATTATTAAAATATAAACTATATAATAAATACCTTTAAAAATAAAATATATATAAAAGGTAAATAATTTTTTATAATAATATAATATAATATTTATAATATATTTAATTTATATAAATAATATATTATATAATTTACCTTTAATTTAAATTATTTATAATAAATTAATAAAGCTTTAATAAATATTTACCTTTTAAAAAAGATAAAGAAAAGATAAAAATTATATTAATAAATTATATAACTTATTATATAATAAGGTATAAATCTTTATTAATTATTATAAATAATTATAAATTATAAAAGATTAATATTATATAATCTTTTTAAATATATTATTTAATTATATAAAGGATTTTTATATATATTATATTAAATTAAATAAAAGATAAGATAAAATATATAACTTATTAAATATATATTTTAATATAATAATAAATTATAATTAATATTAAATAAATTAAATAACTTTATCTTTTATATAAATAAAGAAAGAAAAATTAAATAAGATTTTATTAAAAGTTTTAAAAACCCTTTTAAATAAGCTTTAGCTTATATAATAAGCCTTTAAAAAGGATATTAAGGTGAAATTATATTATATATAATAATAATTAAAGCTTATTATATAATATTAAAATTAAAGCTAGTAATAATTAATTAAAAACTTATATATAAAGTATTATTTATTAACTTATATATAATATTATAAATCATTATAAAAAGGAATTTAATTTAATAATTTATATTATATAAAGAATTTAAAATTAATTTTATTAATAAATAATATAATTTAAATTTTAAGAATTATTAAAGGATATTATATAATTATTAATTTATATTAATAACTTCCTTTTATTTAATAACTTCCTTTTATATAAAACTTATTTAAGGTTAATTCTTAAAGTAACCCTTTAAGTTATATTATATAATAATTTAATTAAAAAATACTTTATATATAAAAAAGAAGGATATTAATTAATTAATTATATAAATAAAAAAAGGATAAATATATAAAAATAATACCTTTAAATATATAAAAACTTTAATTAAAAACTTATTTATAAAAAAAAGAGCTTTATTATTTATTTAATTAAATATAAAGGAAAAAGCTTATTATAAAAAATAAAAGAATTAATCTTTAACTTATAAAATATAAATAATAAAGAGATCTTATAATAAAATTTAATAAATTTTATTTTTAATTATTATATAATAAAGGAAGATATTTATATTATCTTTAAAATAATAAAAGTAAGTTAATTTATATTATATAATTTATATAATATAAAATATTAAAGTAAACTTTAAGATATAAAAGCTATTAAATATTTAATAATAAAGATATTTTAAATATTAACTTATATATAAAAAAACCTTAATATAAAGATTAAATAAGATATAAATATAATAAAAGTTAAATTTAAAAATAATAATATTATCTTAATAATTAATATAATTAATATTATTAATTAATTAAGAAATATTATATATTATATCTTAAATATATTAACCCTATTCTTATTTTTATTATATAATATAAATAAATTAAAAATATATTTTAATAACCTTTTAAATATTATTATATAAAAAAATATTATAATTTTAATAATAAAGAAATAAAGATATTTATTTTTTAATATAAATTATATAAAAGTTAAAATATTCTTAATAAAATTATAATTAAAAAAGCTTTATAAATATTTTAAATATTTTTATATAAATAAATTATATAAGTTTTTTAAAAATATAAAATATAATAATATTAAAAAAGTAATCTTTAAAAAGATTTAAAAGTTTTATTATTTTTATTAATTATATAATTTATTATTTAAAAGATTTAAATTTTTAATTAAAGATAATAATTATTTTAATTATAAAATAATAATTAATATTATATAATTAAATAAAAAAAACACCCTTTATATAATTAATTTAAATATAAGCTTTTAAATAATTATTTTTTTAAATTTATTATTTATATAAAATATTTAAAATACCTTATATAAATATTAAATTTATATATATATTAACCTATTAAATTATATTATATATAATTTAAAGATTAATTTTATTTTTAAAGAATTTAAAAATAATATAAAACTTATAAGAATTATATATAAGGAAATATTTATAAAAGTATATTAAGTTATAAAAAAAGTAAAATAATTATATAAATCTTTAAAGAAAGCCTTTAATATTTTAAAGGTTAAACTTAATTATTATATAAATAATAAAATAATCCTTTAAATAATTATAAAAGCTTTAAATAATATATTAAGCTTAAATAATATTATATTAATACTTTTAATCTTTAAAATATATTTATAAATCTTATATAATTTACTTCCCTTATTAAATATTATATAATAAATATTAATATTATAAAAGGTTATAAAGATATTATATATAATTTAAATAAAGATAAAAGTTAATTATATAATTAATATTAAAAATAACTTAAATTTTAATTTTATCTTTTTTTTATTAATTTAAAATAAAATCTTAATGTAAAAAGAAAATAAAGGATAAAAAGGATTATATAAAATAAATAATATTAAGAATTATATTATTATAATAAATATAATTAATAATTTAATTTAATTTTATATAATATATATTAACTATATTATTATATAAAAAAGGCCTTTATATAAGATAAATTAAATATTATTAAGCTAATTATATAAAAATAACCTTAATTTAAAGAAGATAATTAAAAATTATTATATAAGTTATTTAATTTAAAAGTAAGGATATTTTATAAAATAGCTATATAATTAACTTTTATTATATATTTATAATTTTATATATCTTTATAATATAAAAATAAAAAGATTTATATAAATTAATAATTAAGCTTTATTAAAATAATAATATTATTATTTTTAAAAGTTATTTAAAAAATTAAATATATTAAAATAAATACCTTAATTAATAAAGATTTTCTTAATTTATTTAATATAACTTAAATTTATATAAAAGGTTATAAATCTTTAAAATAAAGATAATATAAAAGGTAAAAAATAAATTAATTAAATTAATAAAAAGTTTAAGTTTATTATATAAAGATATAAGGATTTAAAAAAAAGCTATTTTAATTTAAGTCTTAATGATTTAAAAAATAAATTAAAAATTAATTTTAATATTAAAATTAACCTTTATATTATATTTTATTTATTAAAGGGAATTAAAAAATATTACTTAAATTTATATTTAATTATATAATCTTTTATATATATAATCTTAATAAAATTATTAATAAAATTATATAATAAATATTTATTAAAGATAATTTTATTAATTTAAAAATTATTATATAAGCATAAAATTAAACTTATATTAATATAAGATATATTATATATATTATATAAAATTTTAAAAATAAAAGTTTTTATATATAATTTATATTTATTATTTATAATAAATAAATTATATAACTTTAAAATATAAAGATATAAATAAATAATATTTTAATTTATAATAAGTTAATTTTTTTAAAGGGAAGAAGAAGAAATATATAAGAAAGGGTTTTATATAAAAGATAAAAATATCTTAAATTTAAGTTAATTAATTAAATTTAATAATAATAAAATTAAATTTAATAAAGATAATATAACCTTTATATAAAAAAGATAAATTATAAACCTTTATATAATTAATATTTATATAAAGGATATACCTTAATAATATATTATATAATATATAAAGGGTATATATATAATATTAATTTATTAATTAAAAGTAATATATAATTTATTAATAGCGATATAAAGTAAAAAGCTTATTATAAAAAATATAAAGATATTAAATATATAAATTAAATAATAAATTAAAAACCTTAATAAAGGGATTAATTTTATATTATTAAACTTTATATATATAAAACTTTATATTTTTATAAATAAATCTTTTCTTAATAATATAAACTTAAGCTTATAGCTAAATTTTATTATTATATTAATAATAAAAATTAATTATATAAAAGAAGATTTTAAGATTTATAAATATATTATATATTAAAGCTTATTAAAATATAAAGAATAATTAAAAATATATTAATAAATAAATTATATAAAATAATAATAAGGTTTAATAATAATATAATATTAAATATAATATTAAATTAAATAATAATTTATTTAAAGATATTATAAATATTTATAATTATTTATATAAATTTAAAGTTATTATATAATTATTTTATAAAGCTAAATATAATAAATAAAAAGAGGCTTATAATTAATATTATATTTTTAAGGGAAATATATAAAAAAAAGAAATTTTTAAAATATAATAAATTAAAAAGAAAAATAATTTAATAAATATTTATATAAAGAAAATATTAAATAAAATATTAAGAAGCTTATTTTAATAAATAAACTAAGAATAAAGATTAAAATATAAATAAATTAATTTAATAAAAAAAATATAAAGATTAAGGTATAATATAAAAAAAAGGTTATTAAATAGTTATATAAAAGAAAAAAGGCTAAAATATATAAAAAATAAACTTAAAATATAATTAAAACCCTTTAAAATTAACTTAAAATAAAAATAAAACCGCTTAAAATATAATTAAAATAATAAAGGTTAAATTTAAGCTAAATTTAAGATATCTTAAATTATATTAATTATTTATATTTATTTAAGTTTTTTTACTTAGCTGGAAATTATAATTAATATCTTAAAAGGATAAAATATAATTTAAAAATAATATAATAATTTTTATTATATAAGGCTTTTTATAATAACTTTATAATTTATTTTTATAAACTTATTTATAATTTAAAGCTATTATTTTATATTAAAAGCTATAATATTAAGCTATGCTTAATTTATTTACGCCGGTGTTATTAATAAGCCATTAGCTTATTAAAATTAAAGCTATTATAAGCTGCAAGTAACTTAATTTAATGCTATTAAGTATTATATGAAAATGTTATTATTATATAACTTAGGCCTTTAAATATAAATTAGTTAAAATAAGCAATAATAAAAGCCGCCTTTACCCTGATATACTCTTATAAGATATGCATAGGTTCTAGCTCTGCTTAAATATACACCCATCCACCACAACCTTATTACGTTACGTTGGAAGACTACTTAAAAGCAATCATTCAGCTTGCCGCGCAAAGCCGAGATGACTGCCAGTCAAGCTTAAACCAGTGCACACATCTAAGACCCTTGAATCAGGTAAGGCAACCACATCTAATTGCTGCGCATCTAGATATGTGGACCTGATAGCTCTACACTTATAGAAATAAACTTTAATTATAATAAATAAATCTATACCTATATAAAGATAATGCTTATATAGGTAAAGAAGAATGAAAATAAAGGATCTTATATAATTAAATAGATTAATATATTTATTATTACTTTAGAAAAGTTTAAGGATTATTTTAAATAAATAAATAAACTTATTATTTTTAAAATAATAATTTATAATAATAAGTTAATTAAAAGATAAAAGGTAATTAAGTTTATAATATATTTCTTTAAAAAGATTTCTTAATTACCTTAAATAAATAAAATCTTATTATAAAAATATTATATAATTAAATATAAATTAATTAAAAAAATATAATTATAAATCTTTTACCTTTATATTTAAAAGGGATCTTAAATTATATAATAAATATTAAAAGATAATTAAAGTTATATAAAAAATATTAAAAGCTATATTTAAGATAAAATTTATTATATAAA
This sequence comes from Diaporthe vaccinii, assembly GCA_039880775.1. Lineage (NCBI taxonomy): Eukaryota > Fungi > Ascomycota > Sordariomycetes > Diaporthales > Diaporthaceae > Diaporthe > Diaporthe vaccinii. The sequence continues at coordinate 1,788,605 of JBCEDN010000009.1, forward strand.
ATAAATATATAAAAAAGAATAATAAAGGAAGATTTTTTAAAATTTATTATAAAAAATAATATATAAAGAAATATATTATATAAATTAATCCCTTTATTATATAAATTAATTCCTTATTTTATTATATAAGATTTTTAAAATCGATATATAAAGCTATTAAGTTAAGATAAATTTAATTAATTATATATTTAAAGGTATATAAATTAATTAAAAAACCTTCTTTTTTCTCTTTAATCTTTTATTTAATATCCTTTATAATAATTAAATTATAAGAGAATTTTAAATTATTTTTATTATTTAAATTATTTTTATTATTATAACCTTTATAACCTTTTCTTTGAATATAAATAAGATGCGGTTAATAATTTTTATAATAAAGGTATTAATAAGCTTATAATTATTAAATATATCTTATATAAATATTTTTTAAAAACTTAAGAATTTAATAATACCCCTTAAATTAATATATATTAAGTATATTATATATATACTTAATATATCTTTTATTATCTTAATTATATAATTAAATAAAAATTATATAAAAGTAGCTTAAATAATAAATAATTTAATTAATAACTTTTAATAACTATATATTAATATTATATAAAATTTAAATATTATATAAAAGATAAGCAATAATTATATATTTAATAAATTAAAATTAAAGAATAATAAATAAGAAAAAGTTATATAAATATTAATAATAATATAAATTATAAAAATATAATTTAAGAAATAATTAATTAAAAGGATTATAATTTAAAAGCTTATAATTAAATTAAGCTTAAAGGTTAAGATATTAAAGAAAAGCTAAAAGAAACCTTGAAAAGAAGCTGCTTAAGGAATAGAAATAAGCGCTATAATATTAAATATAAGAAAAGCCGCTTTATATAAATTAATAAATATAAATATATTATATATTAATGTTAAAAAAGGCGATTTATAAAGGCTAAATATAAGTATATTATATAACGAAAGAAGCGATATATGAGAATTAAGTGCAGGTAAACCATATATTAAGAGAAATAATATATAAAAACTAAATATAAATATATTAAATAAAAAAGAAAGTAAATGATAATAAATATATAAATTAAAGTAAAAATTATAATTAAATATTATATAAAAGGTTTTTAAGATTATTAATAATAATAAAAAAAAAGAAAGGAAGAAATAAATAAAGATAAATAAAAAAGGGGTTTTTATATTAATATTAAAAAGGTATTAAATATAAGCTACCCTTTTTTAATGATAAATAAATTATTTATATAAGTAAATTATAAGAAATAAACTCTTTAATACTTATTTAATTATATAAAAATCAGTAAGAAAGTATTTAAAAAGTATAAAAAAAATAAAGTTAAAAGGATAATATAAAAAGCTTAATATAAGTTATTTAAAAAGCTTAATATAAGTTATTAATTAAAAAACTTATAATTTTTATATATTTATAAAATTATAATAATTTAACTTATTTAAATTATAAGAAATTTCTTTTATTATAAAAAAGATATATAAATAATTTAACTTATTTAACTTATTTAAAGATAAAAATATAATTAAAAAATAAAAAACCTTTAATATTAAAATAATATTAAAGTTAATTATATAAAAGCAGCTTAATAAAGGAGGATAATTAAGTTAGCTTATATACCTTAAAAAAGATTATTATATAATAGCCCCTTATATTTTATAATTTAAAGAAAATAATAATAAATATAAATTAAACCAACTTATAAATATATATAAACGCTATATAATAAAGATTATTTAATAATTATATTTAATTTTATTATAATTATTATATTATTATTTTTAATAATTTATTATAAATTATTTTATTAATATTATTAATTATTTTATTAATTTATTATTATTTCTTTTTAAATCTTTTAATATTTTTTATATAAAATATTCTTTTATTTTATATATAAACTTTTTTTAATTTTTTAATATTTAAAAAATATTATATTTATTTTTTAAGAAATATAATTCTTTTAAATTAAAAAAGTAATTATATAAATTAATAATTAAACCTTTTTTAAATTTATTTAATAATAATTAAAATTAATATTAAAAAGCTTTTTTAATAATAAAGAATTTAATTTTTTATTAAAATAAATTAAAAAATAATCTTTATTAAATTATATAATATTTAAAAAATTTAAAATATAAATAATAATAAAAAGTTTAATATTATGATTAATATTTAAATTTTAATATTTAATTTAAAAAATATAACTTTTTAATTAAATAAAATTAAATTTATATTTTTAAAAGCTTTTTTAATAATTTTTAATTTAAAAATCTTATTATATATAATATAAAAAATAAAAAGAACTTTATTTTATTAATATAAATAATTTAAATTTTATTAAATTAATTTATTTTTATATTATATTTTTTTATAAATTAAAATATTTAATATTTAATATTTAAAATTTAAAATTTAAAATAAATAAAATAAATAAAATAAATAAAATAAATAAAATAAATAAAATAAATAAAATAAATAAAATAAATAAAATAAATAAAATAAATAAAATAAATAAAATAAATAAAATAAATAAAATAAATAAAATAAATAAAATAAATAAATAAATAAAATAAATAAAATAAATAAAATAAATAAAATAAATAAAATAAATAAAATAAATAAAATAAATAAAATAAATAAAATAAATAAAATAAATAAAATAAATAAAATAAATAAAAAAATATATAAAAAATAATAATATTTTTTTTTATAATTTTTATATTTATTAAAAAATAATAATTAATAAATATTCCTTTATTATAATATAATATATTTTTTAAAATATTTAATTTATATTATAATAATAATATTATTTATTTATTTATTTAAATTTATATTAATAATTTAATTATTTAAAAAGTTATTTTTAATATATTAATTTATAAAATAAACTTTTATTTTAATAATTAAAAATAATAATTTAATTTATTTATCTTTATTAAATAATTTAATATTTATTATTTATTAATAATTTTTTAATTATATTTATTTTATTTTATTTTATTAATTTAAATATATATTTATAATTTTAAATAAATTAATAATTATTATAAAGTTTAATTTATTAAAATTATAAATATTATAATTAAAAACTTTATATTCTTTATAAATATTAAATATAAAATTAAATTATATATTTATTATATTATAAACTTTATATAAACCTTTTTTATAATTATTTATATAATTTATATATATTTTAAATATTATTTTAATAAATAAATCTTTTTATTTAATTAATTTTAATAATATTATTATTATAAATATAAAATAAAATATTTATTTATATTTTTAATATTTTAAAAAATAAATAAATATTTTTAAAGATTTTTATTAAATATATATTAAATAAATTTTATTTTATTTTTATTAATATTTTATAATTTAAATAAATATTTTATTATATAATTTAATTAATTATTTTATAAATAAAAATAAAATAAAAAATATTATATTTTTATTATATATTAAATATTTAATTTTAAATTAAATTTAATAATTTAAATAATTAATTAAATATTATTTCTTTTTATATTATTTATTATGAAATATAATATAAAAAATATAATAATAAATTAAATTAAAATAAATTATTAAAAAATATTTTATTTAATAAAATATTTTATTTAATAATATTTAATATTATATTTATTAGAAATTAAAAGAAATATAATAAAATTATAATAAAGAATAATATTATTAATTATATAAAATTATTTTAAATTTTAAATTTTTAAAATTTAATAATTAATTAAATAAATAAATATTAAATATATTTTATAAAATTATTATAAGAATATTATAATATATAATAATATAATCTTTTAATTAATTAAATATATTATATATTTTATTAATCTTATTAATTTTATTAATCTTATTAATCTTCTTAATCTTATTAATCTTATTAATCTTATTAATCTTATTAATCTTATTAATCTTATTAATCTTATTAATCTTATTAATCTTATTAATCTTATTAATCTTATTAATCTTATTAATCTTATTAATCTTATTAATCTTATTAATCTTATTAATCTTATTAATCTTATTAATCTTATTAATCTTATTAATCTTATTAATCTTATTAATCTTATTAATCTTATTATTTATTAATCTTATTAATCTTATTAATCTTATTAATCTTATTAATCTTATTAATCTTATTAATCTTATTAATCTTATTAATCTTATTAATCTTATTAATCTTATTAATCTTATTAATCTTATTAATCTTATTAATTTTATTAATCTTATTAATCTTATTAATTTTATTAATATAATATTTATAAGTTTTTTAATTAATAATTTATATTAAGCTTTTTATATTACCTTTTTAACCTTATTTTTATTTATTTTTTAAATACTTTCTTATTTACTTTTATATAATTAAATAAATATTAAAAAGTTTATTTCTTATAAATCACTTATATAAGTGATTTACCTGCTGTTAAAAAAGAATAATTTATACTTAATACCCTTTTAATGTTAATATAAAAATCCCCTTTTATTTATCTTTATTTATTTCTTCCCTTTTTCCTTTTTTTATTATATAATATATATATATATATATATTTACTTTATATATTTATATAATTATTTTTTTTCTCTTTTATTATTAATAATTTTAATAATTCTTTATATAATATTTAATTATAGCTTTTATTTTAATTTATATAATTATTATAATTCGCTTCCCTTTTTATTTAATATATTTATATTTAATTCTTATATATTACCTTTTTTAATATATAATTCGCTTGTATTTAATTATTATAAGTTACCTTTTTTAATATATAATATATTTATATCTAGCCCTTATATATCGCCTTTCCCAGCATTAATATATAATATACCTGCGCCTATTAATTTATATAAATTAACTTTTCCTGCGTTTAATATTATAGCGTTTGCTTTTATTCCTTAGGGTCCTTTTTAACCTCTTTTTAATACCTTAACCTTTAAGCTTAATTTAATTATAAGCTTTTAAATTATAACCCTTTTAATTAATTACTTTTTAAATTATACCTTTATAACTTTCATTATTATTAATATTTATATAACCTTTTCTTATTTATTATTTTTTAATTTTAATTTATTATATAATTTTAAGATGCTAAATATATAATTATTATTTATCCTTTATATAATATTTAAATCTTATATAATATTAATATATTATTATTAAAAGTTATTAATTATATTATTTATTATTTAAGTTATTTTTATATAATTTTTATTTAATTATATAGCTAAAATAATAAAAGGTATTATTAAATTCTTAGGTTTTAAAGAAGTATTTATATAAGATATATTTAATAATTATAAGCTTATTAATATTTTTAATATAAGAATTATTAGCTGTACCTTATTTATATTTAAGGAGGAGGTTATAAAAGTTATAATAATAAAGGTAATTTAAATAATAATAATAATCTAAAACTCTTTTATAGCTTAATAATTATAAAGGATATTAAATAAAAGATTAAAGAGGAGGAAAAGGGTTTTTTAATTAACCTATATACCTTTAAATATTTAATTAATTAAGCTTATTTTAACTTAATAGCTTTATATATTAATTTTTAAAAGTTTTATATAATAAAATAAAAAGTTAATTTATATAATAAAGGGATTAATTTATATAATATTCTTTTTTATATATTACTTTTTATAATAAATTTTAAAAATCTCCCCTTATTATTTTTTTTATATAATTATTTTATATAATAAATTATATCTTAAATATAACTTTTAATATCCTTTATATAATTTTAATTATTCTTTAATATTTATTATATAACTTAAATTATCTTAAATTTAACTTAAGTTTAGCTTTTATTATTTTAATTATATTTTAAGGGGTTTTATTTATATTTTAAATAAATTTTAAATTTATCTTAAGTAATTTTAATTATATCTTTTAATTATTTTAATTATATCTTTTAATTATTTATTATATATCTTAGCCTTATTTTAAGCTTATATTTTATATATTTTAGCTTTATTTTAAGCTTATTTCCCCCTTTTTTTTATATAATTATTTAATAGCTTTTTTTTTATATTTATATAGTTATTTAATAGCCTTTTCTTTATATTATATCTTAATCTTTATATTCCTTTTTATTAAAGTGATTTATATATACCTTAATCCTTACCTTTAACTTATTTATTAAAATAAGCTTTTTTAATGCTTTATTTAATATTTTCTTTATATAAATATTTATTAAATTATCCTTTTCCTTAATTTATTATATTTTAAAAATTTCTTTTTTTATATATATTTTCCTTAAAGATATAATATTAATTATAAGCCTTTTTTTATTTATTATATTTAACTTTATAAAATAATTATATAATAACCTTAAGTTTATATAAATAATTATAAAGATTTTAAATATCCTTAAATAAATTATTATTTAATTTAATATTATATTTAATATTATATTATTATTAAACCTTATTATTATCCTATATAGCTTATTTATTAATATATTTTTAATTATTTTTTTATACTTTATTAAGCTTTAATATATAATATTTTTATAAATCTTAAAATCCTTTTTTATATAATTAATTTTTATTATTAATATAATAATAAAATTTAATTATAAGCTTAAATTTATATTATTAATAAAAGATTTATTTATAAAAATATAAAGCTTTATATATATAAAATTTAATTATATAAAATTAATCCTTTTATTAAGGTTTTTAATTTATTATTTAATTTATATATTTAATACCTTTATATTTTTTATAATAAGCTCCTTAATTTATATCGCTATTAATAAATTATATATTATTTTTAATTAATAAATTAATGTTATATATATACCCTTTATATATTATATAATATATTATTTAAATATATCCTTTATATAAATATTAATTATATAAAGGTTTATAATTTATCCCTTTTATATAAAGGTTATATTATCTTTATTAAATTTAATTTTATTATTATTAAATTTAATTAATTAATTTAATTTAAGATATTTTTATCCTTTATATAAAACCTTTCTTATATAATTCTTCTTTTTCTTTAAAAAATTAACTTATTATAAATTTAAAATATTATTTATTTATATCTTTATAATCTTAAAGTTATATAGCTTATTTATTATAAATAATAAATATAAATTATATATAAAAACCTTTATTTTCAAGGTTTTTATATAATATATATAATATATCTTATATTAATATAAGCTTAACTTTATAAATTTATATAATAATTTTTAAATTAATAAAATTATCTTTAATAAATATTTATTATATAATTTATTAATAATTTTATTAAGATTATATATATAAAAGGATTATATAATTAAATATAAATTTAAAATATTTAATTCCCTTTAATAAATAAAATATAATATAAGGTTAATTTTAATATTAAAATTAATCTTTAATTTATCCTTTAAATTATTAAGGCTTAAATTAAAATAGCTTTTTTAAATCCTTATATCTTTATATAATAAGCTTAAACTTTTTTATTAATTTAATTAATTTATTTTTACTTTTTATATTATCTTTATTTTAAAGATTTATAACTTTTATATAAATTTAAATTATATTAAATAAATTAAAAAATATCTTTATTAATTAAAGTATTTATTTTTAATATATTTAATTTTTAAATAACCTTTTAAAAATAATAATATTATTATTTTAATAAAGCTTAATTATTAATTTATATAAATCTTTTCTTTTATATTATAAAGATATATAAGAGTTATAAATATATAATAAAAGTTAATTATATAATAACTTATAAAGATATTTTATCTTTTAATTAAATAGCTTATATAATTTTTAATTATCTTTTTTTAAATTAAATAAATTAAAGTTATTTTTATATAATTAATTTAATAATATTTAATTTATTTTATAAAAAAAATTTTTTATATAATAATATAACTTAATATATATTATATAAAATAAAATTAAATTATTAATTATATTTATTATAATAATATAATTTTTAATATTATTTATTTTATATAATTTATTTTATTTTTTATTTTTTTTTATATTAAAATTTTATTTTAAATTAATAAAGAGAAGATAAAGTTAAGATTTAAGTTACTTTTAATATTAATTATATAATTAACTTTTACCTTTATTTAAATTATATATAATATTTTTATAACCTTTTATATTATTAATACTTATTATATAATATTTAATAATAAAGGTAAATTATATAAAACTTATAAATATATTTTAAAGATTAAAAATATTAATATAATATTATTTAAGCTTATTATATTATTTAAAGCCTTTATAATTATTTAAAGGATTATTTTATTATTTATATAATAATTAAGTTTAACTTTTAAGATATTAAAGGCTTTCCTTAAAGGTTTATATAATTATTTTACTTTTCTTATAACTTAATATATCTTTATAAATATTTCCTTATATATAATTCTTATAATCTTTATATTATTCTTAAATTCTTTGAAAATAAAGTTAATCCTTAAATTATATATAATATAATTTAATAAGTTAATATATATATAAATTTAATATTTATATAAGGTATTTTAAATATTTTATATAAATAATAAGTTTAAGAAAGTAGTTATTTAAAAGCTTATATTTAAATTAATTATATAAAGGGTGTTTTTTTTATTTAATTATATAATATTAATTATTATTTTATAATTAAAATAGTTATTATCTTTAATTAAAAATTTAAATATTTTAAATAATAAGTTATATAATTAATAAAAATAATAAAACTTTTAAATCTTTTTAAAGATTACCTTTTTAATATTATTATATTTTATATTTTTAAGAAATTTATATAATTTATTTATATAAAAATATTTAAAGTATTTATAAAGCTTTTTTAATTATAATTTTATTAAAAGTATTTTAACTTTTATATAATTTATATTAAAAAATAAATATCTTTATTTCTTTATTATTAAGATTATAATATTTTTTTATATAATAATATTTAAGAGGTTATTAAAATATATTTTTAATTTATTTATATTATATAATAAAAATAAGAATAGGGTTAATATATTTAAGATATAATATATAATATTTCTTAATTAATTAATAATATTAATTATATTAATTATTAAGATAATATTATTATTTTTAAATTTAACTTTTATTATATTTATACCTTATTTAATCTTTATATTAAGGTTTTTTTATATATAAGTTAATATTTAAAATATTTTTATTATTAAATATTTAATAGCTTTTATATCTTAAAGTTTATTTTAATATTTTATATTATATAAATTATATAATATAAATTAACTTACTTTTATTATCTTAAAGATAATATAAATATCTTCCTTTATTATATAATAATTAAAGATAAAATTTATTAGATTTTATTATAAGATTTCTTTATTATTTATATTTTATAAGTTAAAGATTAATTCTTTTATTTTTTATAATAAGCTTTTTCCTTTATATTTAATTAAATAAATAATAAAGCTCTTTTTTTTATAAATAAGTTTTTAATTAAAGTTTTTATATATTTAAAGGTATTATTTTTATATATTTATCCTTTTTTTATTTATATAATTAATTAATTAATATCCTTCTTTTTTATATATAAAGCATTTCTTTAATTAAGTTATTATATAATATAACTTAAAGGGTTACTTTAAGAATTAACCTTAAATAAGTTTTATATAAAAGGAAGTTATTAAATAAAAGGAAGTTATTAATATAAATTAATAATTATATAATATCCTTTAATAATTCTTAAAATTTAAATTATATTATTTATTAATAAAATTAATTTTAAATTCTTTATATAATATAAATTATTAAATTAAATTCCTTTTTATAATGATTTATAATATTATATACAGGTTAATAAATAATATTTTATATATAAGTTTTTAATTAATTATTACCAGCTTTAATTTTAATATTATATAATAAGCTTTAATTATTATTATATATAATATAATTTCACCTTAATATCCTTTTTAAAGGCTTATTATATAAGCTAAAGCTTATTTAAAAGGGTTTTTAAAACTTTTAATAAAATCTTATTTAATTTTTCTTTCCTTATTTATATAAAAGATAAAGTTATTTAATTTATTTAATATTAATTATAATTTATTATTATATTAAAATATATATTTAATAAGTTATATATTTTATCTTATTTTTTATTTAATTTAATATAATATATATAAAAATCCTTTATATAATTAAATAATATATTTAAAAAGATTATATAATATTAATCTTTTATAATTTATAATTATTTATAATAATTAATAAAGATTTATATTTTATTATATAATAAGTTATATAATTTATTAATATAATTCTTATCTTTTCTTTATCTTTTTTAAAAAGTAAATATTTATTAAAGTTTTATTAATTTATTATAAATAATTTAAGTTAAAGGTAAATTATATAATATATTATTTATATAAATTAAATATATTATAAATATTATATTATATTATTATAAAAAATTATTTACCTTTTATATATATTTTATTTTTAAAGGTATTTATTATATAACTTATATTTTAATAATAAATGCTTATATATTTTATAATGTTTTAAATAATAGCATCTTTAAGGGTAATTAAGATAATTTAATTAATTATTATATATAAAGTATTTATATTTAAGGTAATTAATTCTTTAATATTCTTTTAATATTAATAATTTATATAATTTAAGATATAAAAGGACCTTTTATTTAAAGAATTCCTTTTTTTTAATTATATTTAAAAATATTTATTTAAATATATAATTTATTTAATTAAATTAATATATTATTTATCCCTTAAAATTATAAATAAAGGAGTTTAATATATTATTTTAATTTAAATTTAAATTAATTATATTTATAAAGATTTATATAAAATATATATTAATTTAAATCTTAAATAATAAGTCTTTTAAATTAATATCTTACTTTTAAAAATATAAATCTATTATACTTCATTATACACTTAATAAAATTATACTCTTAAAGCTTATCTCTTTATATATTACTTAAATTATCACTTAATTCCTTAAACCCATTATTATATTTAAAGCAGCTAATTTTAATATATTTAAAGTAAATATTATATATAATTTTATTATCTTATTTATATAATATCTTTATTATTATATAATAATATATATTCCTTCTTTTTAATTATATAATATTTTAATTATAAATATATTCCGCGGGTATTTAATATAGCGATTTTAATTTATATAATAAAAAGATTTTATTTTTTAAGTTAACTTTTTTTCTTTTAATAAATAAAGAAGTTAAGATAATTCTTAAGCTTTTAATATAAATATATAATTTTAATTACCTTTATATTTTATAAGTATTTAATAATTATAATTATAATTATATTAATATTTATTTTATTACTTTTATTAATTTATAATTATATTAAATAATTATTAATTAATATTAAATAATTCTTTATTATATAATATTTATATATATATATATATGTTGGTTTAATTAAATTTATATTTATTATTCTTCCTAAATTATAAAATATAAGGGGCTGCTATATAGTAGTCCCTTTTAAGCATATAAGCGGGCTTAATTATCCTCCTTTACCAAGCTGCCCTTATATAATCAACCTTAATATTATTTTAATATAATTATAAATTTATTAATTATTAATAAATTATTAATTTAATTTTTATTTTAATAAACTTTATTTAAATAATATATTTTTTAATGCTTTAATTAAAAGCTTATTAAACTTATTTATAATACTTATTTTTATTCCAGCTTTTATAATTACCCCTTTCCCTCCTTTTTAAATATTATTTAAGAATTTAAAAGAGCTTTTAAAATACCTTAAATACATTAATATTAATAAAATTTAATAAATTTATAAAATCTTTTTTTAAATCTTTAAAGCTTATAATAAAATTAAGATATATAAGGAATTATATTTTATAATAAAGGATAATTTTAAAGATATTATAATAAAAAACTTAAATAATAAAGTTTAATAAATAAATAAATTTAAATGATATTCTTTAAAAATAAAGATTTATTTAACCTAACCCTTACCCTTATAACCTTATTACCTTATACTTTATTAATAAATATAAATATAAATAAAGAGGAAAAAAAAGAATTTAAGGATAAACCTTTAAAGAAGGAATTTAAGAGCGAAATAAAGATCTTCTTATATAAAAAAAGTAAATAAAAGCGAACTTAAATATTTATAACCCTTACCCTTATATTTAAAGGCTAGCTATATTACTTTTAAATAATAATATTTTAAAACTATTAATTTTAAATATTATAATTTAAAAAGCTTTTATTTAATTTAAAATAAATAAAATATAATTTTTAATATTTAATTAATAGCTTTTTAAATAAAGACTTTAATTAAAATATATTTATATATTAATAAGGGGTAATAATTAAAAGGATTATTAACGTTAAGGTATTTTAAAGTTTTAATATTATTTAATAACTTTTATATAATTTAATTAAAGGGGCTTTATCTTTAATTTATTAAATAATATTTAAATTATAAATTAAAATTATCAATATATTTTTAATATAAAAATATCTTAATAATATTAATAATTTAAATTATAATTATAATAACGTTTTTATTATTTAATAAAAACTTATATATATTTATTTAATAAAATAAATTAATTATTAAAAGATAAATAATTAAAAAGTTTTATATCTTTTTAATATTAATATTATTAAAAGGTTATATATTAAGGAAGGTTTATTATATTTTAAAAATAATAGCTTAAATTACTTCTTAAATAATTAAAGGTTTTATAATATTATTAATAATAAAGATTATATAATATATATTATAAAATAAAAGGAAAATATTTATATATTATATTAAAAATAAAAAAAGTTATTATTTTTATATAATAATATATTAAAATTAATAAATATATAAATAATAATAATCTTTTTTAAATATAAAAATAAAAGACTTATAATTATATTTTTTTAATTAATTTATATTTAATTATATAATATTTTTATAATAAAGTTTTATTTATTTAAAATAAGTAAAAAATATTATTAAAAAAAAACTTTATATATTAAATTACCTTCCTTCCTTTATTTAACTTTTTATAAATTATTATTTTAAAAGTAATAAACTTATTTATTTATTTAAAGTAATATTTAAATTTTTTTAAAATAATAATAAATATATTAATTTATTTAATTATATAAGGTTTTTTATTTTTATATTCCTTTACTTTTATAAATATTATTTTTATATAAATATAAATTTATTTATTATAATTAAAGTTTATTTTTATAATTATTTATAAGTTATTAAATTTATATATTTAAATAATTAAATATAATTACCTTATTTATTTATTTTAATTATAATTATAAATTCGCTTAATAAATATATATATTAATTTAAGCTTAATTAATAATTATTTTAGCTTTAATAGCATAATAAGCTAAATAATTGCTTTTAAATAGTTTTTTAATATAATATAATAAGGTTATATTACTTAGTTTTGCTAAATAAATATGTATTTAAATAGAGCTAAAACCTTTAGGGTAAAGGCAGCTTTTAATATTGCCCATTTCAGCCAACTTATGCCTGAGTTATATAATGATAATATTTTCATATAGTGCTTAATGGCGCCAGATTAACTCGCGGCCCGTGATAACTTTAACCTTAATGGATCGGTTTATATTAAAGCTAATGGCTTGTTAATAGCACCGGCGCAAATAGGCACGGCCCAACGCTATAACTTTTAGCATAAAATAATGGCTTTTAATTATATATAAGTTTATAGAAAATTATAAAGTTATTATAAAAAGCCTTATATAGTAAAAATTATTTTTTTTAATTATATTTTATCTTTTTAAAATATTAATTATAGTTTTTAGCTAAATAAAAAAACTTAAATAAATATAAATAATTAATAAATAATAATAATTATATTTAACTTTTTATTTTAAAAAGGGAAAAAAATATATATATATAAATAAAGAATTATATATATAAATAAAGAATTATTAATAATTTTTATAATTATAATATAATATAATATTATATTATAAATATAATTTTAATTTATAAATAAAGGGTTATAATATTAAACTTTTATTTATATTTTATAATAATTTATATATTTAATAAATAATATATTTAATTAATATATATATTTTATTAAATATATATTATTTATTATTATATAAATAATTATTATTTTAATAATACTTTATATAATTAATTTATATATTTATTAAAAAATATAAGTTTTTATAATAATATCTTTAATTATTTTTTAATATAATAAGTTATAAAAGGTTATATATAATTTATTTAATATATTAATTTTAAAATTATATTTATATTTAATAAAGTATATATTTTATTAATATATATATTTTCTTAAATATAAATATTAATAAATTAAATATATATTATTATAAAATATTATATATAAAAGCCGCGCTAAGTTATTTTAATATTTATATTATTATATTATATATAAAAGTAATATTTATTAAGTTAATATAAAGTAGCCGTTTTATTATATTATTTCTTTATTATATTATTTCTTTATTATATTATTTATTTATTATATTATTTCCTTATTATATTATTCCCTTATATTTAAATAAATTATTATTATATTATTATTATTTTATTATTATTATTATTATATTATTATATTATTATAAATAAGATTTTTTCATTATATTATAAGGAGAATACTTTTTTAAAAAATTAAAGGAATATTTATAAATCTTAAATTATTAAAGGAATTATTTCAAACTCCTTTATTATTAAAAAAAAGGAAAAAAAATTAAAAAGTTTATTAAAATAAGGTTTCTCTTTAAATAAATAAATAGCTTTTAATTATCTTTATTAAAATATATATTATTTAAATTATTATATTTTATTATTTATTAATTAAATTATGTAATTAAATTCTTTATTTAATTTATATAATTTTCAATTTATTTAATAATAAAATATTAAAATATTCTTTTATTTAAAATATTTCTTTATTTAAAATAAATTTTTATAAGCTTAATTTATTTTAAACTATATTTATTTTTAATATATTTTATAAAAAACCCCTTTAATTAATAATCTTACTTAAATTATTAAAGGCCCCCTTTAGTTAATAATATAAGAAGTTAAGTAAAATTGGCTATCTTCCTATAGCCTGTAGAGGGCCGTAGATAGCTAATTTTAATGAAATATACCTGGCTTCTTATAATAACTCAAGGCTCTATAATGGTCAGTCACACAGTTGAACTGGGAGGCCTAGCCGCCAATCTTTGTACAGTACCAACCAAGCTGACAAGGCGCCACTTACGTCGATACACAAAACACTTTCCAGAACTGGAACACAAGTCGGCCACTGTTGGCTATTCGACGGTTGGTTGGCAAGGTTAGTGTCTGGAAGTTGTCAGTCTGCAATGTGATATCCACTTCCAAACACGAAGGTGACCCAACAAAGCTCTGGCTGGATGGGACTCGCTTGGTTCAGGCGACAGCCCAGCTCGACTCAATCCAAAGAAAAGTCGGTTCCACAAAATCCTGCCTTTCCCCGAAGATCATCACACAAGAATCCAGCGTGCTATGGCTAATCTTTCAACGGTATAGTCCAAAGCTCTGTACAGCTGCGATTTAACCGGGCTCCCCGCCTGAAGCCTCCCACGGACGATACCTTCCCACCACCCCACCGCGACCATGTCCAACAACACCGCGACCTGCCCAGCTAACGCCGTCCCGTAGCCTGTCAACATGGGCATCGACAACCAGTCCGTTTGCGCCGTCGTGCCGCGCAGTAGCTACACTCTCGATGGCCCCGACGATTGGACGGTCAGTTGTAGCAGGCCCAGCGTGATGTACCTGGCTCGTGACGGAGCGACCGGCACCTGCTGGCAGTGGTGCCAACTACTGTCGGCCTACACCAACGGGACTTCCGACTCGTCACAGCTGACGCACGAATTGCTGAGATATATCACGTCTACGGCGAGGGCGACCAATTCCTGCAGTCCGCCTTCCGCTGTGCTGGGATCTGCCGCTGCGAGGGATGGCGTGGTGGTTGACGGTATGGTTGGCCTGTCGGTGCTTCTTGCGTTCGTGGCGTGGCGGCTGTTGGTATGAGGTCTCTCCAAGGGTCGGACTGACTGCGACGGAGCCTTGCGCTATTGAAGATGGGCAGTATACGCGAGCGTTGCTGCACTCTAATCGATCTCGACGACATCTCGGTCAAGGATTTCGGTCTCTACGTCAGCGTCATGTACCCTTTCGCCCTCCACAGGGCTGATATGACGTTGGAGGACCTCGCCTTTTCTTTCTTCTATATTACACGGAAGCCTTGCTGCCACATGCGGCATCCAAGGAACGGGGAAAAGAGGCCCTGTTTGTCTCGAGAGCCCCGCAGACGCAACGCGAATGATCTCCTTCGACTCAATCCCCTAGAATCCACCCCTCGGCTCGGCTCAGCCACAGAAAAACAACCCATCCATTCCTTCACTCAGATCCCTGATAAAACCCAAGTCAGTCAGTCGAGTTCGTCAGCCTTATCCGTCCGAAGCTTGCCAAACGCGCCAGCCGAGGCGAATACACACGCGCCCAAGCCACGAGGAAACGCTACCCTGCCCCGTCCTCACTCTCTTGGTGACCTGAGGCGCAATTCGAAAACGCGCCTCTACTTTCCGATAAGCAGCCATCGGCCTGTGTGAATTCGGCCGGAGTGATCACAGAGTAAGATGGAAAATGCTCGCCAATTCACGACGTGGTGCGGAATCGCGGACACGGACTCTTTCAAGACTTTGCAACTCCATCGCATCGACCTGTCCAATACTGTACCCCCTCCACCAACGAGTTGAGTCGAGGCGAAGCAAGTCGAAACAATCGAGAGGAGACAACAAATAGCTTTGGCGATCGCGATGGCTGCCCTCGTGGTTGACGGCAACGTCTTTGGTCTGCCTGGTAGGAAGGGATCGGCCTTAATTCCAACATTATATCACACAGCTTTGACTAGATCCAAACGAGAGTGAGCTTATTCAGCAGTCAAGGACCACTCCCCTCCGGCCAAGCTCTTGGTTGTGCTGTGTTAATATTCCTGTTATCATGTTTGCTGCGTAAGAGGCGTTGACTGCTGCCCACGGATAAGAGCAGACAGTTCGGGATTCAAACCAGACGTCGCAAGTCGGGCGTCGGGAAGCTGTGCGTGCCGGCGACAGGCATTTCCACCGGTGGGCCAGGTCAAGTGCCAAGTTGCAAACGGAGAGTGGTATATCAACTTTACTTCCATCACATCCTACCTGGTTGCAATTTGATGATCAACCAAAAGGCCGGGACCTCCGTGGTCCAGCATACTTGATGACGAACCAGCTCCGTGGATATAAACATGTAGGCCAAACGCACCCACCCAGCAGGCTATCTCACAATCAAGCAAGCATACCATCCAAGCAAGCCAAATTCGGACATGTCGACTACTCGCAGGCCTTACTTTATCATTGCCAGTCTACCAGACGATGAAGAGCCCCTCCAGGACTTGGATATCAGCAGCTGTTCTATATGAAGCCGGAAGAAGCCTGCAGCCAACTCGGGGCAATGCAGCAGTCGCTCGAGGACAACGGCTTTGACGTTGATTGTGGGTGGTCACGAAAACCGACTTATGCTCAGGCAGTCAGCTAACTCTCTCCAAGTGACTCTGCTTTTCCCGAGGCCTGGCTGCAAGCCGGATCTGGACAAGCTCGACCAGGCGGAACATGTAGACGGGATCAACTTTGGCCGGGGACTGTGCGGCCACCCTTCACCAAGCATCGCCATCTTCGAGATGATTGAGACGGTGAGGCACCACCCGAAGAAGTTCAAGATTCTGACAACTGGAGCATCCCATCCAGCCTCGGCGCCTGCCAGAGAACCACGAAGACGAAGGCGGAGAAGGACGACCATGTCGGGGCGGCATAGAAGGAGCGGAAGATTGTCGGTCGGATTCGAGTGGCTTTGAATCCTTTGGATCAGCTTCCTGCACCTCTGACTGATCTGTCCGGTGTCAGACTTTCGCCTGCACCGATTCCGACTTCGATTTGTCACGGTGAGGTGCGGAGACCGAACTAGACACTGCGGCAGCAACCCTGGTTAAATGTGAAGAGTAAAAAATAACACAGAAGACGTGTTCACAAGAGCTGCGCACTCCTCTTGTTTGTCAAGAACCAACCATGCTGCCACTCTGCATGTCCACCTCTCTCAAACAACATCTCGCCCATTCAGTATGTTTGCTCCATTTTCCGAAGTCCACGAGCACCCCTCGCTCCTTCACAACCTGGAAACTGATCTCCCTTTCCGTTCTGACGGGCTCCTGACCCACGTGTATAAGCCGGTGCCTGTAGAATATAACGTTGAGCAGCACCACCGATAGTTCCTGGTCGGTCGCACGGTATGGCCGCCCAGAGATAAGCATCCGAAAGCCCGGGCAGGAACCCAAATATAAAGGAAGGGAGGCGGCGAGGAGTGAGTCGATCACAGGGGTATATACAGTCGCTTTGGAGGTATCTCTTGTCCGTGCCCGTGTAAACTGAGGACAACCTCACGGAAGGAAATCATCTGGCGCAGGAAAAGTGCAGGGGTCGAGGCCGTATCGCACCTCTACGGTGCCCCGGTATTTGGCCTCCAGCTGCCGAACAGCAGTCTCTGCCTGGTCGTACCAGCTTCCGAATCGCCAGACGATGCTCCCACGGCGCACACCGTTACTCTCGGTCGGGAGGTCTTCAAAGGCCACCTCCTCGGCGGCTTCGTCCATCACATTGAATCATGCTGGGATATACGCTGTGCCTCGTCTTCAAACGGGCACAACTACCCTGATGATTGGGAGTCTACGTCAAGGTAGCAAAAATTACACAAGATGCGTCAAGAACTTCAGATGATTATGCTAGGTCCACCCATGCCTCGACAGCCCTGCAAGGAAGGTAGCCTTTCGTCTGGCTCTCCGGAGCCATCCCAAGAGATAGCATCTGGATAATTCATGGGAGGGTGCCCAAAGGAGGTGATCCCAAAGGAGGTAATCCCAAAGGAGGTTATCCCATAGGAGGTTCTCCCACAGGAGGTTGTCCCATAGGAGGTTGTCCCATAGGAGGTTATCCTAGGGCAGGCTATCCCAGGGGAAGTTATCCCAGAGGAGGCATACCAGAGGAGATTTACCCAAAGGCAAGTACCTGGGTACCTAGGTAACTTAGGTAGGTAGCAAAAGCTGCTTGGGCGAATTTCCAATCACTGTCGAGGTACCAAGGTGCTTACCTAAGTAGGCAGTAGATAAGAACTGTCTTCGCCCTGCAGCTCCCCCTTCTGACTTGACACTTGACCAACTTCAACCCAGAACACCAATACCACTCGTTATGTCTCAATCAGACGATGCAGAGGGGCAGCAAAATGCTGATGGCATCTCGCCACCATCGAAGATGCTCACATTCGGCCATACCAAACGATTCATGGAGAGCGATCTCAGGTGAGCCCTTGCTTTTCCCACATCTTGAGCTTCAGCCTCCAACTCAAGATGCAGTTCTAACATCGATCGCAGTCTCCTTGAAAGTGGCCACTTCAGTGACGTGATATTGCGCTGTGGCAGCAAGGCATGGAACATCCACAAGAGCATCGTCTGCAAGAGATGCGTCTGGTTTGAGAAAGCCCTCACTGGCAGCTTCGAGGTGAGAGTCGATGGCATCGTGCAGGGCTCTTTTTCAATTTTCAATCTCGCTGACTGTCCCCCACACACAGGAAGCTGAGACCCAAAAGATCACTCTCACAGACATCGCGCCAGAGCCCGTTGACGTTGTTGTCCGCTACCTCTACTCGGGCGGTACGCACTACACCTCCTTCTCTTCTTCGAGATGTCGCTTACTAATTTTCGGTGCAGCCATCGATACCGATGCCGTCCAAAAGTGCGATGGCGATTCCATCGTCAGCAAGTTCGTCAGCCTCTGGACCGTCGCCGACTTCTTCCTCCTCGAGCCCCTCAAGAAAGACATCACTTCCGCCACGGAAGATCATTTCGAGGGCAACATCAAGGTCATGTGCGATGCCAAATGGTACATTGGCGGCGATGAAGGCAAAGCTATCGTCCAAGAGTTCTTCAGTGCTGCGGCCGCTACGTATCGCGACTTCCCACACGCTAAGCCCTGTCGAGAAGTCCTCATAGACTACGCGCATGCCATAAGGCTTCAGCTCTACCGTTCTGACGACTTCGTTCAAAGAATCGCCGAATTCCCAGATCTTGCGTCCGACCTATTCCTGGTTGCCGTCAAGGGACGCAAGAGCAAGTGGGTGGGCAGTTCCAAAGCCGATTACCGCAACTATTACGTGCGATACAAGTGCAAGAGCTGCAAATGCAGTTCCAAAGAGGCGGCCAGCTGGCATGTGGATCCACAGGCGACAGGCAAGAAAATCAGAATCATGGAGGTCCCGTGGAAGTGCGAGACGTGTGTGGACAAGTCTGGCTATCTATGGGAAGGTCGTGGCGATGCTCAGCATGAGAAGTAGGCGGATGGCTTGGGTCAAGGCGAGACAAGTCAGGGTTGCTGCTTCTGAATACTACCGTTTGAAGGAAAGGTTGCGTTTTTGGCTTGGCGATGGTTAGAAAGAGAGAATTAGTTTTGGCACCCGCTGAATTGACTTTAACGCTTCCCAATTAATAACCACTGAGCGCCACCTCCCTTTGCCTCTGAGGTATGGTGGAAGCTAACCCTAAGATGTGAAAAGCCTTATATAAAAAATATTTTCTGGATTGCTAAATGTTTATTTCAAGGACGTCAAGTACTGTGGGAGACAGCTGTGGGTGGTCAAATTATGTGGGTTGCATTGTAATTTGAGCAGTCTAAGGACTTAGCAGAATGGGTGGCAGCTCTCTTTGAAAAGGAGCACTTGTGACGCCAGTCACTGGGCCTTTCCCTCAACCCATTCAATTGACCCATTAACGGTACACCCTACGGTGCTTGCCACAGGTACATTCTAAAAAGTATATAAGTATTTCAAATTTATCTCTTAATTGGAAGTGATGTAAATATGTAAAATCTGGGGAGATCAGAGTAGTGTAGTAAGTAACGGAAAGCGGCACGCCAGACTGTAATTACACGCATGCGTGGATGTGGTGACCGCGTCCCGGCCACTTAAGCTAAGCTTTGTTGTGGTGGAAGGAGACATGCTGACTAACTTCAGCGCCCGTCTCGCCTTTCCGTCTCGAGAATCAGCAACTAATCATGCTCGGCTCGCCCTTCCCTCCTTTCCAGACTGGAGGGCGGCTGCTGAGGTCATCTCTGAAACTCGCGACGTACCCACATGCAGCTAGCTTCGGGCCTTGCAGATCTTTGGATAGGAACGGGCCAGCATCGGCCCACCCTATGTTTTCCTTCGGCCCACTTACGCTTTTCTATCCGCCCACTTATATACTTTAAAATGGCTGCGCTGCATATTAAAAAAGAGGTATTATAGGGCTTAGAGCTCAAGCTATCTCGCCATTAATAATGCGATATATTTATTTCGT